>JASAOD010002006.1:0-262223 GCA_030849845.1 Crithidia brevicula | reverse complement strand
AGAAATACCGGTAGCAGCACCCTGAAGAAGCTGTCCATAAATAAATGCGGTAAAGCTGTATTTCGCAGCTAAGCATCTCTGATGCCGCACAAAATGCGCAACGGGCAGCATCCGCTATGGGAGCACCACGTTCAATAGGCACAGCGTCCACGGATATGCCCGTCAAGTTCGGGAATGCTGACAGCGCACAGAGATGAGTGCCTCATTGTCCATCGCACACCGCTGTTCCGCTATCGCCTCCCTGGTCAGGGCGGTGTACGTAAAGAATCGCCTCTTCGGTGGCAATACGTAACGTCTCGACCCGGCCACTCAAGAGGCCTGAGAAGAACACAGGCACATCCCGGCATGCGTTGTCTGCATCAAGCCTCATTGCCATTCCCTGCCGCTCCGCACACCACAATGAGATCACAAGTGGCAACGTTTCCGATGATGGGTCTTGTATCAAAACACCACAAACAAGCCTCTGCTCTACGACTTTCACTTGAGCGTATTTCAGATGACGTCGCTCAAGTTCTCGAACAATATCCCAGCACAGTCTCGTCTGTGAACTCGCTACGCCAACCGTGAGCGCAGCATCAGCAAGGGATCGCTCTTTTATAAAGCCCATCAGCTGCGCAATGCCATCCGAGGGCAAATACGGCAGTGCCATGCGAGCGTCATTAAATAAAATATATGCCAGTGTCGCACAAAGTTTCTTGACATGTCCACCCTAGTGAGTGTACAAGGGATTAATGAGAGCAGGGAGCGATTTTTACAAGTATCCAAGCGCGAAAAAAGCGCGACCTTTTCCGTTGAAATCGCAATTAAACACGGTTGTGTTTTCGGGATGTGGCGAAAGGAAAAGAAGCACCAAGCGTCACAGCATCCCAGAAGCAGAAAAAAAGCAAGGCCGGGAAACACCCAGCGGGATCCTAGGTGACATCTTTTCGTCTGACCCAACAGTGATGACGACCAGCTGGCCGCCATGCCCATCGCGCAGAGCAATTGTACCGTCGCTTGCTGAATACAACCCATCACGCTTCTTACCAATGCATCCATTCTGCTTTGCTTCGCATTCATCACATTGAGCTTTTCGCGACAACGACCCAGCAAAAAGAAAAGCGGGACACCAAACTGATTCGTCCCAAATGAGTATGAGCTCTCCATCTTTTGAATGTGAAAAGGGAATCAGAAAAGACGCAACCGGTATAAAAAGAAGAGATCAAGCATTTCGATAGAGCAGCCCAACCGGGTAGGACAAAGCACCCCTAGCACATTCAAGTGTTGCAAGTCCAGACAAAGGACGTGAGAAGCAGAAGCAAACACGAAAGACAAAGACAAAAGACAAACAACGAGAGGGTCACAAAAAAGGAGAAGGAAGACCGCTGAGAAATCATCTTCTTCTCCGGACACCACTATCCCACAAGCTGGCGCAGAACAGAAGCAAAAGGGAAAGGATAACACTGGAAACATGCGTCAAACTACCCGCATAGATACCAGCTCGCAGAGGCTGACGGCGATGATTCCGAGCAGCGATAGGAATAGAGCCAAGCCTAGAAAACCCACACCCCAAAGTGACTTTGAGCAGAGGAGGGAAGCTCGGAAAAGATAAAAGCAGTACGGCGCGATTCAACCACAGAAAGCAGGAGAAAGAGGCATTGGCTAGAAGAACAATGAGAGTAAAGCAGCCGTAACGTAGTATATCCACATGCTTTAAAAGTGAAGCGGAACCCACTCTGAGCCAGCTTGTGTGAGCACGGTACAAACGCAAGCAGAAAAAGTTAAAGATACGGAAGAAGAAATGCTCGACAGGGAGCAAGAAGGACAGCTCGTACCTCTAGCACCCATTAAGAGATACCGTCACACAGCCTCTAAAAGATCATGCAATCCAACAGACCTGAGGAAGCACACGGCTGCGAAGACGCTTGAGAAGCACGCCGTCCCTCCGTACCCACGCAGGTAGCTTTCTTCTACTGCTCATCTAATGCATTGCCGGTCAAGTCTTCGTGACGTCAGACACGCTCCAATAAGTTTTCGCAAACCACCGAAGCAAGGAAATGCCCACTGACATCCTTCATCAGTCTTGTTGGGCTGAGCTTTGGCTGCACATAGTCGCGGTCAGCCGCCAAAGCCACATTTAACACGCAGACAAGAGAGAGAGAGAGTCGGGAGATTGGTGCTTTTATGTCGGGCAGTGGGAAACATCGAGGTAAGTGAACAGCGGACGTCTCATCAGATCTGTCATCAACCTCACCTCATACAGCACCGCTGTTAATTGTGGCGGGCACTAAAATTCAGCCAAAAGTGAGGAAAGCGTGTCGATGGGTGAAGTCCATGAAAGCTTCTTCTCATTGTTCAGTTCCTGTACCGCCACATGATGTAGTGTATACCACACGGGCATCGCAATCGAGCACAATTAACTACAATGGATAGCCTTGACTCCTTCCTTAAGGAAGACCGCAGCGCACACAAAGGAAAGGAAGGCCACACACTACGCTGTACGAATAAGGAGCTCATTACGCCCGCACATCGTCTCTGGTGGAGTCTGAACGCTCAGTGCCTCCATTCATCTCCTCACCATGTCTGGTGGAGGTAGCGGGCCATCAAGGAAAGCCTTTCGAAATGACGGCAAGCAGTGGCAGGCCGCGTTTCATCACCTGCCACAAAAGATGCTTTACCGGCACTCATAACTTGGTATTCCTCAGTCAATCTTACAGTGGGCTTCAGCTTTTTCTCCCCTGCCACACCTCACAAACACCATGAGAGCAAGCGGTCTGACACAACGCCTCTCTTTGCAATATCATGCGCAGTTTGGAGAGGTTTGGTGCCCACGTAGGGTTCACTCAGATAAAGTAAAAAAGAAAAAATGCAGCTCAAAAGCATACAGCAAGATGGTGGGGAAGATAGCACGAGATTTCTTACAAGCACCAAAAGAAAGCGTTGTAGTGGTGAGATTTCTTTTCCTTACTAAGGTCATGAGGCTCTAGAAAGTACTTACACGTGTAACGTCATTCAACATTTGAATCAAAAGAAACGGTGCACGAAAGATGGTAAAGCTGCTCAGCGTATCCTTTCTATTGGTTGATGCCATTGTTTGTATTGAAACCAAAGAAAAAAAGTGGTGTAGAAGAAAGGGAAATAAACGTTTGACAAAAACACACGATACGTTTGCTGGACAGAAAAATTCAGCGTGCAATAAGAATAATACAAGTGAGCGATCTCTCTTTTTAAACTGACCTCCGGATAGGTTTTCTACATAAGTATCATACAAGTGACAGCCGTCACATGGTTCGCTTTGACTGCAACTTCAACCATCAACAATAAGCAAACGCATCTAAAAGATAAAGAAGAGAAAAAAACATTTAACAAAAACAAAGGGCTTCTTGTGTGAACAAGACAAAGAGAAAGCGAGAGAGAGGAAGCGTGAAGAGTGTTTGCTTCCTCAACTCAGTACAGACGCGCCTATTGCATGCAGACTCGGTCTAACCCACGTCTCGCCAATGCCTGGACCGCGATAAAATCAATCACCCAAGTTTGACAAGACCCCACGGTCTCCATCCGCTCGACGCGTCGCAGCACGAAGATACGGTTCACAGTGCACGCGCTTAAGGTGCACTCCCCTGATTGACACGGCACATCTCGAAATAGAAGACATCTTCGTCTCCTGCGCGTTTGTTCGGATCCACAGGCCTTAGTCACTCGGCGCTGCACAGCACAGAAATGGTGCCGATCCTTTGACAGTCGCCAAGGTTGAGGCTTTACAACGCCGCAGGGCACATCTTTCAGACAGTCTTGTTCTCAATGTTGCTATCCTGCAGCTCGAGGACACGCAGGCAGTACGCCTTCTCAAAGTCAGCCCACGGGGAAAGGTCTGCCAGCTATTTGGAGCCGCCCAAATGAATCTTCTCCAGCGTTTAACAAGAGTTAAGAGGACTGATGCCATGATGGGCGTGAAGGAAGCGCTGACGTACGCGTGGTGAGGGAGTGCAGAAAGGGCAGACAAGTCTGTCAAGAAAGTGCAGTGGCTCACGTCCAGCTTCCCCAGCGACAGGCATCGCAAAATACCCGTAAGACTCGTAAATTCGGTGCGTGACGCCAACACTACCTTCAAACTCGGTGCACCTCTCATCTCCCTGAAACCGCTATGCACATTGCATCCCACTCACTCGAACCTTCGTTAGTTATGTCGACTGGACAACGTCGTCAGTGGGTTTGCCACAGCGGTGTCGGAGACGTGGACGTACCTTTGCCGCTGAAAGGATGTTATTGGGGCGATGTCGGTGAGGCAGTGGCATTCACCAACGTCGGGGTGCTCCAGTGCTGTGTAACGCTGTAGGTCAAGAAGATCCTTTCGACCTGTGTTGTGCACACCGAACTCGCGCAGCTGCAGAGATGCTGGCGTAACACCGGCACTCCCAAATATAAGAGACAATCAGAGACGTACACCGCGCCAGGAAGATAGAAAGTCATCGCTGGGGATCTCGGCGCTGTCCTGTCGCTGCGGAAGATTAAACCCAGTGAGGTGTGAACAGCCGGTGAGCCCTATGTGACGAAAGCGCTTACAGTGCTCGATGCATCACGCAGCGGTCATGCTACAGTCCTCCGCGATGAGATGCGTGAGACGGGGTAGACCGTCGATGCCACACAGCGTGGTGAGCTCCTTGTAGTCAGTCAGCGTCAGTACATGCGAACTGCGGAGCTTACAAAGCTCATGTGCGTCTGTCAGCCAACGGCCGTTGCCCTCGCACGCCTGCAGATGGGTCTCTTGCGGCAACGCAGTAAGCTTCTCCAAGAAGGAATAGAAAGAGACTTGACTGCAGCCAATTGCGGGTTCTTGCAGCTCCACACAGCACCAGGAAACAAGTTTGCTTCGCCGATCAGTCTCCTCTACAAGAGCTTTCAAATTCAGCCGCAGCGTTCCGCTATTTATAAACTTCGAAATGACAATAAACGTCTCCACTTTCTGCACCTCAGGAAAGTGCATCCAAAAAAGTGCTTGCGCCTTTGACAGGACAAATAGCTTCACGTAATCTTTCACACGGCTGCTGAGCTGCACGTCCTCAACTACGTCTCCGAGCCTTTTGCACATGCCTTAACGGTTGTTATCTTGCGCCGCTAAGCAAACGGAAGACTTGGAGCAGAGATGGTACTGACAGGCAGTGTTCACCACACGGAGCATCGGCCCTCAGCAGAAATAATAGAGAAGGTTGTCAAGAGTTGTATCATCCATCTGTTTCCACACAATAGATTCCAGTAGCAACATTTCTGTGTTCAGATACGCGGAAACAGAATGTGTCCTTTTTTGTGATTGCTGCATTCTTTCACAGAGCTCAGAGGTATGTGCGTCGCAAAACACAAGGCAGAATCACTGAGAATGATTTAGGTAGAGAAAGACGAAGAAGAAAAAGATCGAAAGTAAAGGTAAGGCAGAAAATGCTTCAATTCCAAAGCGTACTCCTTATCTTTTTTCAAGTACAAAGACTTAGGACCTCTTTAACCCCGACGACTATGGTAGGGAAAGAACCCGCTTTCTTGTTTTCATTTATCGCACCACATACTAGGTGGTTGCTTTCCTCACAAATTCACCTCCACAGCGGGGCGGAAAAAGAAAGAAAGATGAATCGCGACAGCTGAAGACTATCGCTGGGAAGGAAGGAAACGAGGGAAATAGTTAGAAACACAAACAACCACTGCTTATGTTTCACCCCTCATTACCGTTTGTCCATTCAATCATTCCTCGCGTAGGTATATATTTAAACAAAATTAGAGCTTTGACGATTAGAAAACAGCGAGGCGGAAAGTGACTGCTAGTATGGACCGCAGAAGACCGCCGTCTCAATGAGGGGAATAAAAAAAAATTAGGGAAGAGGAGCCCTTTTTTACGTATATAAAGACTTTACGTTCATAATGCCAGTACCCGACACATTAGCAGCTGCAGGAAACAACGGCACCTCACTAGAAACAAGAATCAAGAAGCTTGAGTCTGCAAAAGAAGAGAAGTTTCAAAAAAGCCCACTGTAGACCTGTAAATATAAACACTTAGAGAAAAAAGGTTCAGTAGATAATTTCACAATCATTCGTGGCGGGAAACTCAAAAATGACAAAACTTTGAAGGCGTAAAGAAAAAAAAAGGACAAAAAGAAAAGATTCAAATAGTAGAAGATTGGAAGCGTTCGCACAATGCGCATTCGCACTTCTTAAAGAACAGTAGAAAAATCGGTGGAAAGAAAACAAAAAAAAAAAACAAGTACGCCAAAGAAAGGCAAAGGTGACTGCTTAAAAAATATATATATATATATATATTATTTTTCTCTGACAACGAGCGTGAGGGCGACAGTGGGCCCATTAAGTATCAGCCGATCCTCCCTGCCGCACGTACCTCATACACCCATCAAAAGCCCTGGCAAAAGCGCGTCGGCACAATTGCTTCTGCATTACCCAGCTGCTTCTCATATTAGTCAAGGGAAACAAAAAAAACAGAAAATGGATGACTGAGCTATGATCTGAAGTGTTTTAAGAAAAACACTTGCGTTTTCATGACGAACCCTTATGTGGAGATACAGTACGCGAAGGATGAGTCTGCTTGCCAGACGACAAACCCACTCTCGCACTTACACGGGACTCAGGCGTAACATATCCTCTACATTGATGCGTCTTAGCATCCACTCGTGCCATCGTCCCGTGCAATGTGAAGCGGATAGTATATACGTCTCCACTGAAAAAAAAAAACAGCTTGTATGGACTTGGTTTCGTTTATTTTTTTTTTTTTTAAGGAAAGAGTACATGAAGCAGAGCTGGTACATTAATCCCTGCACCATCCAGAATTTGCAAAATGGACTCGGCAGTGAACGGGGTAGATCCGTTCCCAACCCTATCCGATGAATGCTCGTCCTTGTAACTTTTCAAAACAAGCTCATAACGCCTTTTGCGACCCTTCGAATACACCTCTTTCTGCAGATAACACTGCGCAGCCATAACCCTCTCGAGCCTCGGTGCATTCTCAAGACCGCGGAGGGAACGCAGATAAATGTTGGAGGCGACATCGAGCTCCCTCAGCTGCGGGCATGTGCCCATGCCCCTCACGTCCTCCAGTCCGCACTCCCGGGCGACAACCTTTACAAGACTGGGTGCGCCAGCAAAATCGCGGAGAGAACGCAAGTTAGGATTTAAAGATAGGTTGACCTCCCTCAACCGCGGGCAGCGGTTCAGGCCCTCCAACTCCACCAAACTACAAGAATGTGCTTCAATGATCTCCAATCTTGGTAGACCAACGAGGCCTTGAAGGTCATAAAGACCCGTATTCTCAGAGACGATGACCTCCCTCAGTTGCAAGCACTGCCTCAGATCCCCCAGATGCTTCAGATTGCAACGCAGGGCGTCAATCTTCTCGAGGCTCGGTGCATCGACGAGACCGCTGAGGTCCTTCAGATCGGGGTTGTAGCCCACATCGAGCTCTCTTAGCTTCGGGGCTTTAGCCAGGCCTTCGACGTCCCGTAATCTGCAAAAAAAAGCTTCAATTCGCCAGAGCAGCGGAAGAAGATTGAGCCCACGGAAAGAGCGCAGATCAAGGTTCATGGAGACATCGAGCTCCCTCAGCTGCGAGCATTGGCTCAGGCCCCCCAAGCTCCGCAATCCGCAGCGCTTAGCGACGACTTTTTCAAGGTTGGGTAAACCAGTGAGGCCGCGAAAAGAACGCAAATTAATGTTCTCGCTGACGTCCAGATGTGTCAGCATGGAATACTTTTCCAAGCCGGCGAGAGACCGTAAGCCACATTCGCTCGCTTTCAAGCGAAGGAGGTGCCGCGGCAGTGGCATCGTTGAGAAGTCGCGCGTCAAATAAGCTCTATTAATTTCAATATCGCTGATTTGCATCCCCGCTGCCACACTCAGTGCTCGATGCACGGCAGCCACAACGCGAGCGCTGGGGTTAATGCCTTCCATCTCAATAGCCAGACTTGTGAGGTTAGAGAATGTTGACAGCGCGCAGAGAAGGGTGCCGCACTGTCCATCGCACACCGCGTTTGTGCCTTTGCTCGCCTGACTGGAGTGGCGGGCACACAGAGTCGCTTCCTCTACGACAATGTGTAGCGCGTTAATTCGGCCTTTCAAACGGTCGGAGAGGCGCTGCAGCAGCACGCTGCACGCGTTG
This sequence comes from Crithidia brevicula, assembly GCA_030849845.1. Lineage (NCBI taxonomy): Eukaryota > Euglenozoa > Kinetoplastea > Trypanosomatida > Trypanosomatidae > Crithidia > Crithidia brevicula. The sequence goes on along the minus strand of JASAOD010002006.1, from coordinate 254,095 downwards.
TTTGCAAGAAGCTTCACTGCCGCTCCGTGCCGCTCTGCCCACCATAGCGAGTATACCTGTCCCCAATAAATTCCTTTTGCATTCGGCACCTCCACAGAGCACAGCAGCTTCTGGCCAGAGGCTCTGACCTGGGCGTGGTGTTGAAGAGGTTGCTGGCGCATATCAAGGATGTCCACGTCCAGCCTCATCTGCGGACTCGCGGCACTAAACGTAAGGGCCGCCTTGTCTTGAGGAGTACTGCGCATGAAACTCATCACTTGCGCAACTCCATCTGAGTGCAAAAGCGATAGTGCTGTGCGCACGTCAGGTGACGGGTTGTCGGCCAGACAAGCGTTGAGGTCTGCGACATGCGCACCGTAGTGTGTGTGCAATTTAGCCATTGCTGCAGCCGACCTGGGGGTACGCGTATGAAGCTGAAACGGTGTTGCTTTCTCACGTGTAAGTGCAAAAGTGCGCAGTTATAGTATCACTACCAGCTTTAAAATAATTTTAAAAAGTAGACTTTAAGGAATTCTACATGAGAAAGAGACAAAGAGAGTAAGACCGGGGAACCCGTAGTGCCATTCTGAAAGCACCTTTTTGTGATGCATCTGAGACTGACTGCGGCGGCTTGGCAACTATGACCATCACACAGCAGTCAGACCGTCAGACATTTGACGCGAATAGTTGAGCTTTTTTTTTTTTCTTTTTGATGGCATTGTTGTTTAAGTTTGATTCGCATTTAGCACAGCGACCGCTTTATAATGACGGCATAGCAGGAGTGATGTGATATGTATATGTTATGTGTTGACAAAATGGGAATAAGTATATGTAAGTATGTTTTTTTGGTGAAATTGTAAGCTGGAATACGCAGCGTGTGTAGACCAAGTAAATAATGCTTATTATAAGGAACTTCTCAATTTGAAGAATGGGAACAACGTGGATGCATCTTTGTGGCCTGTGGTTGCATAATGAACGTGATGGAAATAAAAAGAGAAACAGAAAAAAAACTTCAAAATTGGACAGATTTCACATCCTTTCCACAAATAACAAAGGGACGCTGAATCGACAACCGGTGTCTTCAGAGTCAAACGCCGTTCAGTTTGCTGGTGGTAAAGGTGACAAATACGAGAAAGAAAAAATTAAAGACGTCATCCGAGCTGCCCGCGAAACAAATGTCAGGTCGCTAAGGTGGGCAACGTTTGATTTTTTTTTTTTTTTTGCAAAGATAAAAGAGATCGAGCAGAAAACGAGAGAAGTACTCCTCTGAGCAGCTTTAAGCGGAGGACTGAAAACATGTCAAAAAGAGAGAGAAAAGAAACCGCTATCAAGCGATCCGACTTCGCAACAGTCCGGTAAATCTAAAGGCCACAATAAAAAACGAACGAAGAGCAGCAGGAAGCACGGATGCCTCGACATCTCAAAAGAAGAAAAGAAAAAGAACCTTTACTGTTCACGTGGTTTGCGCACAGGAAACCATTGTGAAAAACAGATCCTACAATTGGGAGAAGGAATACGAGACATGGAACATCCGCAGCTCTCTCTGGTGGCTCTCGCCCGAGAACCGACGCCAGACGATGGCAAAGAAACCTTGCGCCTTAACACTCCTGTGTATGCGCAGTGCTACAAATATACGAAACGCTTATTGTTCATCTATGCACAATCAGATGCCTTCTTCAGCTGTCCTCAACTCCATCATTAGGTGCTGTCTCTCATGACATCTCCATACCTTTCTTGACTTGCATAATACCGATAATCAAACAGGTAAGTGTCCACTGCATTCGTAGTCGATACGCGCCAGCAGTGCTCGGACGGGCCGCAATCTCATTTGATCACGGAGGTTAGTTAAAACACGTAGTCGCAAAAATGATAGACGAGAGAGTAGCGAAAAAGTGGTGCTCTGATCTCAGGCAGTGGGAGACAGTGAAGTCCGTGCGCAGCGGATCCCTCAGCAGATCTTCTGCTACCCGCATCACACACATGCTCACACACACACACACAATGCCGCTGTTAATTGACACAGGCGCGCCAAGTCAACCAAAGTAAAAGAAAGTGGAGGTGCGCGAGGCCACCAAAGGCCTGTACTCGCTGATGAAGATCTGCAGTGATACGTGATGTGCGTACACCGCAGCAACCGCCATACGAGCGTCACCTCCTGAGCACGGCAAGCACCGTAGTACGCCGCATCATCGAGCCAATCTCCGCCTCACTGTACTGCACAATCAAGGTCTTCCGAATGATGCAGCAGCATGTGGCCAAACTGGATGTTGCGCAGCCTTGATGGGAACACACCTCAGCAGGGACGCACCTGCCGCAGTCTTCTTCCGAGTTGACAGTGGCCAGCAGCTTGACCACGTGGTGCCAGACACGTACTCAGCAAGGGTGCGTGTACATCGTCTTGTGCCACGTCCACCCCCGCCGCCAATACAAACGAAATTGCGCGTTCAGCCACTTCCCGCGAGCACCGTCGCATTTTTGACGCTCACCAATGCAGCTGGTAAGGCGGCGTCATTCGTGACCACGACACCGAAGGCGCTGTCCACGACGTCTCTTTCCTCCTCGCAATGGTGGATGTGGTTCTTGTGATACCATTTGGTCTTGCAGGTGCTGGTTGGGATGCAGCGGCGTTGGGTTGCCACCTCAGCTGTGCTCTACGCTCGTCGTTTCATTCGTGAGATAGCGGAATACCGCACGCCAACATCATGTACCCTCGTACTCTAAATAGTGCTCCTTACTTCGGAAAGCGCTGGCACCATTGCCTCCCACACGCGTGTATCAGCCGGTTGATGATATTGCTGCGGAGTTGTCTTCGATCGTCGATGGTGCTGCCAGATGAGTGTACAGCGGCGGGCTGATCAGTGCTACACGCTTATTCAAGCAAGCTGGCCTTTGGCAGCCGACATGGCTACACCACATGCAGCACGCGCAGCACATCAGACGAGATCTGAGACGTTCTCCAATGTGAGCTCGGCATAGATGAGCGTGTGGGAACGTATCAGCGACAAGCAATGACACTCTGCGACTGGGAAGGACTTCATCGCCTACCCCAAGATTGCTGCCACAATCCTCGTCGCGTTTTTTTTGGCGGAGTTGATCATCAACGTCGGCTTGCACCATAGAAAACACCTGCTGGGTGTTTTTGCAACGGAATAAGCAGGTGGTCAGTGCTACTGCATACTTGAGCACCACGTGCGATTGCCCGTCAAGTTTGGTCTTGGTTTTGTATTCCATAGATGCCCAGGTGTTCGATGCCATCGTAAGGTGTATGCGTTGCAAATAATGGCGCGTCTTGATCAAACGGTAACACCATGAGGATGGAAGTTGAAGGACTGGCGCCAGAGAAGGTTGCTGAGCAGCCACATCCCTCTTCGGCAGGCGCCACCGCTGACTGCAATTCTCTTCGGCAATGCATGAGTCCACTCACTTTTGAAGAAAAAAGTCTCAGGCAACTTCTGCGAACGGAAGCCGCGCCAGTTTCGGTATTCCTGTAAAGCACCAAAACACATCAGCTTAAATGCTTGACCATCCTCCAACTAGCTGCGTGACGCCTTAATTTATTTTTTGGCTCGGGGCATATGCGTTCAGGAGCGCAGCCGATGCTGAGCCAAGCGTTCTGGCTATTTTTGTTTATGAAGCTTCAGCAGCGCGATGCAAAGCACATCTTGTGTACTCTTTAAAGACGCAGAGAGAGCATCGCAGCCTAAATCTCCCACGTATCAGGAAGACCCTGCCGCTACAACCTATGAGCGTGCAGCCACTAAGGCGAAACGAAACTCGTTAAAAACCCACTACTTAAAAAGTGCTTAGAGATGCAGCCAGCAGTGGGAGTGCGCAAAGCAAAAAAAAAAAAAGGAGAGATGGGGAAGAAGATACGAACGTAGACGTTAATAATAACTGTAAATTTGAAAAATTTAGGAAAAGCAGCATGCTCGAAAGAGTGCGGTGGTGTATTGTTAGAATAACTTTCTTTAAAAGTGTTTGCAAGGCAAATTTAGAGACACATAGCAAATTGTATCAAATTTCCCAGCAGCGTTTTCTTTTTTGTCTAACTTTTCTTGACCGTAAGCAATAAAAGTTTCTTGTCTTTCAAAACTAGTGTTTTATTATTATTATTTTTTCAAGTTTGCGATACAACAGGTTTATTTACGCATAAATATTGCTGACAGCGCCACCTTTGATCACGCTGCTTTCAGTGCTGTGCTGCTTGGACAGCACTGTCCAAAATGGCTTCGTCAAGGAGCTGCTCCTCTGCCAAATACGCGTCCAAGGCATCATCCAGCTTCTGATCCGCCGTCGCAGCTGTGTCCGCCGGCGTTGGCGGCACTGTTTGCGCTTCTGCCGGTGCTGCGCGAGGTGCGGCAGGCGCCTTCCCTTGCAGCCCCTTGGTCATCTTTTCGGCCATCTCCTTTGAGAAGACGGCGCTGCTCTTATGCGTCGGGCCAGCCCTTGCTGTGGGGGAGCTGGGGGTGGCCTTTTGCGTGAGCTCTGCTGTGGGAGCCGCGGTGTCGAGCAGTGCTTCGTCCAGCAAGCTCTCGTCTTCAAAGAAAGAGTCGAGAACGTCGTCGAGTGTGTTGTCCGCTTTGGACGCGGGCGCCGGTGCAGCCACGCGTGTGGTCGGTGGTGGCTGCGATGATGCAGCTGGGGATGCGGCGACCGGCGGTGCCTTGGAAGCCACGACAGGCTTCGGCGCGGTCGCTGCCGGGGGACGGGTAGCGGCTGGCGCGGCAATTGCGGTGTTGGGGCGTGCGGTGGGCCGGCTCTTACCAGCCGCATCGGATCGAGTTGCCTTGGACCGCGGCACCAGCTTCTCTGGTACCACACGAAGGCCGACGCCCAGTGCTACGGCACAGATGGCGACAACAACCAGCTCGACCAGCACGTGCACAACAGACGCCGAGGTGAGAGACTGCCGGTCGACTACTTGCAGGAAATCCATCGTGGAAGGAGAAAAAGGTCAGCAATAGAACAAAATCGGAACTTAGACAGAAGGACAACCAAAACCCCATGATACAGCATACGCAGGTGTGCAATTGAAGACAAATGAGACATGAGGTGTGTAAAGAAATAAAGAGAGAGAGTAGATGCACACGCAACGCGAGGAGATAGAAGAGGCCTTTTATGAGAGCGTTCGCGTGAAACAGCGTCTGCTGTTAAAGTCACCCCAACAGCCTCAGTATCGTCTGTCATCCTCTTGAGCCATGTATGCGCTGACAACGAATTCAATTACCTCGCAACACCATATTTTTTTTTTTGTATGACAACCAAAGTAACCGCTACTCGATATATTCACATTGCAGTCAACCAACACCTAGTTCCTGTGAACCGGGCGCTACGGAGTCTGCGATTACCTATACAATTGGAGAGGTTGCAGTGGAGTTGAAAATGCAAGTTCAAAAATCTCTCTGCATTTAATAATTTGTTCTGTCGCTTTAAAGGAGAGTAGATATGGAAATGAATTTATATATATGTATCAGAGATGTGAGAACCAGCTTGAGGCGCGCTTGTACATCTGAACTACGTGAGTGCCAGCGAGTCGACATGCTCACCCAAGAGCGCACAGAAGAACAAGAAAAGCACACGCACTCAGAAAGGGTAAAAAGAGAGACCAAACACGGGACGGTGCACAATTAATGCCGACCTGCGATTGACATCAAGCTTGTGTCATTCGATTACGTTTAACTCGTTAGATGCTGCAAGGGCCTAAAATCAGAGGAATAGTGAGAACACAATCGGGATTCTTAATTTATAGAAAGGAGGTAAAACACACGGAAGAACAAAAAAAGAACCGTGGCGCAAATAAAAGAAAATGACTTTCAGTAGACTGCGCGAAAGGATAGCGCTTTCTGTTTGTCAAAGCTAGGCGGACCAAGAACGGCTACCTAAAACTGTCGATACTCCCACTTTTGGTTGGTTCGGTGGCGAGGAGATACCCCCTGGACTCGGCGCACTACTGCCGTCTCCTTAGTCAGCAGACTGCAGAACAGCAGCAACAGTCTTCACGTGTCCCTCGCTGTCGTTCAAGCACGGAATGTAGATGAGCTCACGCCCACCATGTTCGTGGAACAATTCGCCGGCCTCCTCGGCAATTTCGTGGACGGTCTCCACGCAGTCCACCGAGAACCCAGGCGCGATGGCAAAGCACACCCTCACCTGCTTCGTCAGCATAGCGCTGTTATGGCACGCCTCGCAGAACTTAATCTTGCGGGGGTCATCAAGTGGAGCGGGCAGCGCTACCACGGCCTCGTCCAGTTTGGGGCCGATCCACGGCTGGTTGCCAAATTGGGACTGATAGACGTGCACAACATAGTCGGAGAAATCAACTCCGGTCGCCTTCGCCAGATAGGCCTTGACGAGCCGCGTTGTGGCCTCACACCTCTCCGGGTAATCATCGCCTTCGTCCACGTATCGCCTGGGGATGCTGTGGTAGGTGATGATGATCGCCACATCCGCCATGTGTGCCGCCAAGACGTCTTTCCACTTCTCTGCCGTCGTTTTCCTCGCTGTGACATACGTCTCGATGGCGGTGAGAAGATTGCTAGCAATGGTTTCGATGTAAATCGGGTGCTCTGCGTAGTCGCGGATGGTGCGCAGTCCGGGCACACATCGTTGGTTTGTATTCGCGTAATAGCGAAAGACCTCGTCGTAGATGCCAGCCGACGTTGTGGAGGAATACTGGGGAAAGAGCGGCATGACAACGAGCTCGCGGATGCTCGGGTGCTGCTTCTTCAAGGCGTCAAGGGTGGCCGGGATGTTGTTGACGCCATAGCGCATGGCAAGACGCACGACAACGTTGCCGTGGTGCTGCGCATCGACGGCGTCTTGCACTCTTGCAGCCAGGCTCTCTGTGTACAGGGTGAGAGGAGAGCCCTCGGTCTTGCCGTTGATCACCACCCCGCTGCCCTTCTTAATCCAGATGCGGTTGTACAGAGGGACAACCTTGTAGGGTCGAAAGGGAAGGATGATGCCATACAAAATGGGGAACCAGATATACCGCGGCACGTCGATGACACGCCGATCTGCGAGAAACTCCCGCAAGAAGCTCCGTAACGCCGGTGCCGTTGGAGCTGTGGGGGTGCCGAGGTTCACCAGCAGCACCGCTTTGGTGGGCTCCGAGACGTTGGTCATCACGAAAGAAAGGCAAAAAGATATGTCGGAAGAGATAAAGGGCAGTGGCACGAGATCCACTCCAGCAAGGCACCAAGACTCAAGCTTGCTTTACCGCATCACAGGATAGCAAGAGCACGCACAAAGAATACAGAGTGGGAGCCACGCGTGTAGAGTGGAGAAAAGAGAGAATTGGGGAGTTCAAAAAAACCGGAGAAGATTGTTGTATCGAGTGTAGAAGTAGTGAGTATTCATAAACTACGGAAAGCACTAAAACCATCAAACACAATGTGAAAGAAAAAAAAAACCTGAGGTGTCTTTCTGTGTTCACTCCCGTAAAATGCAAAGACAGTTTTCTTATGCTGCCATAAACGAAAAGAAGTCTGTGCGCAGCCTGCTGCTCACCAGCTGTTTTATTGTTTGCGCTTGCCCCTCACCTTGTTGTTGTTATCGCAGGTGTTTCCCTGTGGAAGCTCACGAAGGTGCGAGATACACCAATACCAAAATACAGAAATAGGTACAGGGGAAGCTTTAGGTCTTGACACTGGCTCTCCGTTCCATTGTCCGACAGACCTCTCTTTTCAATCGGGCTACAACGCGGGCACAAACCCGTGCGATTGAGTCTTTTGTTTGGAGCACGAAAAAGGAGTACAAGATTGTGTATGCGCGCGCTTTTTTTTTTTCTTTTCTATTAATAACAGGACAAAATGCCAAACAAACCCTTTATATTTATCTTTCTTTCCGTCACACCATCCATCTATCATCATTACCCCCCCCCCCCCTCTCTCTCTCTCAACGCAATGGCAGTGGACCTTTCTCGCTTGACGCGAGCACGCACGCACCCAAGCACACACCGTTGAACGCGCACGGTGGCTGTCATGACAATCAGTTGCGTTTCGCACCTGCCTTGATTGCATGACGCCAGGATAGCCACAAGAAACCCAGTGATAAGGAGCACTACACAAGCGAGAGCTCAAGGAGGCAGGGGCACCACTGTTGCGGTTGTGAGATCGCAAAAAACATGCGCGGAAATAAAGAGGAAAGCGGTTGCCTTGTGGAGCATTCAAAGTTGAAAACAAAAAGGGGCAGAATAAAAAAAAGAGCGCAGAAAGACGCTGCATCTTAATATGCGTGTGTGTGTGTGTGTGTGGGCGCTGCCAACTTGCCCTTGGTCAACTCTGCTCTTCTTTGAGGCTCCCTGTCTTCTGTAGCGCATCAGGCAAGGGTACAACGCATACGCCCACAGGAAGGTATCAAAGAAAAATAAAAAGAGAATGTCTTCTTGACGTACTTTATCGCATCCAAAACGCAAGGAAAAAGAAAAACAAAGCTGGTTTCCGGTGTTCCGTATTCTAGTTTTGTCTTTTGGGGGAGGGCCTCCTTATTCCTTTTTTTTCGCTTAAAACGTGCATCAGCTCCCCCTACGTTGTTTCACTTTTCTTCATACTAATTTAGAAGTACATAAACAAATAGAAAATAGATGTTGTTTTTTGGCATTACTTGTTTTTTTGTTTGTTTGTTTTCCTCTGCTTGTGCTCTTGTGAGTGGACATTTAAAAAAAAAAAGGAAAACAAGGATTTTTGCTGAGAGCGACAAGACAGTAAGTAGCAACACCAGGAGGCAGGGTTAACAAGCAAAACTGTATAATAATGGATCCCTTAAAAAAGGAAAAAGATTAAGAAAGCCGTACACCTACCAGCTGCTTCAGCCCACAGGTAGTCTGCTGGAGAATGCAAGGGGGTCTCGCTAATCAAGATACCCACGTCCATCCCCCGTCTCTCTTCGCCACCTTACTACTCGCCGCGCGCATGCGTTACACATCGTTGTCGTGCCCCCAGATTCGAGGAAAGGTGAGCGCGAAAAGAAAATTGGGCAAGCGAAAACTTGTCCATGAAGTTGATAACGAGGCAACGGCGCTGGCGTTAAGCATTGTGTAAGAGAGAGACAGACGTGCGTTGCATGCAATGGGCTTCAAGAAATAGGTCCATTACGCACCAAGCCCCATAGGTCAATATATATATATATATTTGGTTGTTGCTGGAAGCGCGTGTAAAGGTGTGCAACTCAGACGCGTCAAAAAGAAAAGTGGAGATTTCATGTGAGAATCCTCCTGTCTTCCCCTCGACGCACCTCACTACCCAGCTAAACGAGAGAGCACAAGCCCTCATAAGCAAGGGCAGAGTCTATTCTTTTCTTCCTCGTCGCCCCCACATGCCACCTATCATGCACTGCCGCCCCTCAGCAGCTGTCTTTGTTATCATTAACTTACGTTACAAACTGTGGATTCGTCACGCTCCATGCTCGAGCTACTCGGGCAGCTGCAAAGTGGGAAGCACACAAGGAAAACAAAAAAGGGGGTTAGTTGTGTTACGCTTCACAAGAAAGAAAAACGTCCATGGATGAGAAAAACATCAGGGAGAAGGAAAAAAAACACCGGGCAGCGCAAGATCGCGAGGGAGAAAATAAAAGATCACGTCCAAGGCTGGCGCGCAATCTTTTGAAAATATCTATTCCTTGCTCTTCGCATTTCGTTACCCTATCATGCAAGCTCACGTCTCTGTAGTTTCCCCATCACCGTTGTTTGCTCAGAAGCCTACTTCCCGTTTTGTCGTGAGATCGTTGGGTGGGCCATGCGCCTCAACATCCACCACTGTTGGGTGGTTGTGTCTTCACCCCCTCTCCCGCCCTCGTGGCTGCGCGTGCGAAAGGAAAAGCCGTGTCTCCTCCTTAGGCGACGCAGATCAGAATGAAGGAGATCACCGACATGCAAAAGGACACCACGAAGAAGGGGAAGCCGGGTTGGTACTTGCCGAAGTCCTTGAAGCGGTAGTTGCACTGCGAGTTGTGGTAGAGACCGGCAATCGCGGCAAATGGCACAGCGCTAGCAACGACGCCAAAGAGCAGAATCAAGACCGCCGGGATCTTCGTGGCAAGGCACTTGCACGCCAGCATCATCGACACGGCAATGCCAATGACGAAGGCAAAGACGGCGATGATGCTGAAGGCAGCGGCGGACTTCAGCGTGGCCTCAAACACACCGCAGCGGCCGTAGAAGGCCTCGTCGTGCCACGCCAACGGGTGGGACCCGCCGCACTCCTTCGTACCCCAGACCGAGTAGCAGAGGCCCTGCGGGATGAGAAAGCCGGGCTCGGTGATCTTAATCTGATCGTACGGGGAGCCGATGCACATGAAGAAAAGGCCGATGAACTCGAGCACGGCAATGACGATGCAGAACGCCATGCGGGAGGCGGGCACCTCGTTCTTCTTCTTGGAACCCTCCTTGGCCATGTTGCGAGCTTCTTTGGGGTGTTGTTTTTTTGTAGAGTGAGACGACCTCGTCGATTACGTACGCGAAGGGAGCAAAGCGAAGACACACACGACTAAAGTGGACTGTAAAGAAGATTATTCGCACAAGAGCTTTTTTGGAGGATGCTTATTCACCACAGAATGATGCTAATCTGTTGAAGTGTGCGTGTGTATGTGTGTGCGTGCGTGAAGGTGAAAAGAGAGAAACAATAGAGGTCGAATTAGGGGGCACCAGAGGTAAAGAACGATCATGTGGAAGGTGCGGTGCAGGAGTTGTGCAACTGCAACCAACAAAGCTCGTAACGCTTCATTTCATACTAAAAATGGCGCATATATATATCATTTCTCACATTCTAAATAGAAAGACACGATATGCAACCTTCACAACGAACTAATGCAGCAAGGATGCAAGTGGCATACTGTGGGAAGAGGAAAATAATTTGGCTGTCCCCTTTAAGACTAAGTGTCCATAAAAGCATAAACCTTGAGAAGTCGAAGAGCATTGCATATTGGCGCGTGCAAAAAAAAAAAAAAAAAACTAGAAAAAAAACACGTAGCTCATGAATGCGTATTTACTTTCTTTTCTTTTAAGAGTGAAATAGACAACTGTTTTCCTCCTTTCTTTTTGAGGTCTCAGTCATCCATGCCATAAAGCAATACGTCGCGGACCTTCTTCAACTGTGCGATGGACTGAATGTAAGACTCGGTCATACACTGCAGCTCCTCGGCGCTCACATTTTCACTTCGAAACCAGTACTGTTCCAAGTTCTTGATCACGCCAGCAAGAAGCTCGCCCTGGCGCGCCGTCACCTCAGCCGGCAGAGCTACGGCCTCCAGAGCGCTGATCATGCGAGGTGCCGTCGCGAGTCGCGCCAGGCAGGAGTCCGTGTTGAACATAATGGCGCGATGAAGAAGCTCCTCGACATGCTCTACCGGGGGGTACTTCATGAGCAGCTGCAGCGCTGTGCTGGCGTCCGTCGACAGGGGAACGCGGATGTGCAGAAGCAGCTGTGTCGCGAAGTAAAGGGCCACGCTGTTGTCCAGCAGGTAGGGCCGTGTGCCGGCTGCCGTCTGCACAAGGCGCTCACAGAAGACGACAGTCCATACCTGGAGCACTTGCTCAAAGGGCAGCTCGCGAAGAAAGAGAAGACGCAGCCAACGCACAAGGTAGACGACGCTTGGAATGTCGTACTCGGCGTCCAGCACGTGTTGGAGCTCAGGAGCCACCTGCGCCAGCAAGTCCTGCTGCACCCGCTCACACGCCACAACCACCCCGCTCTGCTCCTTGAAATTCTCCACAAAGTACCACCGCGCCAGTCCCACACCGCCCTCGTCCTGGGTGATCAGCCGACGGAAGAGCGCGTACACGGCGGCGGGAATGTTGGCGTAAATTCTCTCGAACTCCGCGAAGAGCGGTGTTGTGCGCAGCGCCGGCTTCTCGCGTGCGAGTTCTTCCGCCAGCACCTTGTCGCGGTGGCACGCGTAGTAGAGAAAGGCCACCAGCTCGTGGAAGCCCTGCTTGTACTCCTTCCCTTCCGCCATGCTGTACTTCAGCAGGATGTCCGAGATGACGGACTTCGTTTGCGCCTCTCGAAATAGAGGAAGGTCCCAGAAGAGTCGGCTCATGTCCTTCGCCACCGTCTGCCGTACAGCGTCTGCCTGATACTGCAGGGCGTACGAGCTCTCCACCGCAGGCACCAGTGGGTTCTCCGTCTGGGCTGCCGGCGCTGGTGCAGCGCCAAGTGCTGGTGCCGGACCCACAGCGTGCTCCGCCTCGTTGTCACTGCTGCTGGTGCTGGACTCGTCAAACTTCACCGTGCGACGGCGTCGCTGTGGAGCCCCACGGAGTGACTGATCCACGCGTCGGCCCGCCTCTTCCCATTGCCGCACCCACTTCTCACAACAGGAGCGACACGCAGCGAGTTGGGCATTGCCGTCGGCGAGAAGGGGAATGGTGCCAAGAAGGAAGTGCCAACGCCAACTAAAGAGGACTTTATCCGGTCCGCGCAAGCTGGAGAAGTCCAGCGAGTCCCGAAGCAGGCGGTCCTCAAGAGTGCCCTTGGAGATGTGAAGCGAGAAGAAGGCCAAGTCATTCATCTCCAAATTAAATGGTGTTGTTGTTGCTATTGTGCTCAGATCTCTGCTATGTCAACCGTTTGTGGGAGGTACTACGATAAATGGACTTGTAGAAGATTTCCGCCAGTATCGACCGACAATAAATAAATCTGTCTGTGTGTTGGGGTGAATTTGTGTGGTGCTGTTTGCTGCTGGAATAGCAAGCGTAGCGGTATTGTTCTTGTTTTGTTGTGTTTCCCTAAATGTCCTAAAAATGCTGTTGTGCATGTGAGTTTCCTGTGAGGCACCAGCGCCAAAAGGCCAAAACACAGCAAATAGAGAGCTGCAAGACGCAGAAGATGCACGCACGGCAAACAAAACATTCGGAAGCAGAGAATACCAGAGGAAGAGCAGTGAGTACGGAAACGAAAACAAAAACCTCAGTTGTTGTCCGATAAGGATATGGATGGCCAATCCGATAGGAAGGTAACTTTTGCCAGGATGAACGAAGTGCGTGCACTCTAGCCTCCGCATGCCTCAATACAAGTCAAGGCAAACTTGGAGACTCGTTGTGTTGTCTTACGGATTAAGTTCTTTCATCATAAGATACGTTCTACGAAGACATTTGCTGCCCTGTATGGGGGAGCCTGGGGAAGAGGCCTACATGACACTGAAAACGAAATAATATAATATAGTGTAAAAATCAACAAAGAAGAAGAGCAGGTTGTACAAATACATCGCCTAATCCGTCCCTACTAGTGGGAGTGATGACAAACGCATCAATACGCTTACAATTGACAAGCGGGGAAAAGGGAAGAGAAAAAATCAAAACATCAGCGCGATTTCTGTTGCCTACGGTGGTGGGGAGACGACTGCCCGCTCGTTGCTCTCTCCGGGAAAGCTGTAAAGAAAAACGTTTGAGGCGGGTATGGGAAAGGCACTCTTGGGCACCGTGTAGTCATCTTGGTCCCCGCGAAACGCCGCATGTTCACCAACGTCGCTGTGTGCCGCAACTGGCGGGTCCTCAGCATCGCCAAGGTGAACGGCATCGAGTTTCGTCTGCGCCAACCGTGTGATCTCGTCGCAGTAGCGCTGGCGGACGAGCTGGCCGTAGTGCTCACCCGCTGTGAGAGAGAGCAGCGCGGCGCGCCGGTATGCCTCTGCCCCTGACCGCGCGAGGTCAATTTTGTACTTGCGGTACGCCAGCCCACGAAGCAGGTCCCGGTAGGTCAGGCAAAGTTGGTTGTCCAGCGGCAGGCGCAGTGATGAGAGAAAAGCGATCATGCTCGACTCGTTGCCCTTCTCGTTTGTCAGGCCATCCGTCAGGCTCGGCGGGAGCAGCGGGAGAAAGCGAAGAAACACGCTAAATTCGCACTTCAAGTTCTCCGCGCCGGCGTACTTCAGCCACGTTCGGCGGACCTGCAAAAAAGGTTCGATGACATCGACGTAGAACGGGACGGTGAAGGCGTTCACCATCGCAGCATAGACGAGCTGCGTGGCAAGCATGTTCGCCGCAATCACAAACGTGACGAAGTAAACAACAGCGGCGTACGTGTGACCGCAGGTGGCTGCGGGGTCGCTGCGGCACCGGGCACCGGTGAAACAGGCGTACATGACGAGCTGCCACTGATCGAGCGTGCTGCAATCGAACAAAACGAGAAGGGATCCGATAACGGTCTGGAAGTTGCGCTTCTCCGTCAGGTACAAGCCTTTGGGGGCGATATCGCCAAACACCAGCGTGCCCACCACTGCGTAGGCGAGCAGCACCAATAAGTACACGGCGGAGGCGCTGCACAGCAGCTTCGCATGACGCACAGCGGGCAGGAGCTGCATGCCAATGTTCGTTGTCTTGATCAGCTTGGCCAGCAACGCCACGCGAAAAAAGTTGAGTGTAGTCGAGGAGACACCAACAACCATGAGCGCAAAGAGAACTGCGTCCACCAGGCGAGACAGCTTGGTGAAGTGCGTGCCGCCGTACGCCACAACGCTCAGCACCAACTCCACTCCGCACCCCGCCACTCCCAGGCACTCCACACTCAGCAGCATTTTTTCCTGCCAAGGTGGCGCGTAGACGTGGGTCGCGGCCACAAACGCGCACGCGATTAGCACTAGCACGCTGAGTGCTGCGTAGAAGAGGGGGTCTGAACCGTTCACCGGGCACGCCATCAGCACGCGGTGACAAAAGCGAGATAGCCGGAAGGGCAGAGGCGGCAAAAAGATGTCGGAATACAACATGTAATTGATGCTTTCGCGCGACACCGCAAAGCGGGTCTGCTGCAATGTGAGAAGGGCCGTCTCCATTGAATCCATCGTCAGCCGTCGCAGCTTTGCCGCCAACACGGCCGCCACACAACGCAGTGCGTAGAAGCGAAGGAGAGACAGGACGAGAAGGAAAAACAGCGCATTGTATCCGGCGTGGTTGTAGGACAAGCCGCGATCGCTGCCCACAATGGCCATGGCCTCGTCCATTAAGCTACCGTAGTGGTTGGTTGTCGACACCACAAACACCGAAAGCAGCGCAGGTCCGAAAGCGTCGTAGTGGAAAGCCGTCCGCTCCCACACCCGCTCCCGCGTCTCCAGCGTTGTGTTCGTGTAGGTCGCTACCGTCACGTTGTACTGCCCATGGCACTCAAGCCGCCGCGTCACGGCCGGGTCACTGCAGTAGTGCAGTCCATTGGCGAAGATCTGCATCCCACCCACCGCAAAAGCGAAGTAGAAGAACACGATGAGAGGAAGCGTCTTGGCTGCGTAGCGCAGGGAGGCAATCAGAGCGAGAAAAGTTTTGTTGGGCCGCTCCTGTGTGGTGCACAGCCGGATCGTGCGGAGCACCCGGCCAACGCGCAAGGGTGCGTAGACGATGCCGGCCAGCGAGGTGCCGTTGACCGCGAAGTCCATCCAGTTGAGCGGCTCTCGAAAGTAGGCGGGGACTTTCCGCTTGTTGCCATCGTCGTCGCCGCCGCCCTCGCCACGGTGCAGACCGGGGGAGAAGACACCGTAGGCGATCCACTTCAGCACCATCTCCACGCAGAAAACCACGAAGTAGACAATGTTGATGACGTGCAGCACGTGCTCGCTGCGAGGAGACATGTGCCGACGCTCAAAGAAGAGGGCGACGGTGCCGGCGGCCACGCACAAAGTGCTGAGGACAAGGTAGAAGAAGGAGCCGAAAAAGCGCAGCAGCAGACGCCGTAGAGGGTGAAAGGGACTGATGAGAAACAGCGCGTCACGCTGCGCTTGCAGCTGCTTGGCGCTGCCGAAGCCAAGCACGTTCCTTGCTTGCAGCTGCCGCCGCCGGCGCAGCGCCTCTACGTGGCCCTGGCCCGACTCTCGCGTACGGCTGGCGGCGTCCACGGCAGCAGCGCGGCCGCTTGCGGTCTCCGCGGCGGCCCCGCCGTCCTTCATTGCCGGCAGCAAAAGCAGCGGCGGGAAGTCTTTGAAGTTCAGTACGTCCTCGTCGCGCGCGGCGTCGCGAAAGCCGCGGAACAAGATGGAGTTTTCTAGCGAGAAGAGGATAAGAATGGAGAAGGCCTGCAGGGCCAAGTAGAAGAGGGAGCTGGTGACGACGGAGGCGCCATCGGCGGCCGCAATGAAATAACGCGTCCAGACGTCCTCCGTGCTGGCGCGGAAGCAGGCCAGCAGCGCCGTCCAGAGCGTTGTAAAGTCGCCGTTCCTCACTAGGGCCTCCGGACCTGCTACGTAGGCACTGCTGAAGAGCTGCATGCCAACTAACGCGTAGAGAAGCAGCGCTGCCGCCCACAAAAGATTAAAGCTCAGAAGGCACTGCAGCTGGTAGGAATACTGCTGAAACGAAAAGACGTACTTGCCGGCATGGACGTAACGGAGAACGCGAATGATGCACGCAGCGCGGTAGTGGAAAATGTGCGCGGAAGCCAACTCAAGTATGCCGGTAACGGCGCCAAAGACGTCGGTATAGTTCCACACGTCCATCAACGTCCGTGTCGGCCCAAACCCGATCAGCTTCAGTAGAACAGGCACCAGAAAGTAAATTGACATGGCTGCGGAGGCACTGCGCATGTCTTGGGCGTGCTTTTCTGACGTGTAGACGGAGACAACAGCCAGCAACACGAGGTTGCCGATGGAGAGCACCATCATAAGAACTACGGAGGGGAGAGAGTCGACGAGCGCCACAGCCCACCGCACCTTCGGCTCGCCGCCGCGCGCCACCGTCGTCGACTGCTCGAGTCCCCGAAGTCCCGCCCAGAAGCCGCGGACGTGCACGCTGCGGAAGAAGTCCCGGGCGTAGCGCTCATCGGCGGTGGTCTTCGCCTTCGCCGTCGAGACCGCCGAGAGCGCGGGTGCCGCATCACCGTCAACCCCGCATTCTCCGCTCATCTCCGCGTCGTCGGCGTCCCCGGCGTCATCGCCGGTGTACGCGCGCGTGGACCGCACGACGGTCAGCTGCCGAGGGAACTGTCGCGGCGGCGCCGTTTGCACCGCGGAGTCCTTCCGCTGTCTGTCCTCCACCGTCACCATCGCCACAGCGGAGCGCACAAACCAGGTGTCGAGGTGGGCGTAGGCGTTGTACACCACCGTCATGGCTACCACCAGCGTAAATCGGGACATGACCACAATTGCTACCAAATACAGCGCCGCTGCGGAGCCCTTCACATTCATGACCTCCTCCAAGTCCTCGTACCACATGTCGAGCGTCGCCACCTTCGACGCGCGCAGAAGCGCCGTGCCGACGTTTTGGAAGCTAAAAAAGTGATTGCCGTAGTCCGTGTGGTTAGACACGCATTGCACCGTCACGTCGGCGCCAAGGTCGGGACATGCAAACCCTACCCCACACCCCTGTGAGACGTTTCGCAGGAGGAAGGGCAGCTGCAGGTTGGCGTACAACTCGCTAGTTGTGTTGTGCACTTGCGTAATGTAGCAGCGCTGATACAGCTCCTCGCCAATCGAAAAGACACCGGTGAGAGCAAACACAAAGGTGCAGAGCAGAAAGACGCCTAAGATGTCGCAGATGTACGGGAAGCCGCGAGCCAGAGGAACCAGCAGATGCTTCCACCACGGGCAGAACACAAAGAAGCGCAGCGGCCGCGCTCCCGCAAAAACGCGCATCCACCGAATGTGGAAGGTTGGGGGGATGACCTGCAACAGAGCAAACACGTTGACAGCGAGCTCAATCCAGTTCCACAGACTACGCAGAAAAGAGTGCCGGCCTTCGAAAAGTCCGCTTGCGATGATCTCTGCCAGCATGCGTAGCCAGAAAAAAGTGGTACAGACCACTTGAAGGGCGAAGAACGTCTTATAGACCGTGTTGCCCATGTCGTAGCGTGGCTGGATCGCCAAACTGATGGCGGTGCTGAGACAGACCAGAACCACCCAGACGGCCAAGGTGTAGCGATGAAGCACAACCCGTCGGCAGATGCGACGAAGGGGATGTGTGGGCGGCAAGCAGCCAAACGCCACGGCGTCATCGTTCACCTCCACCACGGCGAACGGCGTCCATGTCTGGAAGATGTTGATCTTGGAGGAGGAGAGGAGAAAGTACTGCATCACACCCCATGAAAAGAGAGAGAAAGAGAGATCTCGTGTAGAAGAGGACGAAAAAAAAAAGAATCAAAGTATAGCTAACGAAGGGTCGGAAAAAAGACACACAGAGAGACAGATGCAATACGCAAGCCCTTCTCTCTTTGACACAAATGTGTAAGTTGGCGAGCGGTGCGGCGAGCTCTGTGCCGCTCCGTTGGCCAGAGAAATTGTATGGGGGCGTGCACAGCAAAACGAAAGTCAAACAAGAAGAGGAGGTGGAAAGGGCGAGAACGAGAGGAGAATCCAAAACGGAAGAGAAGACACAAAACAGGAGTACAAGATGCTTCTTTGCTCCTCTTATTGACATCAGCCTCGTGGAGTTGGAGCAGGAGGCATGTGCGATGCACAAACGGAGATTAAAGTCTCGACGCTCTGCTCGTTGTCTTGAACGCACATTCAAGAGCCTTCCATTACGGCGTAGCATCTGTGCCGCGACGCTTCCTGTGAAACTAAGAAAAGCAACCGATGGCTAAGCCTCCTCTTAGTTTTTTTTTCTTTTCTACACATAAACCGAGAACACCGATCATGTCTTCGCTTTATTCCTCTTTGTTTGTTGGTTGATTCTTTTTTGTTTGACAATCAACGGGAGAGAACATGTAGTTGTATATATAGTAAAAGTATATAGTACACATTTCTTTTCCTTCTATTATTTCCCGAGGACACAAGCAGCTATGCGCGTGGGACCTATTAACAAAACAAAGCAAAAATGGATGCCGCGCGCAAAACGAATGAAAGCAAAAGATAGCGAAAAGCAGCTCACACACACACACACAAAAAAAAAACACCATGGAAAAGACACATAAAAAACAAACGTTTAGAAAAGCGTTATAGTCAATGAACAGCCGACTGCGTTGTCCGTGAGAAAAGCGATGAAGAAGAGAAAAATGTACCCGAAGGTGGCAACAAAAGTAGCTGAAGTGTGGTGTACGGCGTTCCTTCCTCACATGGTTGAAGGGGCACGCCTTGGCCGATAAGGATAAGAACAAAAAAAAGGGAATTGTTAAAGTATTAAGCAGCTTATATATGATCACTCACCGATCTCTTTCGTTTTTTTTCTAGTAGATGGAACGTGCCAGCTTGTGATGATCTGGGAATATGGGGTCCTCTTTGCCGCCGGTGATGCTCACACCACTACAACCCTGCTTTTTCATCGTTGTTGTGAATGGACCTGCGCGCATTGCTAAGACGATCCTACGGCAACCACTGCGGCTGCAGGTGAGATATGTATAGAAGAAAAAAGCGCAAATTACGGCCGACCTCGGAAAGAGAAGCAGAGTGGGGAACAAAGAAAGACAAGCAAATGGAAAAGAGACCACCCCATCGCTAACAGGAAACTGAAAAAAAAAGGGGAAGAACTAATAAAATAAAGAGTTCTACTGAGATATGCAACAACAACAAAAAAAAAGCAGATGATTAGTCGTCAGCAGGGCTCATCTGCGGTAAGATGCGCTCGTGGCAACCATGCAGACACGTCGGCTTTAACAGTATCTTCAGCCAGGCACGTGCAGACTTTTTTTTTTACTTTTCGTCCTGTGTTCCAGAAAAAAAAAATGTATAAACTGTAAACATGTTCTCATCTTGTTGTATCGCTGTCTTTGCAGTGACGGCTTATAGAGCTGAAGGACTGCCGGGAGCGTGCGTCTGCACTCACGCACCTCTTCCGAATGCTCTGTCAACCAAAAAAAACGGATGCGGATGAAAGCGGACTCCGCTGTCTCATAAGCAACTTATGAAAAAAAAAAAGGAGAGTCGCCACATCGAGCAAGTAAAACAGCCAATATCGACGATAACATCAAATTTATCGCAAAGGAGAAAAAAGGAAGCGAAGGCGATAGCGCAGTCGAGGGTCAACACAACACTTCACGCGATCGCCACGTTCATTGAAAAAGCCTGGGCAACAACAGCAACAAAAAAAGGAAAACGAGAGCAGCAACACTCCTTAAAGAGATCAGTAAAGGTTTTGTTTTTGTGTGTAAACGAATGGAGGGATGTTCCCATCCCGTGACTAAAAAAAAACACATTTGCTCCCAGTAACTAGATCTGTTTGCCACCAGCGGTGTGCTCTTCCATTTGTGCGTCGCGTCGTAGCAGCCAAAGCGACCGCAGGTGATTCTTCGTGTACCCACACACCGAGCATTCTCATCAAAACAATAACAGGTTATATTTTTTTCAAGACGTATTCCCTTCTTACATTCTATTGTATCTCTGAGGGGTTCTGATCGACGAGCGCGTTGTGGTCGATAGTTAGCACATCACTTCAGGATCACAGCAAAAGAGTAGCATCAAGCTCTAGTACAGAGAGAAAGAGGGAGAGGAGGGGTGCGCAAGCACACGAACACACACATGAACGCATGTGCCCGCAGCGAAGGAGACGAGCAGCTCTATAGATCGTGTGAGGTGCGCTTTGGCTACCAGACGCTCTCAAAACAGCAAAAAACCCGATGTATAAGAAAGCAACAACAACAAAATAAAAAAGGTCAGGCAGTAAAGGCAGCGAGCCGGAAAAACATAAATTTTAAAAACTAAAAGACAAAAAATAGAGATGAAACCTTTCATGAGAGCGGAGAAACACAAGTATAGTATGCGGCATACTTTCATCATCGTATACTAAGTGGAGAACACAAAAACCCATGTACCTTCCTCTTTGGTGTGCTTGTGCGTGCGTTTCAAAGGTAGAGAAAAGGGGCATGCGTGGGCACTACTGAGATGTCGATTGTGGTGTTCACGGCCGCAAGGAGCAAGAAAAAATAGATGAAGAGAAAAAAAAAAAAGATTGAGGGTCTTGACAAGGTATGGAGGTCTGAAACGGAAGGAGGGGCTGCCCAAAACGCGTTAGTTAATGTGCTCGTTAGTTGGAGACGACGCGATGCCGGTCTGCACGTCCATCGATCGCTTCTTGTTTGTTGCCATGTTCACCTCTTCTTCCTCCTCCTCGTCTTCGTCGTTGTCCTCGTCTTCTACCTCGTGCTCGAGGATGTCGTCCTCGGTGTGACGAAGCAGCCTCTCCTTGACGAAGGCGAAACCAACTATGCTGAGTGCGGATACGATCAACGTCACCAGGACGCAGTAGAAAGCGGTGTCCGTCGTCGGTTCGTCACCGAGGATGATGGAGAAGACGATCATCCCGATGAAGGAGAAGAGGCACATGCTGGCGAGGACTAAGGTGGACGGCACCGTCTCGGGGCACGGGTACGCCAACTCCACAGCTAGCTCCATCACTACCGGCACAACTGGCAGCACGAGGAACTCTAATAAGGGCACAATGATGTAGAGGACAGTGGCCAGCGTATCCATATCTGACACCGTCTTGATGACCACCGTCGCGGCAGTCAGTAGAGCCGTGGTGACGGAGGCGAGCGTGATGATGGTGTACTTGTAGTAGTGGGTGCGGTCCACGAAGAAGCCCACGACGCCGCAGTTCATGGCGCCGCCGAGGATGCCGGAAAAGGCCAGCACACCTGAGATCTCCTCCTCGATGCCGTAGGGCTCGAGCACTTGGGCCAGCATACCGGCCAGGGCAGTGAGAAAGCCCACAATGAGGCCAAACGAAACGCCCAGCAGAAGAAAGTTCCAGTCACGCATCTGCGTTTTGAGGAAGCTGGCGAGAGGAAGCTTGTAGTCCTCCGTGGACGTTGGCGAGGGGCGGTACTGCGGCTTATCGCGGGCAAAGATGCCGATGAGGATCAGCACCAGCATCGAAAGCCCAAACTGCGAGCCCATCAAGCCAGCCCACTCCTTCGATGTGTTCTCATCCGGCAAGGACACGACATGCGGTGAGTAAAACATCCCCACGGCCATGCCGGCAAAGCCCAACAGCGAGGCCACCGCCGTTGCCACGGTGCGCTCATTCGGGGGAAACCAAATACCGGCAATGAGCGTGGGAAGACTCAGGTACAGAATCTGGCCGCCGGCCACAAAGATCTGCGCGACAACGAGCAGCGGGTACTTGGGTGCCCAGACGGCGATCAGCTTTAGCAGCGATGCAAAGGCGTTGGTGGCCGCGCCGATGATCATGCCGTAGCGCAGCCCCACACGGTTGTACACGTAGCAGCCAGGGACGACGCCGATCACGTAGATGACGGGAATGAGGAGGCTGAGCACGTTGATCGACAGTGCGCCGACGTTGAAGTAGGCCTCGGATTCGCGGATGATGGTGGCAAAGGCGACGTATTGAAGCTGGTTGATGAAGCCAAAGACAGCAAAGAGGATAATGATCAGAAAGCGGTAGGGAGTGGTGCGGATGTCTTCCGGCGGGGCATCCTTGAGGCGCACCGCCTCTGGAAGGCCGTTGTCAAGAGACGCCTCTTCTCTCTCTGGTGGCGACAGGCGCTCGGGTGAAGAGGGTTCATGATGATTGCCAACGCGTGCGGCAAACGCATCGGCTTCGGACATATCAGCACCCACAAGATACATCGGCTCTTCCGGTATGGGAGCCTCACGGCTTGGTTGCTCCTGCATTTACCTGCTTGACGTGTCTGTGTGGACGCGCACACGGACGTTGCTAAGATTAACCAAAAGTGAATAAAATAAAAGTATGAATCGCACACGCAGCTATCGTGCGGTGCTGCAAAGCTCACTTCAAGAGCTTCACAGATCGTATAGTTGGGGACGTGTAGGTTTGAAAAAAAAAAAAAGATGTTTCTTTTGGAGACAACGGAAATTAAAAAACTAAGAAGGTTAGATATACACCTTTATTCGATTTCGTGTTTCAACTCCTAAAACGGAGGCTGCAGTTAGAGAGAGAAAGAGGAGTTGAAGGGAAAAAGAATGAGATGTCCGAGCGCAATATCCGTGATGATCATCGAGGTGTGAGGTGTAGCTCACGTTCAGCAACGAGGCTCAGCGCAGCAGCCGTTGTTCGGAAATATGAATCAGGGAAACAGAAAGGGATGGAAAGAGTTGGAAAAGCCCTCAGGTGAAAACAACAGCTGACGCTCAATTTTTTTTGTTGTTGTTTCCTCAGAGCCCATAAACTATAGTGTTGTTTTGGAAAAGGAGACGATCATCTAAGTGGTGAAGCAGAAACACAAGTAAGAGTCTAAAAACGTTGCAAATATAGCTCTGTCTTTTCTTCGATACGACTCAGCGGTTCGCGCACTTCTTGAGGTGCGCTGCACGCATCCGCTCAAGCTGCTGGTCGGCTTTCTGCGCAGCCAGCGGCGACAAGAAGGAAAAGCAGTCAGTTGAGCTGCGATGTTCCTCACGCGACAGAACTGACGGCTGCTCAAGGTGCTCTGAATCGCTTGCGAAGAAAGTAAGGGGCGAGGCAATGTGCGAGCTTCGACGGCGGCGCGGAAGGAGATGACGCTGTCCACTATCTTCGTGTGGCCGCGCATTCACCGCGCGTACACGCGTTGGTGTATTCTCAGAGCAGCTGCCACGGCACGCACAGTCAGCTGTGGAAAGGCACTGCGAGTTTCGTGGCTGCTCTGTAGAGTTGTACAGGTGGCACGGAAAAGAATACGAACGAAAGCGTTCATGAAGGGCGTCGACCTCCTTTGCCTCGGCCTGCGTCTTTGCAACACAACGCTGCAGTCGCTGCGCCTGCAGGCACCGCGCGTGCCCGTAGAGCCGCTCGAAGACATCGGAGTCGCCGCACCACCGGCGCAGAGCGTCGTCGTACGTGCGGTTGATGTGAGGCGTGAACGTGCACGCTGCCCCTTCAAGGCTGACGCGCGATACGACAGTGTCGAAAGCTGGACTGCTGAGAGAGGGCACCGGTACACGCTGCAACCGCCTAAAAACGTTCTCAGTGGGCATAGCTTGAGCGAAGAGCGTGTGTCCAGGCGTGGGAGGCGAGGCACGGAGGACTTTCACGGACGGTGCATTGCTCGCGTCGTCTCGACAGAGAAGCATTGCGGTGCCTCCTGCTCGTCTTTGGCCTCTGTGTGGAATTCAGACACAGCTGTATGAGAATTATAGGCCTTTTAGAAAAGGGGTCAAATAGGCGGAAGAGAGAGAAAGAGAAAGAGAACGCAATGCTACCGTCAACAGTTAAAAAAAAACGAAGGGAGAAAACTGTGACCCGGCGCGGTCGCTGGGTCGGTTTATTCCCTCCGTGACGTGCGCAGCTTCCTTAGTCTCAAAAAAAAAGCAAACAGAAAACAATAGTCGAAGATGATCCTTCGCTAAAGCTGCTGTGTAAAGTAAAGCGCTACACAATGGGACATGTACTTCCTGTTACTGACATTTGTCTTACATTGCTTAGGGGCTTGCATAATTATCTTGTACGCGCAGGCCGACACGGAAAAAAAAAAAGTATAACTTGGCGCTGTGTTGCAGACAACGCATCCCACTTGAGCAAAATATAAGTGTGACAAAGCGGGAGAACAGCCATTAAAAAAAGCCCCTCTTTGCATCATCAGCAGTACCGCTACATGTCGTAGTCGATCTCCTCGCAGGCGCCGTCGTGTTCGATGGACATGTCATGATCGTCCATCACAGTGCGCTGCGACACCGCCGGGGCCACCGTGTTGCGATGCATGGGGTGGATGCCAAGGGCTGACTCATCCATCTCCAGCAGCTTCAGATCCTCCTGTAGTTGATCCTGGCAACGAGTGAGCTCTCGCTCGCGTGCCTCAAGCGTCCTGTCCCACTGTGCGACCGTCTCGTGCTTCCGCATGAGCGACTTCTTGCGCTCCTCCATCTCTCGGTGAAGAGCGGCCATCTCCGCCAGTGCCTTCTGCAGCTCGTCTTCCTCGCGTTGCTTCTGCACCTCACGCGACGCCAGCGCCGCCTCCTCCTCACGAAGGGCCTCCTGACGCGTCATGGCCGCCATCAACGCGGCATCCTCCGCCTCCTTCTCCAGCTTCAAACTCTCCAGCCTGTGGTCAATCTCCGCCTCCTGTCTCTGCAGGGAGGGCTTGGCGTTCTTGACAGCCCCCATGACCTTGTCGGCATCCGCTTGCAGCCCATGCGTCTGCTTGCGAGCAGCGCTGATCTGCGCACGACACTCCTGGTGTTGCATCTCAAGACAGCGACGCTCGTCCGCTATGTTCTCCTGCATCTCATCCAGCACAGCGACTCGGTTGCGGATAAAGGCTTCTTGACGGAGGTAGTACGCCTCCAACTGCTTCTGCAGCGCCACACCATCGTGTAAGAGTTGATCGTAGCTGTCGACCATCTCGCTGCTCGTGGTAGCGGGCGTCGCCATTAAAGAAGGGGACGCGCCGCCCTTGTTCGCACCTTCGCCGAACATTCGCCAAGAACTGTTTCTGCTTTGTGCAATGGTTTATTTTTTGTTGATTTGCCGCAACGGCTCTGTTGAGGTTCTACACTATCTATGAAGTGTGTGTTTGAGTGTGCGTTAGAAAAGGAGATAAAGAAGAGCGAAACTCTGATTGTTTGGCTTTGATAGAGTTGGACTCGTCGCAAAACCCCGGCGTGCACAAAGCGAGTATTTTTTTTTACTGTACGTGCGTCGCTCGTCAGCGATAGGGTACAACACAACAGAAAATGATGGTTATCGTAGAAAGGATAAAGCAGTTGGCAAGTGCGTGCAAGACTTGAAGGTGGAAGCACCAGGATAACAATGCCTCATCCCCTGCGTAGAGGAAAGCGCACCTATCTAAGTCTACGACAAAGAGTATCCAATATTCGTTACAATACAAAGCCATGCAATACAGAGAGAAGTACTTTGTTTTTCTTTGTGCAGGTTGTCAGCAAGCCCTGTCAGGCCTCAGCTGCAACGCCAAAAGAGGTCTATTGAAAAGCATGCAACAAAACAGAAGAAAAAACAAAACTAACAGGAAACGCGATGAGAGCATGCGGGTCTGAGTGGGCTACAAGTCTACTCGGTATTCCCGCAACATCCACGTTCGCCACGGGCGTAGCTGCTGATGGGCATCACGGCAATTCTACCATGCACCTCCAGCGTCTTCACGGCAGTTCGATGCGTTTTGTTGGCGCTGTGCAGGATCTGATCGATGTCACGTTGGCAAAGAGGTGCAGCAGTCGCCGGCGCCTCGGCGGCCTCCGCTTCTGGTGACGCGCTTGGCGCCTCCGCGGCGATGTTATCGACGTCCGTGTTGTTGATGAAACTGGCAGATGCGGCGTTCTTGCTTGCTCCGTCCGTGATCCCGTCTGCGTCGCAGAGAGCCACACCTTCCTGCATGCGACTGTGGTGAGACTGTGCCGAGTCGTCGCTCATCCTTCTCGATGTCACGTGGGAGAGGAGTTGAGAATGGATACTACAAGTGCGCGAGAAAAACTTCACATGCAACAAGCGCGGTAATCAAGAGAGCACTTTCTTGCGAAAGAAAGATCGTTGGCGGTGCTTCGCGTATGCCAACGTATTTTTTTTTTTTATTTTTTTGTGTTGTTTCTTCGCTCAAATACTTCTTTGTAGTGAGCGTAGCAATGTGAGCACTCAGAAAGAAAGAGGTTCGTCTGGCTTGATTTTTTCAGCGGGAAAAACAATAACAAGAAAAGAGAGGGAGAGAGACGAAGGAAAAAAAAAGAGAAAAGTAAGAGCATGAGATGAAAACAATTACACGAGGCCTCTCTCTCTCTCTTTGTCAGTCAGCCAAGGAAGCAGTTTCTGAGCGAGAGATCCGCAAAGAAAAATTCGACTCATATGTTGCGCAAGACAAAAGCCTCTGACGTGCCACTTGGACACTGCAAGAGGACCGTGCACAGGGGAGGAGAAACGGGAGTGCAGGAAGACGCAGCTCCAAGGCCCCGACGCCAACCGCACGGAAATAGATTGATACATTTTGCTCAAGTTCATCTTGCCAATCGCATTGGTATTCGACGTCTACGTTTCCTTTGCCGCTTCAAGCAGCCTTCACTTTTTTTTGTTTTTGTTTAAAATAGCGTCGTCCTTGTTTTATAGTTTTTTTCTTTTTCGCCTACGCAGGCTGTAGAAAGGACAAGACAAAATGCCTGTGGAGAATAGAATAAATCAGCAATTGTTTTTTTATTATTTTTCAAAATTGCACGAAGAGAAAATAAATAATAAATAAAGCGAGACGGAATCTCTCGCCCGAACGCAACGCGGACGCACGTTGAAGGGGTGGGCCAACAAATACAGAGCCCTCAATTATCTGATCCCCTTCCGCATCTTCATTGACGCGGAAAGGGAAAAGTCCACGGTTCAAAATAAGATACGAGGAAGTAAGGCAGATGGTAAAGGAGAAGCATGAATGGCGAGTCACTTGTTCATCGTCATTGCTTCTCCGCAGCCTCCTCGCCCTGCTGCTCCTCCTCCTTCTCTTTCGCGTCCTTCGCATCCTTCGCATCCTTCTCCTCCTTTGCGGCCTTCAACTCCTCCTCATGTTGGTGGACATCGTTATCGCGCATGGCAAGGATGCCGAGCTCCTCCTCCTGTTCTTCAGTGCGCATGTACACCTCCGTCTCCAGCTTGGGGTCGGCGTCGTCCGGCGGCGGCAGGTGTGCGCGGGGGTTCTGGATGTACACGTTCCCCAGCGGGTCGTCCAGGATGAACGTAAACTGACGCTTCATCTCCAGCAGCTCCGTCAGCTCCTTCACAAACTCGAGCATCGTCTTGGAGTTCTCATCGGCCGAATCGCCAACGGTGAAGGCGGCCTGTGGGAGGCTGTTCAGCTGATCACGCACCTGCATTATTGTGCCCTCCACGGACGAGAAGAAGCCGCCAAGGGTGCCGGGGGCCAACTCAAGATGCACCTCAGGGATGTGCAGCGAGGCCGTATCAGACTTGAGTACATCACGCTTCAAGTCATCCTCAGACTCCACGTGCAGCGTCAAGCGGAGACCCTTCTCGCTGATCTCGCCGCCCGTCTTGATCTCGTTGCTCTTGTACCCGCAGAAGTCGCACTTGAAGGCCATGATGATCGTCTGCTTGAAGTACGGAATATCGCACTCGTGCATCATGAGGTGGCCAGCCTTGCAGCACGCCGGGCAGTCGCACGGGATCTGCGTCACATCGGTGTACTGGCCTTCGTCAACGTCGTCCTGCTCCCCCTGCGTGCGCTCCGTGTTGTAATCGATGGAGACGCCCAGCAGCTGACGGTCGATGTCGGTCCGCTCCTTCTCATACTTGGTGAGCTGTGGGTCGAGGGTGGGATGGTAGTAGTCGTGGATGGGCTCAATGTAGCTGTTGCCTGCTGGGTCGTCCAGCGTCAGCGTGAACGGAATGTCGCCCGTGCGGTAGCTCTCCAGCTTCTTGCAGAACTCCTCGATCTTCTCGTACACCTCGGGGTGCTGCACCTTCCTCAGAGGCTGCTGCTGCTGCAGGCCACCGTGTGTCTGCTCCAAGATGCCCTCCACCGTGTTCAGGTTCGCCTTCTGCGACTCTGGTGGGATCTCCAGCTCCAGCTCAGGAATGGTGATGGTGGCGAACTCGGACTTCACCACTTGGCGATCCAAGTCCTTCTTGCTGCGCACCTGCAGCTCGTAGCGGACCTTCTTGGGGCCGAACACGCCGCCAAAGGTGACCTCGTTGTTGCGCTCCCCGCAGTGCGGGCACTCGAAGCTGCTCACGATGATCTGCTTGAAGTGCGGGATCGTGGTGATCATGAGTCGCGTCGTGCCTGTCTCCTCGCACTTGGGGCACATCGACTCGATCGTGTTCATCTCACCAAGATCCGTCTTGATGTAGTTGGGGATGTCGTCTTCGTCCTCCGCAGTGCTGCCTTCTTTCTGCGCGGCCACCGGGGCCTCCAGCGGGGCCTCCACCAGCGGCGGTGGCACGCCCTGCGCGTTCTCGTTCTGCGCCTTTTCAGACATTATGTAAACAAACAGATAGGAAAGCAGAGATAATGATAAGTGCTTTTTTAAGCCGGATTTGTTACTTTGCAACTATTAATCGTACCTCAGGAGCTTAATAGCCAGCAGGGACGTAATAATAGTGTTTATCTTTTTTTCTTTTTCTTGTAGATTAGCTCTTTTTAATTATTGATCGATTTATACGTGCGAGTCCAGTACCTTTCACACTAAAGCATATAAGCTGAATATCTGAGTCGAGACGAGGCAGAGCCCGTGTGGTTAAAGCCAGATGTGATAGACTTTCTGTGAATTGAAGATAGGAGTGCGCGATCCAAATACCTCGAGAGAGAGAGACAGCGAAAGGGAAAAGCGATAAGAGTGATAACAATGACGTTAAGGAAACTCATTCCTTTTTTGTTTCAACATAGTGAGGTGTGCGCGTCCATAACCGCATAATGTGCATATTCAAAAGCGGTCAGTGGCAGTCCAAGAATTGCGAAAAGAAAAGGTCTCCTTGCTGTTTACCTCTGACCTTTTTTAGAAATGAAATCCGACACTTTAAATTGCATATCAATATCGTAGTCAAAAACAGACTAAAGCAAATATATGTATATATACATAGAGTTCTACTGCATGCTAACTTAAAGCGGTATGTGTCTCAACGACAACAGAAAGAGAGTGTTGACAGCGCAGAGATGGCAACAATTGTAACCTCCTTCTTTCTTCGTAGTGGAGGCCACCATTTGAGCACGAGGCACACGAAGAGTGAATCTAAAGCATAAAAGAAAGCTTGCATTAATTACTCCTGCCCTTGGTCGGCGCACTCTGCGTCTACAGCCGTTTTTGTTTCTGAGAGTGGTATCAGCTCAGTCTCCAGCTGATCAATCTCGCGCTGAATGGATTCGCATTCGGCAAAGGCCTCGTGCGCAATGGCCGCCTCCAGTCGGCTCTGAAGCGCGTCAAGATGGCGTTGCACGTCCGCTGCAGAAGGCGGCGCCACCGCTGTCTCAGTAGCTTCGACGGCAGCAACCGCTACGGTACTCGGCAACTCAGCGGGGCAGCTTGCCGAGGGTAAACTCGAAGAAGCGTCAACAGTGGCGGCACTGCTGGACGTCGGACTGGCCGCTGGCGGTGCGTTCTCCGACACACGCAGCCACTCCTGCTGAAGCGCCACCCAGAGTGCGTGCGCGGCGTCGGCCAGCTCATCCGCTCCCTGACTTTCTTTGGGCAGCTGCACGTAGTCCGGCGTGTCGGAGGCGGTCGCGTCAAAAGCCGCCATGACGGTGCCGTAGTCACGCAGAAAGTCAACGGCGTATCGTTGCGTCTGGGCCTCCGCGGCAGCCACCTCATTGCGCAGCCGCTGCATCGTCCGGTCCAGCGCACGCACCTGACCGCTGTACAGGTCCACGTCGTCCTGGCAGCCCTCCATGCTCAGTTGCACCACCTTCAGCTCGTCAGCGTACTGCTGTGCTGCCTTGAAATTCTTGCTGGCCACCGCGGCGGCCTTTGCTGCCGTGAGCGGCGCCACACGCGACTCGCAGGCCTCAAGGCGGCGTTGAGCGTCACGCCTGAGCTCTTCATCAGCGTGCAGCTCCCCGGCCATCTCGTCCAGCTGCTTCAGCAAGTCCGTCTTCTTCGTCAGGGCCGACGGGGCACCGCTGGCGCTCTGCTCGGGGTGCGCAGCAGCGGGGATTTCGAAGAGGACCTCTGCACCGCGCAGTCGCCTGGATAGCAGATCCTGCCACGACCTCCAGTACCGGTCCGAGGCGGGAATGGTGTCCTGCTCCAGCGCACGGGTGCGGTGATGTACGGCCTCTCTCTGGTCTTGCTGGGCCTTCAGGTCTTGTAGGAGCAGCGCAGCGGCGCTCTCACGATCTGCACGCTCGGCGGCAATGCTGGCACACTCTGCCTCCACGTCCTTCTCCTGCTGCGTCACGCGCTGGACGTCACGCTCGACGCTCTCGACGTTGGCCGCGGCTACGTCCAGTTCGCTGGCGTGTGCCGCCTTGGAGGCTTGAAGCTTGTCAGCCACCGCAGACAACCGCGTTCGAGCTGATGCCCGTCTCTCCTCCAGCTGCACCAGCTTCGCCTTCAGATCGTCAATTTCACTATCCAGATGAGCCACCTCTGTCGTGAGAGTTTCGTGCTGTGTCCGAACCGTCTTCAGCGTCGCATCCACGCGCTGCTGCACCTCACTCTGGACGGCACGCGCAGTACGCAGGCGAGTCTCCGCAGCGGTCCGGCGCACCGACAAGTCCTCCTTGCGCACCAGCACTGTTTCCTCACGCAAGCGCAGGTCGGAGTCGTCGTGGTGCCTCCGCGCCTGCACGCGCGTCTCCTCCGCCTCCTCCCGCGCCTGAAGCTCCATCTCGTGCGTGCGCAGCAGTGAGGCAACGCCGCGCACCGCCTCTTCTAACCGACGCTGTGCAGCCGACACGCGTCGGCCCAGGCTGGCCCACACCTCATCGCACCGCCGCACCTCAATGGCGGCCTCCCCCACCGCATCGGAGAGGGCATCGGCCTCCCGGTACTCCTCAGCGTGGACGCAGTCTTGGATCTTCGACTCCAACGCATGGATGTGCGCCACGCTGTCCTGCCGCACCCGCAATGCGTCCTCGGCCTCGCGCAACATAGCAGCGAGAGCGGCGCGTGCTTCCAGCAAAACACCTTGGCTAGCCCGCAGCTCACGTCGTTGACGCTCCTCCAGCGTCTCCTCTTCCTCTTCTTCTTCGGGGGCGGAAGATGGTGAGGCGAGCGGCATCGGTGAAGCAGCGTCAGTCGCCGTCTGCTGGGAGAGCACTGGCGGCTCTGCTGGCGCAGCGGAACTCGGCGAGGAGGAAGATATGGAGGAGTTTGGTGCCTTCTCTGCTGCGAGGGAGGCGGGCGGTGCGTCGTCGTCTCTTGGCGCTGCCCACGCGGCCACCTCGGCCTCAGCGGTGGGACTGATGAAGCGGAAGGCGGACATCTCAGACTCACTCGGCGCAGCCATCGCGTGTGCCATCGCAGAGTCCCCCTGCAAGGAGGAGAGGTGCTTCGAAGAGAGCCCCACCGGCTCCGGGCCGTAGCGCTCCACCAACTCCTGAAAGAGTTGCGTCTCCTTTCCCTCGTAGACCTCCAAGATCCTCTCCACGTGCGCCAGCTTCGTTGGGTTGTAGAGCCGATAGAAATCCTCCAGCCGCTGCCGCACCTCCGTGGACGGCGACGTGCATGGCACAGAAGGCACCGGCAGCGGCTGCACAGCAGTGGCAGTCTCTCCAACGCTGTCTTCCTTCGTTGCCTCTGCTGCACTGCTCGAAGGCTGAGTGAAGGCAGCCGGGCGTCGCCGTCGCCCTTTGCCGATCGCCATACCGTCAAACAAAAACGAGGACGTGGCCGGGGCCACTTCCAAGTTGGACATCTCCGTCGTGCTCTTCATCGCGTTGAGGGATGCCACAGGAGCAGAAAGTGGAGCAGGAGCCGTCGGGCCAGCAGCGGCAGTGTGCGCAACACTCATCAGTGACGATGGTGGAGGGGAACTGGAGGAGGAAACCGTGGGGGCGACGTAAGGGTTTGCTAAAGTGGTGTTGGGGAGCGCAACAGGGTGGAAGCCAGGAGCGGGCGGCTCCGCAGACTTTGACTTGTCATCGCTTCCTGTGAACCAGCTGAACATCCTGGCTTAGAGGACAAATCGAGATAAAATGTGCCCGCGTTCTCCTCCGCGATTTCAATTCTCTTTCTTTTGTAATGAAGAGCACCGTTTGTGAAAAGAAAAGGGAAAGATTTTCTAGAATCTTTAAAAAGAAGAATCGGTGCAACAAGCGATAACTATCAGGTGAGTAAGACCGCTTTTGTTTTGTGTTTGTATCGACACCCAGAGGCTGAAAAAGAAGAGTGGGGAAATGCGGAGATATGAATGAGACCAAATAAATAAATACGAAGTGGAAATGAAGGATCCATGGCTTTTCTCTTTATCGCTCCAGATCACTGTCAGCAACAACAAGCGCAACGCTAGTGGCAGCATGCGATATTGCAGGTCAGCTGAAGATCAAGGTCCTGCCCTTTAGTTGGCTGCCGCGCTAATAGCTGATGAAGTTCAACAGAAAAGTAAAGAACGAATTGGAGTCATTGCAATGGCGCGTTCATGCTTCACGTCGTCGGCAAAAGTAAAGGTGAGTCTTTCACAACAAAGGTTTATCGGTAAGACAAAATACGCAACGTAGCTAGATCTACACGGTGTGCAGAAACAAGAATGTATAGAAGAGAGGAGAAAACAAAGAAGCGTTCTCTTCGTCACCGCTCAAGAAGGTTGTAGTGGCCTGGCATGTACTGCAGCTCCACCGTCAAGCGTTGGCCGTCACCGTTTTCCTCGTCGTTGAAGGCGTACTCCGTCACGTTGGTGCCGGCATTGCGGTCCAAACCGTAAACCATCAAGCACACGTCCAGCACCTTGGCGAAGGCAGCGAGCTGGACGTTGTCGCTCTCGTGATCCACCGCCTCCACTTCGTTGTTGCAATAAAGTTTCACGGTGGCATGCCCAAGTCCCTCCACAAAAGGTGCGTAGTCCTCTTCGTTGTCCTGTAGATGGGCCGACACGATGTAGCGCAATGCCATGATGATGTAGGCACCATCCTCCGAGGTGAACCTCTTATAGACCTGTGCTGTCGTGTTGATCTTCCCTTTAACGATACCTTCAAAAATGTCCATCAGTGGCTCCGTGAAGTCGGAAACAAAGTCACCAAACAGGGCAGAGAGTCGTGGCTCAAAGCGCTTCAGCTTCGCAGCGTATGCCGTGGCCTTCTCTGGGTGCTGGACAAGCAGCTCGCACAGGCGAAAGCCAGCGCAGCGGTAAAAGCAGTTCCCATCGCGCCTGGCATAGCGTATTTTCGTGAAGGCGTACTGCTTGCTTGAAGTCTCAGAGGCACCGAAGAGGGAGAGCGCCTGGGCAACGTACGCAGGATCCCCTTTGACTTCCGTGACCAGACGCGCAGATGAGTCCAGCGAGAGCGGCACCGTCAGCAGCGGGTCTCTCTGGACCTCCTCGCGAATATCTGCCAGCTGGGCTTCGCATGCCGCCGCCGTCGCTGTCGGGCTCACGGGCTCATTGTCCATCTTGAAGCGCTCAACTATGATGCTGTTTTTTTTTTTTTTTTTTTGTCGGCTGTCCACAACGTGAAGTTGGTAGGACCCGCTGTGCGTTCAAATTGCAACGGTGTGTTGTTTCGAGTGCAAAGGGTACTGTGAGAGAAAGGGAAGGAAAGGAAGAGAGGGAAATGGGTGGAGCTGATACAAAGAACTTCACAGCGTCGAGGAGGTAACGCTCGAGTAAAGTAAAATCTAAATAAACAACTCTTTACTTTATTTTATTTTCCCGATCCCCACGAGGTAGATTGAAAGCGTCGCGTAACCTTTTTGATTCAAAAGGGGAAGGGGCGTGGTAGTAAGCTTATACATAGTGAACAGAAACGGCAAAGAGGAAGAGTGGGCATCTTCAGCATCTATTTTGTTGTTGTTGTTGTACACGAGCTGCATGCTTGAGGCAGGTTGCATCGCTTAGCTTGAACGTTTTGGTCATGAAGGCAACAAGGAATTTATAGAGAATAAGTGGTACGCTAAAAAAATAAAAAAAAAAAGAGGGTGAAAAATGGCAACGAAAAGACCGCTTTTAAAAGGAAAGAAAAAGCCATGAATGCCCTCATTGCGAAGTAGAGCTTTCGGCTCTGACCCCTTTCCCTTTTTTTTTTACAGTATTGGTGTCGATTGGACTTCCGTCCCTAAGCAGCGTGAGGGTACGCAAAGCCGCTGAAGCGCGCACAGGATTCGCTACAGATGCACGACAAGCGTATCTTTTTTTCTTCTTCGTCTTCTTTTTTGTTGCTGTTGTTGCCAACGCATTTTGCGTCTTTCTATGAGGGAAGGGTGAGGATTGCGTTGCGGTAGTTGTACTTCTTCGCAAGCTCCAGGCCGTGTTTTGTGATGTCCTTGGAGCACCCGCAGCACATGCCCTGCCGCGTAAGGTCAAACATGTCGCCGTCTTCGATATCGTGCACAACGCCTCCTGCCTCGCGGATCATGATGGCCCCCGCCGCCATATCCCACGCCTTCACGCCAACCTCCCAATACACGTCCGCACGGCCCGCGGCCACAAAGCACATGTCCAGCGCACAAGCGCCGTTGTTGCGAATGGAGTGCACCGGGTATTTGGCCAGTTCCGCCTGCATCGACACGAAGCTCTTCACGGCGGCCTCGCTGCGGTTGTAACTCAGATGGAGAAAAACGACACACTCGTGCAAAGAGGCTGGCGAGGAGACGTGGATGCGCTGGCCGTTGCAGTACGCACCGCGGCCCTTCACAGCCGTGAAAACCTCCTGCAGCCGTGGCGCGTTGACCACACCGAGAACGGGCTCCTTGTTCACCGTCAGTCCGATAGAGACGCAGCAGTCGTACATGCCGTGGACGAAGCTGGTGGTGCCGTCGATGGGGTCGACCACCCACGTTGGCCCATTCCCCAACACGGCGGTGCTGTGTGTCTCCTCACTCACGATGCCGTACGACGGGGTGCCGCTGCGCAGAATGTGCAACACCTCCTCTTCACACTGCTTGTCGTACTGCGTGACAAGGTCGATGCTGCTGCTCTTCGTTTGAATGTCCAGCGCTGACGACGCCCGCTCATCCATGGAACGATTGATGATGATGGCAGCCGTGTGCGCGGCGCGCAATGCCAGCTCCATAGCAAAGTCAAGCTCCTCATCCGTCAGCGAAACTTGAGCCATTTTTTTTTTTTCGTCGTTAACGTTTGGTTTATGATGTGAGGTGGCCGTTGCCCTTCAGAGATTATTTTTCTGTCTTTGAAGAGGCAGTTGTGAGCACATTGGTAAAAAGAGAAGGAAGCAGATTGTATAGAGTAGGGGGAAGCAGACCGCCAACATGGAAAGAGAGAAACAAAGACACACACACAAGCTTAATGACGCATTTGGGGAGACGACAAAGCAACGAATCCGTAGGTACTACCACCACCACTGCGCATCAGTATTCAGTGTGCATCCCAGCACTCCAAGAACTCCTCATCCGATTACAATGTATAGTATCTACCTAACATCGATAGTTTACAGAAGAAGAAAAAAAAAGATGCAGCTGTGTAGCTGCGATCGTTCAAATGAAAAGTTCGGGTCCACAAGTTGTAGAAAGTAAACTATATATATATGCGGAAAGGGAAAGGTAAAAAAAATAAGAGAGAAAAGTGTCAATAGAACAGATGTAGGCTTACATCGCAAAGCATTAGAACACTATGTACATGTTTATCCCGGAACAGTCCAACACAACAACCAAGGACAGTTTGAGAGAAAACAAAAGTTCGCAGCAGCTCTCAGTTCTGAATCTCAAGTAGAGAGAGAAAGATGCCTTCAAAAATTATACACGCTCAGAGAGAGCACCAGCACACCTCGCTACAACTCCTCCGCTCCATCATGTGCCGCGTCTGCACTACCGTGTCGGCTACGCCAGGCGCGCTGAATAGTGGTGGCTGCATCACCACGCATGGCTGCATCTAGGAGCGCCGTCCTCTCCTCGGCAAGCATGCTTTTCACAGCCACCGCAGCCTGAGCGTCCAACCGCGCACGTCGTCGCCGCTCCACCACCGCCGCCGCGCCACGCAGCGCGCACATCCGCCGCTCCCCACCAAGCACCTTGCGGTCCGCGAAGCCGCGGCACACACGCTGCAGCGTGTGGATCTCAGCTCTGTGCGCGGCAGCAAACGCGTTGCGCGCCGCGAGGCGCCGGCCGTACCACACTTCAATCCGGTGCACGGCGAAGCGCTGCAGTGCGGCCACCTCGGCCACCGCATGCAGGCGGCGGCGCTCCGCCAGCAGCTGCCGTGCCTTGCGACAGCGGAAGGCCCGCTGCATGGTACAGGCAGCACGGCGCAGTCCGCGCCACCTTCTCTCCTCTCGGTGTCGCCGCCAACACGTCTGAATGGCAACGACGGTCCTCTCCTCAATCACACGCTGCCGCTCCGCAATGATCTCCGGGTGCCGCAGATCGTTCACGTACACTCTGGCGCGGTGGCCTCGGTAAACACGCTGGACACAGACGGCGGCGTAGTTGCGGATCTCTGCGTCCTGCTCCTGCTGAGCCCGCTTGCGAGCCCGGCGCTTGGCTACGACGGCGTTGATCTTGTCAAGGAAGAACCGCAGCGCACGCATCGTTCCATCGCTGCTGCTCGCCACGGCCGCACTCGCATCTGCCTGCACCTGAAGTGCAACGTCCCACACTCGACAAGCCTCCTTCTCGGCTGCCAGGCTCACGAGGAAAGACTGCCGGCGTGCGTAGCGCATGACTCGCACCTCACACCGCGCTCGGTAGCCACGGTACGCACACTGAATGCGTAAGGCGGCGCTCTCGTGGCGATGAGTGCGATGCGGCCAGGAAGACTGTAGCCAATGATGCAGGTCCTCACTCTCAAGGTAGGCCGTGACAATTCGCGGAGCATCTGGTGAGGGCTGGCTCACCGATTTGGTCGTCGATGGTTTGTCCTGGAAGCCGAGCCACAGCGCACGCTGGCGCTCCGTGTCCTTCTGTATCTCCTCCCCCGACTGTGCCAAACGAGCCTCAAGCAACGCGAGTGCACTGCGAGAGCCGTCCGGCAGCCGTCCTGGGGAGGTGGCGTCCCACTGGTCGTGCGCGGGATGGAGTCGACTGCCTGAGAAGGCGCTGCCACCAGCGGGAAGATTGCTCGCCTTGTCAGCCTCCCTGTTGCCGCCCGCCTCCTCCGCTTGCAGGGCGTTCAGCTGCCTCTGCATCGCCTTCAGATAGAAGGCGCGGTTGTCGCGACGCCGCTTCTCCTCAAAGGCGGTCCACACCTCACGCTGACCGCCGATGTCCGCCGCGGTGGCTTCCGGATGCTCGGCAGCCCACCGGTCGACCAGCAAATTGGAATTGGCCGCTGCAGACCGGTGAAGGCGTCCACTGGCAGATGGGCGGTGGGGCGGCGATGTCGTTGGTGTCATCGCCCCTGCTGCTGCCCCGCCACTGGTGGTGGAGGTTGTGGAGTGTGTGCGGCTCTCAATCACCGTTCGCACCTTCGGCACCGTCGACGTCAACTCGCGGCCCAGTGTGGACTGTAGTGTGACGATGAAGTGGCCTTCCGCGTTGTGCTGGAGCAAATGCGCCACCGACGTGTCCAGCAAGCCGTTCATCACCTGCCAGAGCTGTGGTGTGGTGAGTGTTCGCTCAGCTGGACGCTGCCGCGACACGCTTCCCATGCTGGTCCTATGGTTGAGCTGCCCTTCCTCCGCTCGTGGAAGGTACGGGGCCTGAAGGGCAAGGAAGGGCTGAAAAGTCTGATAGGACTGCAGACGTGCAAGAAGCTGCTGAACGGTGGTCTGCGAGCTGGCGGAGGCGGCCTGCATGTAGCGACGCGTGTCCTGGCTCATGCGGCGGCCCTCGCTGCGACGGAAGCTATCGGCGCGCACGGAGGTCTGACTGCGGCTGCGAGCGCTGAGGCGACGCGCGGCGCGTCCATCCATGCCGGTGGTGGATGTGGACCAGTCCATGCGTGAGGTGCCGTTCGGCGGCGGGATGACGCTGGGACGCATGGAGCTCCCGCTGAGAGCAGCGAAGGAAACATTCAGCTCCGGCTGTACTCGGCCACTATCTGACATTCTTTTTTTTTTTTTTTTTTGGTCCCGCCGAATAGGAATCCGCCGATGTTCTTGTGCACCACACACTTGAGTGCACTGGTGTACGCGCCTCTTATGGAATGGTGTTCGAGTTCACAAGAAACGTCGCTAAGCGTCCTTTCCGC
The DNA here is from genome assembly GCA_030849845.1 of Crithidia brevicula. NCBI lineage: Eukaryota > Euglenozoa > Kinetoplastea > Trypanosomatida > Trypanosomatidae > Crithidia > Crithidia brevicula. The sequence goes on along the minus strand of JASAOD010002006.1, from coordinate 215,631 downwards.
TTTGATGAGTATGTGTTTGTGTGTGTGTGTGTGTGTGTGTGTTTTGCGGGCGCTGCGAGAGAGTTAGAAGTTTGTGAGAGAATACAGAAATGAGTTTAAAAAAGAAGTGCTTAATCGGCAGCAAAAGAGAAGACGTGACGTGGGTAGGCAACACCACGTCGGGCTGAAGAGGAAAGCATCAGTAAAACTATTCTGCACACGTGGAACTAGCCGCTCGAAACTGCGTATACAGCCTTTTTTTTTGGTGTTCCTTTGAAGTGCTTCGCGATAGTAGACAGTGTAGTGCCCATCAAGTGCATTTCAACCTATGTGAAGACCAAAAGGCAAACAGCAAATTGCACGCACTCTCTCAACAGTGCTTCAAAACAATAATAAAAGTAACCAACCATCACGACACCGGCAAAACAGTCTTTGAAAAGCGACTGATTTGCGAGCAATATTCAAACAGCAGAACGTCACAACAGAAACACTACGGCATGCGCCTTGTGCAGTACAGTACACAAGATTTGTACCACTGCTTCTCCCGCTTAGCTCGGCGCTGCATCAGCGAGGCGTCCCTGCGCACGCAGCCACTCGATGTACTCGGGCCTTGGGGTCCACGGCAGCGCGTACGGGTCCACCTCGCCTCGCCGCTGCTTCATCACTGCCGCATGCGCCTCGGTGTCACCGATCAGTGTGCTGGCCCTGACGTTGCGTGAGAGCTCCTCCGTGCACTGTTGCAGGGTGGGTTCGGCGAAGCCGATGATGCGCGTGTTAAGCGCGCGCTTTGTACACATCGTGTACTCGTACATCGAGGAAAGAATGGCTGGTGAGCTGGTGTCTAGTCGAGCCTCCTTTGAGTCGTGGAAGGGGGAGAGGCCGACATACTTCGGGTTGACCACACTGCTTGAAAAGTCAAAGAAGGCTTGGACGGACATCGACACGCAGCGCTGGGCGTGAGTGCGCAACCGCTCTCTTCTTCTACTTTCTGAAATGTGAAAAAAATTCCTTTGTGCTATATAAAACAGAAGAAAATAGATGCGAGGCTTGGTATGCAATTAAACGAAAGAAGAGCCCTCAAGATGGTACAGAACATCGGCCGGATGAGAATATGAGAAGAGAACTGTTAAAGCGCTGTTGCTCTGCCCCTTGTGTAACTATGCCTCGATGATGCGCATAATCACGCAAGAGAATCTCTCTGTTACACAGCACAGCGTGCATCGGGGGGGAACGACTTCATGTTCAACTCTGCGCAGTACATCATCTCAGCCGCTACGCGTTCGGAAACACTTTGAACAGAAGCCTCGAGTGTTCTCTTTTTCCTTTTTTTTTACTTTTTATGCTGATCTCCTTGCACAGCGCTCTCATTGATTCAGCGCGCGCGCCACCAAGCGAAAGCCCAACTGTATTTCTGCTGGTCTCACTCAAGGTTAGAGTGGCTTCGTCAGGCAATCTTAAATTTATTTGTTTTGATTTTTTTATTTAATATTTCTTACGCGTTTACTTGGCATGTGTTTTAACCTTACTATCACACTATAGAAAAACAAAAATTAAGACATTAATAGATCGCTTAATCGCACATTAAACAGCTAAGAGCGGCGAGCACCTTAATGCTGTGACAACACGGACGGAGAATAGTTAAATTTGTAAATCAAAACAAGCAAAAAAGAAACTCACCAACAGGCACGGCAAAAAAAACAAAAACGCATTCAGGCCATAAATATTTTCATGCGGCACAGAGACGACATCGAAAGCATTATTTATCAGCAGCCAGGGGAGAGGAGCGATAAAGAAGACACCGCCTCGTGGTCGCGGGTTTTTTCTTCTTTTTGGCTGACCATACTTAGCGAAAAGAGCACAAACACACACACACACACAAAAAAAAAAACTTCCCCCCGTAAAAGAAAAAGGCCATCTGTACGCTTCGCCTTCGTTTTAGGCCTTCCAGCCACGCTTGATCCGGAACTTGATGTCCTTCTTCTTCATCTCCTTCGCACGTGTTGCGCGGTCGGCGACGGAGCTGCGCAGCTTGGTGGCCACACGCTGGGAGCGCTTCGTCATTTGGAAGAGCTTTCCCCGCTTCGAGTGCTCGCCGTGCGTCGAGTTCAACTTGCTCTTCGACTTGCGGCGCAGCTCAAACTTTGAGGTGGCCTTGCGCAGTTCCTGGGCCTCCTCAATCTTAGCCTGCTTGTCAATCTCGCGCTTCCGATCCGTGAAGTGCTCAATGTCGTGTGCATCGAGGTCGTTGCTGATGCCGTGGACCAGGTCGTGCTTCTTCTTGGCCCGCAGGTCGCGCTCCTTCAGTTTCCCGCGCAGAGAGAGATGGCTGCCGTGCTGGGCCTGCAGCTGGCGAATCCTCTCGAAGTCGCTGTCGGTGAGCATGCGAGAGGAAGAGACAGAGCCGGTGGAGGCCTTGGAGCTGGACACGGAGGGCTGCCGGCGCGTGGAGGAGGAGGAAGTGAGGGACGCCGTGCTGCTGTTGCCGTCCTCGGTGACGTCCTCGTACCAGCCGTTGCGCTCGGGAGCTTCAGCGAGGGCCTTAGAAAGAGAGAAGGGGCCTTCGTCATCGCTCTTCTCCTCGTTCGTTTCATCTTCGCCGTCTTCCTCCTCGCTCTCCTCCTCTTCATCGTCATTCTCCTCGTCCTCCTCAACCTCTTCGAACTCGCCGCTGTCGTCGTCCTCAGAGACCTCCTCCCACCCAAACGCATCGTCTTCTTCATCGTCCTCCTCCTCCTCAAGGTCCTCATCCGCGTCGTCGCTCTCCTCCGCCTCAACACCCGCTGCTTTCACGCTTGTCGTGGGCTTCTCCAGGCGCTGGCGCTTGTGCGCTACCTCGTCACTCTCCTCCTCGTCTTCTTCTTCTTCCTCTTCCTCTTCCTCCTCCTTCTCCTCATCTTCCGCCCGCTTCACCTTGTGGCTCGAAGGAGAACGCGCCTGTTTGTGCACCGGCACCAGCTGCGGGCACGCGTCCTCGTCCTCCTCTTCCTCCTCGCTGCTGTCGTCCGAGGCGTCCACGAAGTCGCCGTCCACGTCGTCCGCGTCAATCTCGCTATCCGAGTCGGTGGCCCACGCTCCACTGCTGCCACTTGACGAGTCGTCATCCGAGGACGACGAAGACGATGAGCCGTCCTCCTCCTCGCCCTCGTGGTCGCTCCCGCTGTTTTGGTAAAGCAGCTCCAGCCCGGGGATGTCGGTGTACACGTGCGTCGCGCCGTACACGGGCTTCCGCGACATGTCCGCCGCACCCGCTTTGCTTCCGCGCAGCTTGGCCGGCAGCAGCTCAGGGTAAACGTCACGGTACAGCTGAATCAGCGCACGCGCGGCCATCATCACACCCTTGTCGCCGCGCTGGTTTTTGTACTCCGCCAGGTCCTTCAGAAGGTCGGCGTTCATCGCCAGCGGCTGGCGCTTGCAAATTTCGCGAATGGTGTTGATGCCCACCGTAATCGCATCCGGCGAGGAGCGATCGGAGACGAAGTGGTTGGCAATGGTGCGCAGCATCGGCTCCAGCGTGTCAGGTGGAACCATGCTGTGCACACACATGGCAGACAGCGCCAGCAGCTGGGTGGCGTGCAGCTGCGAGGGCTCCAGGTAGCGCTCCAGGAAGCCGTAGAGCGGGAGGTGGATGACCTCGTGCTCGGAGATGGTGCGGGCGATGACGTTGAGGTACAGGAGGCGAATTTCAAAGCGCTCCGACGTCTTCTGCAGCTTGGCCAGGAGCCGCTCAACGAACTGCTGCGGGTCACGCAGAAGGCGGATGGGGTCGACGTGCTGCTTCGCAAAGAGCTCTTCCGCGCGCTCCTGGCGGTTGTACTTGCGCTTCACCTCGCGCATGCCACGCTTCAGCACACGCTCGCGTTTCCCCGTCTTCTTCACGATCTTGAGCTTTTGCTTCATCTTGGAGATGGTGCGGCCGGGGTCCTGCTCCTCCTCGTCGTCGTCCTCGTCATCCACCGATGTGATCTTGGGCATTTGCAAGAGAAAGAAGCGCAAGGCAGTACGCAAAATGGCGGTGTGCCGCGAGAAGCACGCCTTGGTCAGCACCTCCACCGTCCGCTCGTCGCTCCAGACGCGGCGGCGGTAAAGATCGATCATCACCATCTCCGCGCACCGCGCCTGCACCGGGTCGTCCTCCGCCATCACTGAGAAGAGAAAGTTCTGAGCCTTTTTGTTAGTGAGCGCGCCGTTCTTAGCACCAGGCATGTTGACCTTGCGGATGTCGCTCACCACGTGGGTGAGGATGAGCTTGCGCAGCGTCTTGTCCCGCTCCTGCAGCAGCTCGAAGAAGAGAGGAAAGGTCTGGTCGGTCGAGACGAGGTCCTTGGCGCGCAGCAGAATGAGGGACTTGACCAGCGCCAGGCGGAGATCACTTGGGAGCCCGTTGCCCTTGGAGGCGCGCAACAGCTCCAGCACGATATTCACCGTCACCACCGACTCCTTCGGGAAGCAGTGGCTGACGTGGCAGACAAAGTTCAGCACAGCGATGAACTGCGGGTTGAGGCTGCGTTGGGTGAGAACAGTGGCGCTGGAGGCGCGAAAGTGGTCAAGCTGCGCCAGAAATTCATCCTTGTAGGATTCGGGATCGCGACGGGTGCGGTTCTGCAGGAGCAGCAGCGTGCCCCGAAATGCAGGCTCGGTCATCTTTGTTGTTGCTGATGGTGCTGTGTGTGAGTGTGAGTGTGAGTGGGTTTTCTTGAAGGCGTGTCTTGAAGGCGAGTGGTTTCTGGCGTCGTGTAAAGACGTAAGAAAAGCCTCAGTGAGAATCAAAGAGATCAAGCAGTCGACAATCTTACAAACACGATTGATTTGTATAAATATATAAACTTCTGAGGTAGAAGTTTCTTTCTGCTTTCACGGACGTCACTGTATGAGTTGCGTGGTGTCAAGCGTGGCGAAAAGTTGTCGATGAAGCCGCCACACACACAGAAAACAAACAAAAAAGAAAGAGCAGTAGAAGAAGGGTTGGTTGAGGTCAGTGCGGGAGAGGCAGCGCGGAGGCGGCCGCCAAAGTTCTGAGGGCATTGAATTCAGCTTCCGGTAGAGCGCGCAAGGTAAGGAAGTGGAGCCGAAAAACTTGCTGGTGTCGTCGTCTGTTTGAAGGTGAAGGGTTTGAGCTGTTTAAGGCCTCCCAAGATAGCTTGCATGCATCCCAATTCACTTTCCATCGTAATTAACAGTGCACCATCTGTACATCGACGTCAGAACAGAGTATATAGTGCTAGACTTGCGTGAAATATACCTCAAAAAAAAGCTGCTTTTTGATTATATTTATATATTTGTTTCCTGTGAGAACGGGATGTCGCAAAGCGATAGTGTATGTTATAGGATTCCGCAGGCATAGCGGTCCATCAGCGAAGAGGCGTGCGTGTCCACTACAGCACACAGAGACAAGCCCAAACATGCTCACTTAATGTGAAGCTGTAGAAAAGCACATTGCATTTACCTCCAGACAAAGGTAAAAACGGGCAAGAGAATCTGCTCTTCGACAGTTCAGATTTCTTAACGAGGGTTGTGTTAGCCCAATGAGAAACAGAGACTGATTAGAAATTGTTGAAAAATAAAAAAAACACTCAAGCACAACACAAATGCAGACAGCAAAAAAAAAAAACGCACAAGCATGACGTGGGCGTTTTTATGTTATAGATAGAACTTGGAAATGAGAAACGAATTAGCACTTTGGCGCAATATAGCAAATAGTGGAGAAAAACAAATGAAAAGAAGAAAGAGTATAGAAGAAGAGAGAACCCACGCTTTGGTATACACGCGGACGAGAAGAAGAACAACAGTGAATATACAAACAAATAAATAAACTACCAAAGCTACACAAAGTACGCTCCATACGCACACATAGAACCGAGCAACAGATAAGCGCGAGTGGACGGATAAATAAATGGGGGATAAAAGACCACGTTCCTGCACACATACCTGCAAGTGCATTACATGCGTAGTTGGCGGAAAGCGTTGTGAGAAATGGTAATTTTTATTTTTAAGAAAAGTGCGGGGAGTCGTGCTGGCCGAGACAATTCACAAAAGCCAGACAAAGGAAGTGAGGCAACCATTGCAGAGTTGACTCAAAGCGCGAAAAGCTCAGAAAAGAAGAGCACCATATATATATAAATGAAGTAATGGTGTGGGACATCGTCACACTGGCCAGCCAATCACATAACTGTGATCTTACTGTTTTTCTCCCTCTCTCCTTTTCTTTTTCTTTATGGGGCCTCTGGGCCCTCATGCAGAAGAGTGTGTGCGCGTGTATGTGTTTGTATATGTGTAAACACTTAATAGCCGTTTCAGGAACTCCCTTGTATAAATCTTCTTGTGCGCTCCCTTTTTTGCCTAAATCTTTCTTCTCATCTGCCACGTCTTGGCTCTGCTTTACTTCTCCTTAAACTCGGTGCTGTTGTTGCGGTCGGGCGACATGAGGTTGCTGAACCAGTCATTGACGAAGACGCTGTCCGGGTCCATCTTGCGGCGCAGCTCAAGGAATCGGTCCCAGTGGGTGCCGTACGCCTTCGACATCTCACGGTGGCCCCAGTTGTAGTACTTGGCCCAGTGCGGCCGCCCCTCCATCTCCTCCATAATCGCATTGAATCTGTCGTAGCACCGGCGGGTGTCGCGCGCCTCCTTCCCGCGCGGGCGGTACATCACCACGCCGATCCAACACGTCGGGCGGTCCACGGCGGGCGACATGTCGGAGTCGTCCGCGGCAGTGAAGCGGAATTCCACGGGGAAGTGCAATAACATGTCCTCCTTTTCGACCATGTCGCGGATGCGCTGGAAGGCCTCCACGGCACGGGTGGCATCGATGGCCCACTCGTTGGCCCACTGCCGGAAGAGGCAGTCAAAGGTGAAACACGTCAGCGCCGACCCCTGCAGCACCGCAGGCGAGGTGTAGAACATCTGCTGGTAGGCGCGGTTGATGTGCGGCTGCAGGGACGGGTAGCGGCAGGCCACCCACAGACTCCACTCCACCAGCTGATGGCGGATCAGCTCGTTCGTCACCCACGTCGATAGCGCAGAGACCGCAGTGACGGGGTTGAGAATGGATCCGCCCTTCTTGTCGCTGGCAGCGGCCGGCGCGGCGATGGGCGTGACCAAGTCCGTCTTCTGCGAACTCAACACGCCGCCCTTCGCAGCGGTCTCATCCTGCTGGGAGCGCTTCGGTGTGACTTTAGTGATCGGCTCAGCGTCCAGGGCAGCCGTTGCGTTCGCGTCCGGATTGCCATAAGACTCGTAGCAGCCCTCCGTGTGCGGCACCCACCACCAGCGGTAGTACTCGTTGGTGCGCCACTTGTGCTCGACCAGGGCCACGTTGTTGGCGTCTTGCATGGAGAGGGGTTTGCTCTCTAGCCGCCACTGCACGCGCGGCTGCACCTCCAATGTAATCTCCGTCACCACACCCATCACCCCGAGGTGGCAGGCAGCGAGTCGGAGGTCCTTGTCGTCCCGCCCGGTCTTGAAGGTGCGCAGCTCACCACGGCCGTCAACAAGGGTCAGCTCCCGCACGTAGTCGGATAGGGACCGGCAGGTGATGCCGCTGCTGTGCGTAGCCGTGGCAATGCAGCCGCCCACGGTGGTCTGTACGTAGGACGGGACACAGCGGATCATGAGCCCCACCTTGTCCAGCGCGTTCATCACATCCTCCATGAGCGCGCCGGGCTCGCAGGTGACCAGGCGGGCATCGGTGTTGATGGACAGAATGCGATTCATGCGAGACATGTGGATGAGATGATCGCTGGTGAAGGTGGAGGTGTTTGGGCTCTTGCCGGCACCGGCCATGCGGCACTTCCCTTTATGAGAGCGCACGAAGGCGATGGCCTGCTGCACCTCCGCCGTGGAGGTGGGGTAGTGGTGGTGGGCGGGGTGGCAGGCGCCAATTTGGGCCATGTTCGTCCAACGACTGGCCATCGTGAAAAGAAGTAAGCCCTGGAGAGAGTGTCTTTGTTTGTGTGTGTGCGTACGTTGATGTATACAAATAGTTGGCTAACTCTCTAGCTCGACGGACTGGGTGAAAGACGCTGATGAGTATAAAGAGACCCGCGTGTGTATGGGTGCTTGTGTGGATATGTGGAGGATGTTGTCTTTTTTTTTTTTCTCTTCGTATGTGTGTGTGTATAAGAAAGAGACTCGAGGCGGCAACAAGCAGTGATATAACAACAGCGACAAAAAGGGATACCCAAAGCTGATGGAGATGTGTCGGAGGATGCACTCTCTCTGTATATTCGACTTATGTAGGTCCATTTAGGTAGAGAGTGAGAGTGCAAAGAGAAGCAAGGGAGTACAGATACAAAGAGGGAAGAATGACAGATATGCGCGCCTTCCCACACCTACTCCTTGAACTTCAAAACAAGACAATAGGAGCAATACGTGCGACAGTCAACACCACGCAGCAAATCAAAACGAAAAGAGAAGCGCAGAGGACTGGATAGCAGCGGTGGCCACTTCATAACGTGTGTCCAGTTGTCACCGCTCCCGCTCCCGGCACTCCCATCTCTCAAGGATGAGCTGCTCAAGGTTCGGGCAGCAAAACAGAAAAACTCCTCTTCGCACATTCTGAGAACAAAGATGAGAACAACCTGAAAGCATCCTTCGATTCTCCATTAGACAACGTTGCAAAAATTCCAAAGAAAAAGTTCTTAGCTGTTATTTTTTTTTCTGTGCTTAACGCTGCGATGTTGCCCGCTCATGTGCACGTCACAAACCCACGATGCGGCCGATGCAAAAGCTAGAGAAGAGCCCCACCGAGGAGGGGTGGTGGAAGCGGGCAAAGACGGTGGCCATGTCCTGCCCACCCGCCCCATCGAGCAGCACAAGTCCACCCGGATGCTGGTGCACAAACGAGCTCAAATCCAGCACGTTGCCGTCAATCACAATCCACAAGTCATCCGCCGTGTGGTGCCGGGCAACTTCGTCCTGTGTGAACCGATGCGGCTGCGGGCACTGGAAGTTGCCGGCTGAGCCGAAGAACTCCCTCACGCTATTCTTTGCCTCCGTCGCCACATCGCGGGCGTCGATGTCGCGTGTGGTGGTGTTGAACGCCGTCGATTTAATTTGAACGGCGGGGCTGCGGTATTGCACGCCGGCGGGTCGCTGCCTCGGCATTATATCCCGCAAGTCAAAGCCAAGGCAGTGGACTTCGAGGTAGGCTAGAAGCCACCACCCAACCATGAAGAGCAACGTGACGAGGAGCACCACCGTACGCGAGTAGTCGCGTTTTCGCTGGTAGCGTGGGACGGGCGGGGCGGATGTGCCGCCGATCACTGGGAAGGCCTCGTCCTTCTTGTCGCGTGGAGAGACCTCGTGGGTTGCACGGGAGGTGGTGTCCATGGCGAGCTACGAAGAGAGATGGAAGGGGCAGAAACAGCTTGCACGAGATGTAACGTGCTGCTTAAGTGGTGACAGTCCTTCAGCAATTGCGCCTTGAAGATCAACAATTTGCATACAATAGACAGATGCGGGGACGACAAAGAAAAAGAAAAAAGCAGAGAGGGCCGGACCACTAAAGAAAAAAAAAGTAAATTGGGAAAGCGCAGGCGCCTCAGTGTTAAGTTGCGGGCCCACTTGCTGTGCACAGTACCTTCACAAATTGGATGACGGTGACGTTGGCGGTGTTCGAGAAGAAAAGTTCGTGTGGTGAAACAACGGCAGTACAAAATATGTGAATCTTGTGCCGTATGATGTCGCTCTGCTTAAGCAGCACGGAGAGGAGAACAGTGAATACAGATATACGCGCCTTTGTGCCGTGAAGAAATAAGAAGCCCACAGGACTAGATGAAACTAAAAAAAAAAACTAGGCGATGAAGAGAAAAACAAAACAAAGTAGGCTTTTACAACAATAAACAGACAAACACAAAAAAAAAAGAGCGCTGTATTGTTGATTTTTTGTCTGTTTGCTGTGGAACTAGCTCTGGTGATATGCTGGTAAAGGAGATGCTAAATACCTGGGTAATTTGGTCGCTGCAGACGATTTATTTGGCTTCTACTCTGCTCGATAGTAAAGAGATGCTTCACCACAAGAACATGCTGACCAGATAATATAAGAAGTAAATTTGACTAGGCTACTGCTCGAATTTATATTTGTTTTGCCGATGCGACCGCGAGGACCAGAGGAGATACTAGAGGACCAAAAGCCAGTAAAAACACACAATTAATAAAAGTAATGAAGGGCGGCAGCAACAGTTGCGTGCACATCCAACAGACACACACAAAACAACAAATTACGATTACGTTGAGTGAGTGCCGCACGTCGTTTCTATGTGAGATATTCTTCGTAGTATATTTTAAGCTCTAGTACACATTTCCGATTATATAGAATGTTATAAATACGTGCGTGTATCTTTCAATCGACGACACAGCTGGGTTAGGTTTATTAAATGGCAGTTCTAAAATCCACTGTCAAAGATAGAAGTAAATGTGGTGGTGTAGAATAAAATTAGTGTGGCAAACGCCTCCTGCAATTTTTTTTTGGTGCTTCAAGTAAGAGCACACTGGAGTGTCCCAATTGGTTTTGAGAGAGGAAAAAAGTATAAATGTTTGGTGATCCTGCAAGTTTGTTACGTGGGTAGGAAGAACAACAATGAATAAATACAAAGAGAGTAGAGAAGAAAACAAAGAGTCGGGTTCTGCTACGCACGATGCTCCATCAGAGGGGCGCGGTCATCCTACAATCTCCTCTCTGCCTCCGTCGCATGATAAAGAAAGGGGGAAAATAAAAACCTCTCCTTTGTGTTTATTTTCCCATGTTGGCGCATGAAATTAGCATCGGTTGAACACAAACATACACATAAACACACACATATATATATAAGGCAAGGCTCCACAACATGGACTCGTAAAGTGACTTCCTCCCCCATTCGTGTGCCCTCTGATCCGCGTCATGGTCGACACACGGCGGCACAGAAAGCAAATGGCACCTGTAAAGGGTGGAGGGACACCGAAGCGTGCGCACGCACTGTCCGTGCTTCAGCTCCCACTGAATTAAACTCTCCTCTCTTACGGCAATGGGTTTTGAGACATGCCACGGAGGACAAATCTAGATGAAGAAGAAGACAGCAATTCAATTCTATCGCACGTGCGAGTTGAAGAAGTCACACAGGTAAAAGAAAAATACACAGAAGTACATTTACAGATGCATGCATAAATGTGCTGTGTGTGTGTGTGTGAAGAAAAATATGTAAAAAAGGCTCATTAAGGTGTTTTTTGTAACAGCCCACTCTTTTAAACATTGCGTTTAATTTTGAGAGTTTTGTTGTTTTTTGCGATAAAAGGAAATTAGAAAGAGACCAAAAAAGAGTTCGCACAGATGGATACAGACAGCTTCTCTGCAGTGCAGCAGTTTCGAACAGCTCACCGTGGATATCAGCAGCGCCTAAATACGTCGCACATATCTCATCGGCAGAAAACAGAGGCTTAGCGCAATGCGTCTTGTCCACAAAATAACAATAATGAAAAACACAAAATATCTGTATAGTGTGATCTTCTTCCCTGCGGCAGCACCTTCGCCCGCTGCGATGCATACAGATCTGCGGACTCATGGCAACTATCTTATTAATGCTAATGCACACGAAGGAAACAGAAAGAGAAAAAAAAAAACATGTCAATGTCGAAATATGAAACAGCTTACACAACGGGAAGCCGAAGCTCTGCCTTCGATTCCCTCTCTCTTTTGAAACAGAAAAGCAGTGAATATTTTAAAAATAAAGATGCCGCACTTAAAAATCCATGCTACTTGTGTGCATGTACAAGCGAAATCGCAGTCCTCAGGAACATGGGCTACCACTTAATACACTGCTGTATGCTTTTTATCGTGGTTATTTTTGTTATTAATTTATTTCTTTTCGTTTAGATCACTTTTGCGTGTGTGTGTGTCCTCACTACCACTACTTTCTTCAAAGGGGTGCAAAATGGAAAACGGAGAGGAGCAAGCAGAACAATTCAAGAAAAAAAAAAGCGAAACAGCAGCAAAAAAAAAAAACGAGAACAGTTTGCTGACGTTTGTAAAAACAAAAATGATAAATATATGTATATGACGACAAGAATCATGCATTTGCTTGTCGACAAGCATCTGCACGTGACGCGCTAAGCGTCCAACAGCAAACATAACGCCACACTCGAAAGAGAAAAAGGAAATCCTACTATTATTGTCATTATTTCTTTTGAAAAAACAGTTATGCGCGCAAAACCTCAAAAAAAAAAAAACGGAACGAATTGGCCAGCATGGACGAGTGACGATAAAAGCAGAAAACATCATCGGCTCTCACAGCGCAACCGTTGTAAACACAGCTGCCTTTAAAGACAGCGACAGCAGCAAAACGGTGTAAAGCAACGATACAAGTAAACCTTTTTTGTAAGGACGAGAACAATTAGCAGGAAAGGAGAGCAAAGAAAACCACTAATAAACAAGATTTAAGAATTCACAGTGGTGCGCGATCCATCGCTGTCAACCAATGCAGCGTGCCAGCGGATGTTCCAGCTGGCTGCGTGTGTGCGTTTGTGCACTCGACGCCCTCTGTTTGGTCCTGTGCAAAGCCCAGACGCACGCAGCCTTCCAACTTAAAACCTTTAAGAGCAGAAAAAGCCACCGGTTGAGAGACAGGGGAGAGGAATGGAGAAGAAAACAAAACAAAGTGAGAGGGCGTGTCTCAATTAAATATTTCAGCTTTTCAATAACAAGTGCACGTCACCAACCCGCAACGCGGCCGATGCAAAAGCTAGAGAAGAGCCCCACCGAGGAGGGGTGGTGAAAGCGGGCAAAGACGGTGGCCATGTCCTGCCCACCCGCCCCATCGAGCAGCACAAGTCCACCCGGATGCTGGTGCACAAACGAGCTCAAATCCAGCACGTTGCCGTCAATCACAATCCACAAGTCATCCGCCGTGTGGTGCCGGGCAACTTCGTCCTGTGTGTACCGATGCGGCTGCGGGCACTGGAAGTTGCCGGCTGAGCCGAAGAACTCCCTCACGCTATTCTTTGCCTCCGTCGCCACCCCGTCCAGCTGGACCTCCACGCTGTTCGTAGGTGGGGGTGTGCTAGTGGGGGGTCGGCTGTACACGTGCGTTGGCCTCCGCGAGATCATGCGCTTGGCAAAGCCCAGGGAGCACATGTCAAGAGTCCACATCATGAAGATCGTCACAACGGCCAGTAGAAACATCAGCGAAAGCGCATTGTGATGGCGCTTGTACTCCTCCACGCCTTCCTCGTCTTCGTGGGGGCGGTGTGTGCGCAGAATGCGTGGGACGTACGATTTAGGCAGCGGCAGCGGTGTCTTGGGGCTCAGCGTTGTTTTAGAGGAGGAGGAGGAATCCGGCACCATAAGGGAAGACACGGTCTTCCCCACACTACTACGGCTTGAATCCAGGAGATCCATTTTTATGTTTCTTATATATAAGTCCGGCGTTTTGAAATGGAGTGCAGAAGTGCAATGTCGCACCGGTTTGGCGCGTAGCACACGATAACTTGACACTTAAAAGCTGCTGCTCCCTCAAGTTCAACGTGTGTCCGTGCAGCGACAGTGGTGAAGCAAAAGAGTAGCACTGCCTATATTTGTTGGCGATAAGATGTGTTGATACACTTGTAGTCAACCAGGCTGACGTACTGTGATGGATTTTGTGCAAAGACGGAGAAGTATTAGTGGCTCGTTCAGAGAGAGCTGTGACTAATGTGTGCGCGTGTACAGAGGCGGGGGAAAGACGGTGTCGATATGAATAGCCAGTGCTTTCTTGTGCAACAAAGCGTTGGTGACGTTTATTTTTATGATTTTCTCGTAAAGTGGCGTTGAGACCTGAGAGCAAAAAGTAACGGAGAGATGGAGAAAGTTTACACAAAACACACACAAACATCCGCCCACCAGCAGTAAGCTGTACTACAATGTTTTTGTGTCGCTATCCTCATACGCAAAATACCCGCAACTGTGCGCTTCTCACTGTACCACCACCAGGCTTTCAGAGAAGACGCTTGGATACATCTTTGTTCGTTTCCCCTCTAGTGAGCGAGGGCAAGCTAAAACAATAAACCGGACATTTAGCATAATATAAACGTATATGCGTTACTGCAGGGCATGCTTTCCAAAAAAAAGAGTATAATGTAGTTGTGTGTGAGATGCATCTTTACTGGAAAGGGGATGACTTGGAAACCTAAGAGCTCCGCTACCGCTGTAAAGTGCCGTCGTCTGCTGCATCCCCGTAGCACGCTAGAACAGCCTCCACGGCGCTCTGCGGCACCAGCGCGATGAGTTGCTGGCGCAGTCGCTCCCTCGCCGCCGCATCGCTGGGATCGGTGCGCGCGATCGCCGCTGCCACCTCACGCACTGCGGTAGAGGACGTGTCATCTGGCTCACTGAACTGCGCAAAGGTGAAGGCGTAGTCGCGCATGTCCACCTCGGTGGTGCTGCCCTGCACCGTTTCTTTCAGCACTGGGTTGGCCTGACACACCCGCTGAAAGTCCCCGGCAGACTTGACGTCGCCGTCCAGGTCACGGTAGACCACGGCGACGGGAAACGAGTCGAGAAGCTGTTTCAGTAGGTGCAGCGGCCAGCAGCCAGGGCGCCAGAAGGATGAGAACAAGTCAGCACCGCAAACAAGGACGACACGCACGCGGCGGCCGGCGGTGCGCAGATGATCCACCTGTGCAGGCTCGTGTTGTGCGTACCACGCATTCACATGCTGCTCCAGCTGCTGCAAAACGTATAGCGTGCGGGTGTAAGCGGGCTGCGTGCACTCCCACGTGTCCACGTTCAGCTCTGCGTGATCCCGGACAGCATCCTCGATGATCTGCACGCGCTGCTTGGACGCCGTCAGACCTGGTTTCCCGTAAGCATCACTCACTGGTGAGAAGAAGCCGCCAAGAACAGCGCAGTCACCACGCTGCTCCATCGCGCATTTGGCAGCGGTGTAAAGTTTAAAGTGCGCCTTGTGAATCGGGTTGAGGCTGCCGCAGATGGCGAGGACCACCGGCTGTGCGGGTGGGGGGCACGTCTCAAGCCTTTTAAGTTTCTCACCTCGAAGACTGTACGCACCCGTCGAGGTAGAGAGGACGGGAGAGGATGTCATCGAATCTCGCTTTAATGTGTTGTTATTGTAATGAACGTCACTTCAGAAATAAATTCGCTGTGCGAAAACGCGATGGCGGTTTGCTCTTCCGTTGTCGTTGTTGGTTGTTGTTGTTTTTTTTTTTAGAGAGAGGGAAGAGGGGAGAAGCGAGGAGGGCGTGAATATCAGCAGGTGCACAAAGGAAATCAGTTTTATATACATGTGAAGTTCTCCTGTGCAGTTTACGCACACTCTTCTTGTGTTGAGAATGAATGACCCTTAAATACACAAAATTTATACTGAGCTAGCTCTTCCACCATGTTGCAATCTTTATGACTCGATCGAAAGGGTACAGCGCAGGGATACCAGCAGTCGAGCCATTGTCTCTTCTCTTTTTATTTTATTTTCTGTGTGTGTATCAGCGATTTATGATTCTGTGAATTGCATGGAACAGCAAGGATTTAACTGACAACAACATGAGCAGCAACAGCACTACAAACACGTCAATCTCTCGCAGCTCTCTCTCCGTGCCTCACGGCAGCCAGCCCTCGTTAGTCTCTCAAAGGCCACCACATCTTCGCCCACAAGGCTAGACGTGCAGATCACGCATCAGCTCATCCGGAAGCTCTTGCGTCTGGCCGGTACTTGCGCCGTCCACGTACTGCTGATACTCACGCTCACGACCACGTGGCATGCGTGGCAGGCCAAGCTGATACGTTTCCACGTTCTTTATGTACCAAATCTCCTTCGCCAGGAGGTAGTCGTCGAGGTCTTGGCGCTGCAAAGACGCCGCCATGTACGCACGCGTGACTTCCACTGCCACCCCGGTGATGCCCGCAGCGACCAGCAGAGGCATGCGATAGACCGTGTGCAGCGGGAGAACAAGGCAGCCGCCCACGCACAAAATGCCCGCCGGTGTTGCCCCATTAAACTCCATGACGCGGGCCATCCACTTCGCCGTCAGCTCCTTCTCTTCGGGGGACACCTCATCGTAGTCGTAAAGCGCAAAGTCGGTGATGGGGTGGTAGTACTGTCGCGCACGCACGCGAGACGGATGCACCGGGACGAGACCCACGCGCTCCCAGAAGGTGTACGGCGCCGTCTCGGGGCCGGGCTTCGACTCGGTCGCGCTACTCGTGCGGACGATCAACGTGGGTGCCGTGTCCATGCGGACGTTGCGCAGGTTGCCCGCCCACGGACGGCGCTGTTGCTGCTCCAAGCTGGCCGCAAGATCCGTCATGTCGTCGCTGTACACGACGCCGGGGATGGCTGGCTCCCCGCGCAGCCACCGCCACACATTGCTGAGGCCTCCCATACCAAAACGAGAAAAAAAAAGAAATTAATACGTTTTTTTTATTGGTTTCCCGTACAATGCTGAGTGTTCGGGGTGCAGGAAATAATAAAATTGCACGCAAGAAGATTGTGAAAGAAGATTAGAAGGATGAGAGAGAGAGAGGAGGTGCGAAACGGGGGGAAGAATGGAAAAGCGATTACCGTGTGACGTCAAGACACGCCAGGCGCAGTACGGATTGCACAGTCCTGTCCACTCGAATATTCGATGGCGTCTCGCAGCAGCCATTCCAGATCTTTTTTAAGGATAGGAAAAAAAAAAAAAGTTAGACAAGCCCTGTTACCATTTTACAAGAGAGAGGCTACACAGTACGGCAGTCTAGTGTGTGACCTCTGTGTACGTCGTGTCGGAGCGGGAGGCCGTACGAGAGAGCATTCTCTTTGCTTAATGAGGTTGCACAGAGAGGCAATACAAACTCTGTAGTTCATCCCGCACCAGAAAAAAAGCAGCGGATTTTCTCTTTCGCTGGCCTTTTTTATATAATTTAGTGTCATTCGCTCGCATTCGTCCTTCTCCTTGCCTAATGCGTTGTTATTGTTGTTGTTATTTGGGTAAAGTTAACGGCGTTAATTAATAAAAATAAAACAAAATGCGAAAGACAAAAACAAAAAAAACCCGACTCAAAAAAAAAAGAACAAGTAACACCTCGCAGCCTCAATACACACATACACAAAAATAAATAGAATAACAGGAGAAGCAAGCATAAGGAGAAGAAAATAATGAAGCGAGGCGGGCGTAAACAGCTGAGAACATGCTTAACGATCAAGATGGCCACCAAAGGTCTAAAAAAGAAAACAAAATGCACGAACACAGACAAAGCGAGCAGGACAAGCAATCATAGACGTATTTGTAAGAATGTAGATGACACCTAAATCCTACGACGAGCAGCTCATGGGACAGTACCTCCGTCAGTGGAAGGAGTTAAAAGCAAAAGCAAAGCAGTTTTTAATGTTTCCAATTCTTTTTTGGTTTTTCCCTTGCGTCTTCAACGGCAG
Source organism: Crithidia brevicula (assembly GCA_030849845.1). Classification (NCBI taxonomy): domain Eukaryota; phylum Euglenozoa; class Kinetoplastea; order Trypanosomatida; family Trypanosomatidae; genus Crithidia; species Crithidia brevicula. Next base: position 198,280 of record JASAOD010002006.1, on the reverse strand, counting down.
AGAAAGTGAGGAGGGAGGAGCGCAACAGGAACAAAGACAGTGAACATACTTCACCTCTGCATTGCTTGCCGGACTCGTGGAATACGAAATTCCGCCGGCGCGCTCCTTGATTTCCTTGTTGTTGTTTTTTTTGTGTGTGTGTGTATAGCTTGCCAGTGCTGAGTGCCTCTCACCTTCAGCTGCTGCGTCTCTCATTCAAGCGGCACACAAGCTGCTATTCCTCCTGCTCCCATCCCTTCTTCCATCACCTCCTTATTGTGTGGACAAGATACACGTACACGACATCAAGGCATCTGGAATGTGCGCCACAAGAATACAGAGTAGGAGCGTAAAATAAAAAAAGAGCCTTTGGAGTCAGGACGACGCACGTCACGAACGTCGGAGAAACAAAGCAAACAAAAACATCCAAAAGCAAGAGAAGAATCACGGAGCCTCATCGCGGCAAATAAAAAATATAAAAAGGAGGAACAAGAATTGATAGCCAACGGGAGAGAGAGAGAGAGAGAGCAGGTCGGTGTATATTGGCAGCGCAGACAACAGAGCTCTTCCTCATCAGCCTCCCTTCCTCTAGTACACTTGGTGAGAATGGATAAAAACAAGTTAAACCAGCAAGAAAAAGCACTGTTAATGAGAAGGTAGAAGTGTGCTCGTCAAGACCAAAACAAAACTGAAAAGTCTGGTGTGCTCGTATGAAAGCACCGAATCATTTTGAGAATGAAAGTAAACGGTGCCGAGCAAAGATATAAACAACAACCGCCTTACACAGCATATACACACAGACACCATTTTTAAAAAAGACTCACACCAATGTTTACCATTAAAAGAGCACATACAAATACAACAACAGCCACTCTCGTAGGAACGTAGGACGGAGAAATGGAAAAGCGGAGCTGGAAAAAAAAAAGAAAAACACAAGGTAAGGCACCAATAATAACTTTACAAGACAAATCGCCATTCTGCCTCTGAGTGGGTCCTGACGCAGCAGTCAACCACCATAAGAAGAAAACCTTCTGAGAAAGATAAGGGGGAGGTAAATGATAAGAAAGGCAACACGCTTTTTCATCTCAGCTCCGCACTCCGCCGCTCACACCACGATCAATGTCAGACGCTGCGACGAGCCAAACAGCCAATGCGTTTACCAAGTACATGGCATCCATACTAGATTAACTTAATACTTTACAATAAAGAGATTCAAAATACAAACAGACAGTGATCCATGCTTGTTTTTTTTTTTGTTTGTTTGTTTGTTTGTTTGTTTTTTGTTTTGTTTTCGTGTCTTTGATTCCCTGCAATGTCCCTGAGTTGTCAGAGAAGAAGATCAGAAATGCGCGCTTTTGTGTGTCAGGGTGCAATCAACAAGCATCCCACGTACAAAAGAAATAAAATTTAAAAAACGCACATCTCAGCTTACTCTGCCAACCCCCTGTATTGACACACTACTGCCGCTAAAGCACACAAGGCGAAGAAAGCGAGTCATGTGCTCTCCTCCCTTCTAGCTGCGAAGACCGGCTGCTGAAAAGACAGTAATGGACGGAGGAAGGCAGGAGAAAAGAGACAGGAAAAGGTGGAGAGGACGTGCTGCACGTAAGTGTCCTCCAGAAAAGGAAGAGGAAGAGAGAGAGAGAGTTGAGGAGGTCCATTTAACCTCATCACTACTCCATACTCGCCGTACTACACATGCGCAGACTACAGATAAAACAAAACAGATAACAAAAAAAAGGTCTTGAAACATCAGCATTTGTTGAAGTCACATATCTTGGCGGATCGCGGCCTTTACTATTGACAAACGGAAAAAAGGGTACTTTTGAACAAAAAAAAATTCTCAATTGGCAGAAACAACATCGTCGGTAACAGAATACAGAGCAAATCATTTTTTTTTCTAGAAATACAGGGTTGAACTTAATTATTATTATATTTTTGGTGGAAAGGAAAGGCAAAGGGCTCGAATTAGTTTTACTTCGTTTTCTTTTATTCTGCCTGTGCGAAAGCGATGAGTAAGCAAACTATTTGTTCTTTAAAAAAAACAATAATACTCCTAAACACACACAAGAAAGAGGTAGCCACTCAAGGACACCGTTCTAGGTTCGTGCTTTTTATGCCCTCACGTGAGAAGTCTTCAGTTCTGAATCAAACAGATGCGCATCTTCATTGCGTACGTAGAGCACAAAGAGGAAGTTTCCTAGACGCACATCAAGCAGCACGTGCGGCTCTGCGACACCACCAAGCAAACAAACGAGAGAGAATTAAAAAAAACAAAAAGTAAAAGCAAGTCGCCCGTAAATGGCTTTTGATTGTCTTACAAGTCATCTAGAGGGATGCGCAGCCTGCCTGGTGCCTGTGCGTCCTCGCTGTCGCTGCGGAGCTGGATGACGGAGTCCTCCTCAATCCCGTAACACTTCACCGTGTTGATATCGTCGTCCATCACCTTACCTGTCTTCTGCACGGACAGAATCTGACAGCCGGGGGCAATGTGGTAGACCTGATGCAGATACCGCTTGAAGGTGTGTACCTTCACCGACGCCCAGTCCCCGAAGATCTCGTAGCTCTTGTCGCCGTGGGAGACATAAATGCGATAGGCGTTGGGGGCCTCTGGGCTAATCGTGCTAAAGTTGACGCTGGCCAGCGCGTGGCTGGAGACTTTGGTGTTGGCGGACAGCCCCTCCGGCAGCGAGATTTGCCCCGGAGCGTGGCGGAACAGCTTCGCGTGCCGGGTGACGTGGCCGTGGTAGCACGGGAAGAGCCGGCAGGTGTGGGCGTACTTCTTCTGATGCTTGCGGTCGTTGATGGTCGTGCAGGCGTCGTCGTTTGGACACAGCGGAAGGTCGTCGCGGATGCTGCTGGCGCTGCTGCCGGACTTGCCGGACGAGGACATGGTATCGTCCGCCATGGTGCTCAGCGTTTTGGTGTTGGTGCCGTAGGACTCACTCATCAGCGCTGTGTCGTTGCCGGCGGTGTGGAGGCTCATGTGGGAGGTGAAGGGCGAGGAGGAGTGGCCCGGTGGGGCCGAGCGACGGCCCGGGAAGCTGCCTAGACCGAAGCTGCCATTTGGATGTTGTTGCTGCAGCTGCTGCTGGTGTTGCACTGCTGTGGCAAACGCAGGCGGTTGTGCTCCGTTGCTCCCCCTGGAGTTGCTGCTGGGGCTGTAGGGTGTGCCATCCGGGCCCACAGGACCGCCGTAGGTGCCGCTGTTGTAGAGGTGCGTCGGGGAGACGGGCTCGCGTGGGTACGACGAGCTGCCAGCTAACGGGCGGCCATTCGCGCCGAGCAGCGGCGAGGACGGGTGGCTTGAGCGGGAGTCAACATAACTGGCCGAGTGCGAACCCGCACGGCCGGACGGTGGGCCATGGTAGCTGCCGCTGCCCGCCGTGGCCATCGTCGGCGGCATCGAAAAGCCAGTCGGGGCGTAACTGTTGTTTGTGTTGCTGTTGGCGTTGTTCGCTGTGCTGCTGCCATACGCTGGGGCCGCGCTGGGGCCACTAGACGGCGACGTGGGGCGAGGAAGAAACGCGGGGCTGACAGGCGCCATGCTGCCGCTGTGCTGACGTCCATGAAGAGGGCTAGAGTGGTGCGAGCCGCTGCCACCACCACCACCACCACCACCACTTGCGGCAGCGACACCACTGCCGTTGCCGCCACGGTAGCTGCTGGACAGCGGCATGGTGTACTGCGGCGCAGAGAGCCCAGCGGCGGAGGGCAGGCGGTACGGGTTGTTGAGGCCACCACGCACCGGTGCGGACTCACCCCCCGTAGAAAACGTCCCGGTGCTGTCCTCGCGTGCCATGAACGAGGAGCGGGGCGGCAGGCTGCCAGCCGGTGAGCTCGGGAAGGCGCTACGGTTGCCGCTATCGTTGCCTGGGCGGGACATGGGGCTTTGAATGCCACGCCGATAGCGCGCGTGGACGTTGGGGGCGGACCCGACCTGGATCGGCTGGGAGTACTCCTGGTTCGACGTGGTGGTAGAGCGGCCCAGCGGGGAGTTGGGCTGGGAGTGGAGGTCGACTTGTGAGCCGCCAGTGCCAGCACCGGTGCCGTCCGCGTTGCCCGTGCTTTGACTCAGCGAGCGAGGGCTGTGGTACTGCGCGACGCTGCCTGGCTCTGACCTGCCGTGGTCGCTCATGGGGCTGACCGGCGCATCGTCCACGGTGGTGCGGTAGACGTACGGGGAGTGTGCGTACTTCACCGAACCAACACGGCTGTTGCCTCGAGAGGAAGGGCTGGACGGCTGCATCGGTGTCGGATACTTTCGAGGTTTTTTTTTGTTGTTTGTGTATTTTCAATCGCTCTCTCCTAACTTAGATATTTTAATATTTTTTTCTGATCCTCCTTGGTATGTACGTTCAAACAATGCCGAGCAGTGCGAAAGTCGCCAGTGGGGACTCCAACAAAAGCAGAAAAGAAAAATAAAAGCGCTCAACAGCAGGGGGGACAGAGGGTGCGAGCAGAGTAGCAACAACACGGTGGCCCAGTAAAGTGCGAAGAAGACGAAGAGTTGATGCAATCTCGATGCCACATGTACAGGTGCGTGTTGATCAATGTTATCGCACCGCTAGAAGCCAGGCAGACGTGAGCACAAACCACTGTACTACAAAAACGCAATAATGCAAAGACCTGTACAACAACGAACAGCACCAACACGACACGTGTGTGTGTGTGTGTGTGCGTGTGTGTGTGTGTGTGTGTCTGCACAAGAGAGAAGATAGAACAACAGCAGATCGCAGCGAGTGAAATGATGAACAGGTGATAGTAAAATGAATCCAACGACTGTATATGTAAAATAAAATAAAAAAGTGAAATTCTAAAGAGAATTCAAAAAATAATATTGTTAAGAAAAAAAGAAGATTAACGAGCCGTTTTGAGGAGAGAAAAAAAAAACAAGATGGCGTCAGCTGACGTGAAACGATACAAAAAACACAGACAAAAGCGGAATAAGGATTACGATTTCACTAACAAACAAACGAGAAAGCGAAGCAAGCTGCACCGCGCCAGGCACAACAGGTCGCCACAACAAGTATTTGGGCAATATAAACAAAAGGATCCAGCGAGGGGCAGAGGAGAGAGAGAAAAAAAAAAAACAATGTCTGTCGATGTCTTCCGTGAAAGATCTTGAGAAACCCCTCTTCAACAATCAATATATCGACCTAAATGGGAGATGGAAAACAACAAAAAAGAACAAGCACGAGAGAGGAGAAGGGGAAACACCAACCAAAAGCGTGGCTCAGGCCTGATCAGAGTCAGGATGCACGAAAAAAAAAAAAAGACGGAGAAGTCCGTTAACGATACCCTCAGAGAGAGAGAGGAGGGCCTCGTACTGCAAGGTGTCAAGCACCTTTTTTTTTCTCTGTGCGTGTTCGCGGTGCACAGCTGCAACACACGTGCGTGTCTACTTGGACGAGAAAGAAGGATGTGACTGTGAAGAGGTGGATCGACAAAGAGAAAAGGGGGAAAAAAAGTAACGGAAACAACGGTAAGAAATATATATACTTATATAGCGAAAAAAGACGCGATCAGAGTCAAGCGGAAAGAGTAGAAAAATGGAGGGAGGGGGAGTTGTGCACTTCGGCAACAAATAGCACAAAAGAGCACAATCGAAGAACACACACACAAAAAAAGGAACAAAACAATCGACTGCCGAGAGAAAGAGATGAGTATATATATATAAATACGTGTGTGTAACAAGGAAAAATGGAAACAGAACAATAACTTGCTATAAGTTTGCAACTAGAATAATTCTTAGATGGAGCGGTGCGCTACTTTCTGCCTTCTTATCTTTTTAAAAAATCCTGTCTAGTCCCTTGAGATGAGAACACAAAAGAAAAAGAAAAGGTCCTCTGATAAAAACAGAACTAACTATAGTTAACTGGGGAGGGGATGCTACTACTCTAGTGCGGCAACACGGAGAAGCCTTCGGTGCGATACGCAGGGCGAGGGCGGAGAAGAACTTCTGGGTTGTTTGTGGGTGTGACGAAGTCGGGAGTGGGGAGCAAATCTATCGGCCGTGGTGGCAGGCGGGGAGGAGGCAAGACATACAGTAGATTGGGTGTGGTGCAGCAGGTCAGCAACGGAAATTAAAATTAAAAAAATTGAGATATGTGGGGAATGTGGGGAGCGTGGTGTGGTGTACATGGACACACACATACGCACAGATTAAAAGAAAAGAAAAAAAAAGGATGCGAGGGAAGGCGGAGGTGAAAGGAAGGAGTTACCAAGAACAGAGACGCATTGGCAGGAACAGTCTCTCTCGCTCTCTCACACACAGTTGTTTACTGCAGTAGACCCGAAAGCAGGTCGGGCCTGTGCGTGAGAGAAAGCACCATCATCGCGTAGAAGAAAAAGAAAATAGAACGAGGGGGAGAGACGGTGCGCGATGAGCACCACACGTAGAAGCTCGGTGCTTTCCTCTAAGGATAAGTAGCCCGAAACTCAACGTCTCTGAAGCCCATTTGAACTTAAGCAATAAGCAATTTCAAGACAGACCCGTTGTAGTTATTGTTAGTAATGTATTTCCTTGAAACTTAGAGAGCAGCGAAATAAAACAATGGAGAACTGTGCTGGGGTCAGGAGATGTATATATATATATTGCAGGGTACTGTGCGCACGCATTCATGAGTCAGCCTCAGGTAGCTGCAACGCCGGCGCGGTCATCCATCTCGGGACCACCGACTCAAACAAGAAGGCACGCAGCCCCCTCGCCTCGGGTAATGCGTTGACCGCCACATCAACAAACGACGCCCACTCCGTCAAGAAACGAGCAAAGTTCTTCGCAGACATCCAATGCGAGCTGAACCACTGCGATGCACGCACTGGACCACTGTACCTTGCGTGGCTGCCCTCAGCAGGTACGGGAGCAGCGTAGCGAACAAAGAGAAGCCACCGCGTGTCCATCGAGGCAGAGGAGGGGTAGACGTCGCAGTACTCTGCGAAGTAGTCGAAGGACGGGAAGGCGAGGCCGGGCGGCAGGTGGTCGTTCGACACCACCCTTGCGGCTGGTTGCGCCTGCTCGTCGCCCGCTTCCGCTATCGTCATCAACATCGCCAAGCTGGAGAAGAGGGCCAGCGCCATCTCCTCCGCGGTGGGTGCGTCGACAGCGGATGCGTCGTCAAGACTCGTGCACACTTTCCACACATCCGCCGCTGCTGCAGCACTCAGCAGTGCAGCCGACGCGCTCACGTCCATGACGGAGAGCTTCAGAGCCTTCGATGGGTTGTGCCGCACGTGCGCCACCAGACGCCGACCCGCACGAATCCGACACAGCTGGTGGACAGACGCACGAAGGGCCTTCATGTTTGTTTCTATACCGGCCACACGGGAGTCCAGTCGATCGGTGTAGCGGCCAACTGCTCGCTGCATCGGGTCGCGACACCAGGTCGACGACTGCAGAGAGACAGCTGCGGCGTCGAGTGCCTCGTGAAGGAGGCTCAGCTGGGCGTGCGTCTGGTGCAACTGCGCACCCACCACCGTGTCCAAATACATCACAGATGCGTCCCCCTCATGCGATGCTGTACTAACTCTCTCGGTAGCCCGTTTGTCTGGAGGTGAAGAGGCGCCATTGGCATTCTCGCCTGGCGGCGGCACAACGCCTCGTCTACTGGCGGAGACGATAGCGTTCCTTGTGTAGGCATCCACGACAAGTTGCTGTGCCGCGTGCTGCTGATGAAGTGTGTGCGTGTATCGCCCTTGCCATCGTACCCGTCGCAAAGAAGAAGCAGCATCCCCCCATTCGAACGCCTCGGCCGATGTCAGCGTGCGTCGTGCATTGCGCTCCTCCGCCACGACTTGCGCCATCAACTTCTCGATCGCCAGAAGCTTCTGGAAAACTTCGTGGAGGTGGTCCAGGGCGTGGGGCACCAGAGGGCCTGCGCGGGACACCATGCGCACCAGGTCCGGCGTGGGCAGCCGCTTCCCAACAAAGCGCTCGCGTGCCACCACCACGGCAGACGCGGTCATCGGCTTTGCATCCAGCAGCGTCGTCACGATGAAGTTGTCAACTTCGTGGCTGTTGCCCAACGCACGGCAACTGCGCAAGGCGTGGTGCAGCACAACCCGCAGTGTCGTCCACTCCACGGAGGGGACTCGGCGGTGCTGCGCTGCGTCGTACGAGGCGAAGGGGGAGGACGAAGCTGTGGAGGTTGCTGCCTCTTCGCTTGTATGGGCAGTGCTGTCGTTGTTGTAAAGCCAAACGTCCTCACGGGCAAGGTCGAAGAGAAAGGCTGCCTCGCAGCAGTCTAGTACGTCAGACGATGGAGCATCCATTTAACTTGCTTGTACGCCCAGAAGCCTTTGAACAAAAGAGAGAGAATGATACACCCGTTCAGCAGCAAACGCTGGCCACTACACACAGGCAGGTAAGTTATCTAAAATGCTAGACGATTCAAGCTGCAAAAACTTTCTTTTTTTTTTTAATCAAATACACACTTTAATCTATTGAGCGTGGAACGTAACGGAAGGTCAGTGGAATCGATTTTCGTCTGTACCAGTTAGGGTGGATCTATGTTCTCTTGTGTTTTTTCCGCTGCACACATGGTCGCTCAAACAACAAGAAAAAAAATGGAAAAGTTAAAATTATGCCTAACAATTAGAGATCAAGCAACCGATACAAGAAGCGTTTTAATTTTGTCAACCAATTTAAAAATATTAATACATAAGAGGAAAGTGAGAGATAAGTGAAGAAGGAGATGCGGAGTGTGAAGACCGATGTTGTGGCCTTTAGGATCAATGATACAACCTTCCTCCCAATGGAGTCCAAAGTGCGTCCCTATGTGAAACGGAAAGCGAAAAAAAAACCTTCTGTCAATTGTGGATCTTTGTCATTTCTGTAGTGATTCTATTGTTTTCCCTTTATTAATATTATTAGTTGCTCGGAGAGCTGCCAGGATTAACACTAGAAAAACAGATACGAGATTACCTCGTACACCTCATTAATTGCGCAAACGAATTCAACCCAACTAACATGGCAAGCTGTTGAAACAGCGACTGAGAAAAGAGAGAGGAGGGAAGATCAAATTGATCGACATAGCCTGATGGAAGCACAGCATCACATGTATATACAGTGTTTGTGTGTTTTGCTGTGTTTTAACCCCCCCCCCACGCCTCTTTCACATCGGTGCAGCTTAGCAGCCTCTCTCGTTACGCCGAGCCGCCACGCCGTGCGAGAATGCCGTACATGCGAGGCGAGAGAGCACCGTCGAAAAGCGGCACCAGCGATACCGCGCTGGCCTCTCCCCTGCCATCGCCACCATCACCGCCACAGAGGCAGAGCTCCTCGTGCAGGTACAAGGCGCGGTCCAGCAGCAGGAGCGACTCCACCAGGTGGCACATCCACATGCGCAGCACCGTCAGCCCAAGAAACTGCGCAAAGTGCTCCCCCTCGAACATCGCCGTCATCTCTTGTGGTAGAGCACGCGTCGTCAGCGCCGCCCGGACAAAGGCCTCTTGTGCGTCGCGGCACGCGGCACAGCGGAAGCCGATATTCCACGGCGTGTACGGGGTGCTCTTGGCGGTGTCCGTGTAGAGGTACTCTGCCGCAATCGCCTCCATAAACTCGCTGAAGGTGATCGTGTCTTTCTGACGCGACATGCGGCGCAGAAACACGGGTTCGAGGTGCGGCGGCGGAGCGGGGAACGCGCATGCCGCGTGTGTCTCGTCACTGCAGCCATCGCTGCCCTCGTTGCTGCGCATTTGTTGCTGCCCATCCTCCCACTCACGCGCCAGCCGCGCCCACAGCAGCTTGAACAGGCTGCGATAAAAGAGAAGCTTGGCGGAGCTGCGGTGTCCCTCTGGAGAAGCGGTGGACCACGCATCCAGGGGCTGCGTGGCCAACAACAGCGAGACGCTGTTCGTTGTCATGCCACGTCGCCGCAACGCTCGGCTGAGAGGAAAGCCCTCCGGTGTGAGCGAGTGCCAGCAACAGCTCACCAGTAGTAACCCACGCGCCGCACTGTTCGTGAAGATGCGGCACACGTTAGAGCCGAGATCGCCGCAGGGGTGCAGGCCGATGAGGACGGTGTTGCGCACCGACGGGACGCAGACGACAGGCGTCGATGGCAGCGCGGGCGGCAACACGGCGAGCACCACGGCGACGCGCTCTTCGCCCCACACCGCAGGGTCCGGCAGTTGCCACTCCCCCAGCAGTGACGGAGGCGTGGGCGAGTTCGCCGTCGATGGATCTGCCAACAGAACCTGCGGTAGTCGTCCATTGGGAGAAGCCGGCAGACGGTAAAGCCGCAGCACTCGCTTTTTGCACTCGCCGTCGAGACAAACTTGATGGCAGTCAACGCCGCCGTCGTAGCCGACGATGGTCGCCCGCTGCTGCGCGTACACCCACCGCACCGGCACAGACGGTGGCGACGGGGAGGAGGAGGCCAACGCAGAAGACGCGTTTGTCTGCCCGTCCACCGAGACCTCATTGGCCTCAGAGACGGCGCGTGCCAGCAGCAGCACAGCGCGATAGCCTCGTGCGGTGTAGGTGGGCTGCAGCGTGACGGTGGGACTCGCTGACGCGTCAATCTCCTCATTCTCCACAGCACCTAGCGAAGCAGATTGCACACGAGACAGTGTGAGGTAGTTCACTGACGCATCGGTCACGTCCCCGTCGCGCGGCCTCTTGAGCTGCGCAGCATCCTTGCGATGGTCGCGATGCCGTGCCTCGACGTCCGCAACGGTAAAGAACGTCTCCGTCAGCTTGGCCACGTAGGCGTGCTGCGACAACGACAAGTTCCATTGGTGCAGCTGCGCGGCTGAGGGAATGAATGAGGAGGACGCGGGAAGCTCATTGGCCTCTCTCGGTGCACTGTGCAGGTGTGTGTAGACGTGCTTCATGATAACGGTGGTGTTCTCCAGACGCACCACCTTGCCACAGACGCGACAGGCCAGCTTTACCGTCTCCTCGCCACGAGTGGTGGAGAGCACCGCCAAGGCCGTGTTCGCGGATTCATGCGTGCTAGCACCTCTCAGCTCCACAGCTTCCTCTGCGGCATCATCTTCCTCACCCGACTCCGTATGTGCGCGTACCTCAGCGGTTTCGTCGTGGCCAGGCGAGGTGCAGCAGCGACTACAGTGCGAAAATGCGGTATCGTCGCGGGTGAGCACGTGCCCCTGCAGGAGTGTCGCCCAGTTCACCGCAGCTTCCACGCGGCATGCGATGCTGGCGACGTGTCCTCGAGGCTCATAGAGAAGGTTCACGCGAGGTCGGCCGTCACGCGAGGAGAGACTCGTCTCCAGCAGCGACTCGATGCGCTCCACCGCGCGCTCCTTGTGGGCGGGGTTGCAATCCAGGCCAATCACCTGGAGGTTGTCACACAGCGCCACTGCACGCGAGACGTAGCCCTTGCCCTCGCCAATGTTGATCGCCGTCTCCACACGCACGGCACCATGCGCATCGAGAGTCTCGGACACCGGCCGGCCATCGTCATCGAAGCCCTCGGCATCTTCCCGTGACTGCGCATCGAGCTCAGCATTGCAGCAAGCCACGAGGTCGTGGATCGTGTCACGCATAATGCGCACCTCATGCTGCTTCTTTGGGTTCATGCCGTGCGACACAACGAGCTCTAATATCTGAGCCTGATGCTCGCGTACAGCCTGAGCGTGCGCTGAGTGGCGGTCCGCCGCCGCCGACGCCGCAGGGGAGAGAAGAGTCACCGTGGCAGCATCGTTCGTCTGGCGCCGAGCCCTGCCAAGCATCAGCCGTCGTGTCTGCTGATAAAAATTATTAAGAGCATGAAGAGGCGTTGCTGCCGCTGGCGTCGCATCCGCCTCCCCATCACCCAGCGAAGAAGAGGATCCTTGTTGCGGCGAAGGAGGCGGTGCTGGTGGCCCGTCACGCACCAGCGTGCGCAGCTTCGTCATTGCATCGTCTCCGTTCAGCAGAGGGGCGAATCCACTCAGCAGCCGCTGCGTCTCCCGCAACTCCGCCGCCTCAACCGGGGAGCCATCGAAGTGCACCGCCGAGGCCGCCCACGTCTCTCCGCGCATGAACTGGAAGTAGTTGTCGGGGTGGGCCATGATGAGGCGAGCGGCTCGGAAGAATGCGCAGAGGTCATCGAGGTAGGTTTCAACGGTGGGGTGGAGGTCCACCGTGCCTGCGGCGGTGGTGAAGAAGGAGAAGCCGTCGCGAACATCGTGCGCGTACTCCGCGGACAGCGGCAACGCGAGTGAGTGGCGAGCAGACATGCACCTTGAGAAAAGAGGGAAGGATTCGACAGTTAAAAGAGAGACAGCAACAATGTTGTTAATTGGAAAGAGAAGAGGTGAGGAAAGTAACCGCATGCATTAACAAGAGAGAGAGACAGTGCAGCTTCTTGAACCCTGTTCAATCACCGTGCCTTGAAAGCAGAGAGTTCGTTTTTTTTTGGTTTTTTGCCGCTACTCAAGCGCCTTCACCGCGGTGCAAGGGCAATGTTTCTTTATCCTAAAAGCGGAAATATCAATAAAAGAAAGGGAAGGGGCTCCGCTATCATACTCATTCAATTACAGACCCGAATACTCCCGAGCAACGACTCAAGTAGAAAAACAGAGAGCGTGCAATAAGCGTGCTTTGTCTTCTATCCTTCCGTTCTCTTCTTTTCAAGAGAGCGCAACTACGCACATTTGTGAGAGAAAGACCAAGAGTAATCAATGCATCTGTGGCCCGTGAGATGTCGCATACGCACGTGAAAAGAAAAGAATCAGAAATAGGAAGAATGACAACGTGCTACAAGTGCTTAGTAGCCACTACTTCTGCCACTCACAGTACATGCAGCAGATCCTAATATGTCACTATTTTGGTGTGTGTGTTTTTGTTTTAATTACTGTTTTTGAGTGTGAAAACCTCATCAGATAGCCAAACAAACTGATCGCTATTACAGCAGCGCACAGAAACAAAAAAAAAAACTTTAGATTTTGTTTCTTTGTTGGTACCTTCCCATAGAAGGAGAAAGCACCGCATCAACTTGCTCCCATTCGTGCACTTTCAGTGTGCTGAGCCGTCGCCATCCTTTAAAAAAAAAAGCCTTTGCAACAGCCATGCTTTTCTTTTCATCGCACTTCCTCCGCGCTGCTTTCTCGTTCTTGTCTTCTTTTTTTTTTTTTTGACGTATTCTGTTGTTGTTTTTTGTTGTTGGTGTGTGACTAAAAAGCACTATCGCTTGCGGAAGTCATCGGCAGAGAACTCCTTGGGCCGCGGGATCTTCTTCATCTTGTACTCCTTCGAGCCCACATAGTTGGCCTCTGCCTTTCCATCGTACCAGTTGTTCTGCGCCTTGTCCATCAGCGCTGTCATCTCATCCTTTTCGAAGCTCACCTTCTGCGTCTGGTTCGTTGCCGGTCCTTTACCGCGGTGCTCGCCCACCATCGCACCAGGTGTGCGCATCGCCTCCGTAACGCTGCGGTACTCGGTGGTCAGGAAGGCCACTAGCCAGGCCAGCCCGAGCAGAAAGAGCACCTGGATGTTGATATAGGCCAGGGAGAGACGGGGGTAGCGCTGGTTGTACTTCCACCACGAGACGTGTTTGCGCACCTGCACCACGTTGTAGCCAAAGCGTGGGGCGAGCTTGTCGTCTACCGGCGCAGGGGTGCGATAGGCAATCTCACCTGTGGGCCACTGCACACGAGAGACGATGTACTCGCCCTTCGCATCCACAATGGGGAGGCTGTCCGGGTCTTGATACGCCGGCTGCACCCAACGCACCGGCTCTGGCTCTGGCGTGGTAACGTCGCTTTTCTCCGCGGTTGAGTCAGGACTCGCTGTGCTGCTGCTGACACCATCCGATGGAGTTGCGGACGTCGTTTTGGTGGTGGTGGCGGTGGTGTCCGCCAAGGAAGAGGCAGAGGAAGAAGTCTCCGCAGACTTGCCAGGTGTCATCGAGGCAGGTGCGTGCTCCTTGGCTGGCGATGGTGCGGATGTCTCCGTCTTGTCCGCGCTGTTGGGCTCGTGCGATGCCGGTGAGTTTATGGCCGTGGTGTTGTGCGCCGCCGTTGTGCCTTCGGTGTAGCTGCTGCCCCCGCCGCTGCCGCTGCTGCCGCGTGCAGCTTCCCTCTCTCCTTTTCCCCCGGTGATGGTGCCGGTGGAGTTGTGACGACGGACGAGCAGTGCGCTGCACAGCGGCATGCATACGCTGTGCGCTAAAGGAGCATTGAGAGAACCGAGAAAGGCCCCACGTTTGCAGCACGTGCTCACCGCGCGAAGAGGGAACGCGCGCATTTTAAACGAGTTGTCTGGAGGATTAATTTGCGAAGAGGAGCAGCTCTGTGTGTATGTGTATTAAAATGCTAAGCGCACGATATGTCTGGGAGTGATACGCCAAAGAACGACTAGGACGAGGAGCGGACCTCTACTGCGCAAACATGGACTAGGAAGAGCGCACACACCAAGAGAGAGAAAGAGACAGAGACGCAAAAGATGTACGCGCAAAACGCACGATTCGTGTGATGGCGTCCTGCGTGGTGTGAGGTTCACCGTGAGCTTCGCAAACAGGGGGAAATGTCGCGGGTAGAGGAGCAGTGTGGCAGTTGAAGAAAAAGAAAAATAACAAAGGGTGGGAGATATAAATAATAAGAAACTACCGAAGTGCGCTAATTGTAGCGATTCTAGATACCTGTACGACATAAATGGGAAGTGTGGACCCGATGAGCAACACAGTTGCCGACACATCTCTCGCTCATCACAAGAAGCGTGCAAAACCCTCCCCCTCTCCATATATAGACATATATTAAGAGGGCCACTGCAATAACCGTTGTGGAACGTACTCCTCCATAAGATATTGCCCTCACTATAAAGCCCAGGGGCCACAAAAGTACAAGCCTTCCTCTGCTCCCCTTGGAAAGGCGACGTGCGACGGCACTTTCGAGGAGGCCCTCTGAAGCAGCTGCTGCTGCTTTAGAAGAATGTAACGGCAAGGTGTTCTGGGGAAAGCTCTCAACTACCTTGACTGACCTCTCTTACATGTTGCCGCTATAATACTCTATTTTTTTGTTTGTTTGCTTCCGCTAAGAAACAAAAAAAACGAGGATTTGCCTCGCGCTGCTGTTGTCTTCTGTGGCTGTTGACCATTTCATTCAATTTTTTTTTTCGTTTTATCTTGGCATAGTTAGACTTAACATCACAACTGAGTGCTTCACAACAAAAGCTTAGAAATAAAATAAAAAAAAACGCGCAGTCACGCAAACACACGGGAGTCCGCAACGGCTCCCTTTCTCTGACAGCCTTAAAAAACAAAACACACGCGCCTTGGTCGCCGTTCCGTTGTGTGTGGAAGAGAGAGAGAGCTCACACATCATCAAAAACAAAAGCAAAACACGCATTACAGAAAGAAGAGTGTTGACGCCATTCAAGCACTACGAGAGCTGGCAGACAAAGAATCCAACACAAAAACAACAAAACGCCAGAGAGAAAAAAAAAGAAGGGGGAATAACACAACCTTTTTCTCTTTTTAGTTAAACAAACAGCGTCCCCCTCAACTTTTTTTAAAGAAAAAGACCTCGTTGATGGAAATAAATAAAGTTTAAACCAAGAACAGCTAGAGAGGACATTCAAGTGCAGTGCACCGCGAGACATCCGTAAGCGAAACATATCAAAAGAAAAGAATCCCGCACTGGCTTTTACGCGTTGTCACCCCACATACGCTTGTCCTCTCATACACTACATTCACACCTCACACATCATCGCACACGCAAGCATGCAGACATACTTAATCAGAAACAAAAACTAAGACACCTTGTCTCGTCGTGGATTCGATTACTTCTTGGCTGCCGTGACCAGACGGCGGGACACAACGTGGCTCTCCGTCACGTCCTCGTGCACCGTGCGCTCCTCCTCCGGCAGAGCCTTGATACGGTTGTTGTTGTAGCGCACCCACTTGGAGTTGGCGTATTCTTCCTCGCGGATCTCCTTCAGCCTGTCGCGCGCGGCCTGCTCGGCAACGTGGTTCATCTTCTTGATGTACTCGTCCTCCTTGTGCTTGCGCTCCTTCTCGATGGCCTCCTCGCCGGCAGCCTTCAGCGCAGCCGCGGTGGCCTCGTAGTCGTGCAGCAGCATCTTCATCGACTCCTTCACCTTCTTCATCTGCGCGCTGTCCACCAGCGACGGCGGCAGCGGGCGCCACGCAAAGTGCGAGAAGGGCTTCATCTGCTTCTTGTACAGCTCGTTGCCGGTGTAGTCGAAGATGCGGTACTGCGAGGCCATGAGCTGCTCGTGAATGCTGGACACCCACACAGCGAAGTAGCGGCCCGTCGGGTCCCACTCGCAGTTGGTCGCGCTAATCCCGCTCAGCTTGTTCTTGTCGGTGATGGTGTTGTTGTCGTGCAACACAAAGAAGTGCAGGAGGGACTTGTCAAAGTTCGCCGCAGCGAGGCGACCACCGCGTGGGGCCCAGAAGAGGTGGGTGGCCGACGTGGGCACCTCGTGCTGCACCTTGGGGCCCTGCTTGCCGATGGTGTAAATCTGAAGCAGACCGGTCTCGCCCAGGCCGTTGCCCACGCCGTCCTTCTTCAGCAGCACGGCGAACTTCTCGCCACCCGTCTGCCAGGCAAAGCGGGTGGGGATGTAGCCCCGCTTGACGGAGAGGCGGGTGATCGGGACGTGGCGCTCGGCTATGTGGAAGAGGAAGTACTCCGTCGGGCCCTTGGAGGACACCTTGACGCACAGAAACGTACCGGCTGGGTGCCACAGCATGTCCAGACGCGTCGCCATGAGGAAGTTGCGCTCATTCAAGATGTGCTGCTCCACCTCGCCCTCCTCGTTCACGACCATGTCCGCCACCACGGCCTTCCAGCCCTGGTTCGGGCCGAGCTCGCTGACGTAGGCCATCTGCGTGTCCACCGCCGGGTTCCACTCGGCCTTGTAGAGTCCGCGAATCGCGAAGGTGTGCCCCGAGCTGCCATCGCCCTTCAGCAGCTTCATTGTCTCGGAGGGGTAGATGTTCAGCTGACCGTCCGGCACCGTCGCAGAGTCCGGCGCTCGCACCGTTGTCTTGCACACCACCACCAGCGAGTCGTCCGCGCTGAAGCGCATGACGGGCCAGAGGTCGTCGCTGTGCAGATCCAGGTTACCGATGGTGCGGATCTTCTTGGCGGTGCGGAGGTTGATGATGCTGATGTCCTTGGAGGTCTGCACAATGATGTACTGCTCGCACGGCGACACCATGAAGGCGTTTACCTCCAGCGTGATCTCGAAGTGGAGACGCATGCTGCGGCCCGCCCACACGCGGAGGCCCTTCTCATGCTGGGAGATCACCAACGAGCCAAAGGTCGACCACACCGGCAGCGGGCGCGCCACGGGCATGGCACCGCAGATCATGCCGCTGTTCATCTTCTTGTTGGCGCGGTCCACCTCGGACCAGCGGTTCAGCGGGTCCTCGCTGCTCAGCTTGCGGCGGCGGTACAGCTCGGGCTCGTTCTTCTCCCAGTTGAACCAGTACCACTCGCAGTCGAAGCCCACGCCACCCTTGATCAGGAACTGCGGGCGGGCCTCGGGGTCTTCGGCCATGTTGTGAACCAGCTCCGCCTCCTCCTCCTCCTCTTCGGGCAGGGTGGGGGGCACGTAGGGGCCGAGCTCTTCGCGTGCCTCATCCAGCGAGCTCCAACGGTAGGTCGTGAGGATCGCCGTCTTGGTAAACGGGAAGCGGTTCAGCTTGGCCAGCGCGGCCTCCGCGAACTCCTCGGTGACCAGAGTCAGAATGGCCCCCTTCACGATGGCTGTCTCGCGGTCATGGAGGAGCTCGAGAGAGAACTTGTCGTGTCCGAGCACCTCGCCAAGGCGGCGCTGGAAGTGGCGGCGGAAGAGATCCTCCTTGTCGGGTGTGACGTTGCTCGGCAGCCCATCGACGAGGACGCGACGTCCAAAATTGACCTCGGTCATTACGAATGAGCGTGGGTGTGCGGAAAAAAAAAAAAAGTGAAGTAGAAACTTTTCTTTTTTTGTTATTGCTGCTGCTCTGGTGTTGAGCTGAGTAAATGTTCACGAGCTCAGAGATAACTAACGTGGGAACCAACAAGCACAGGGAAAATGGCGCGTGATTGTGTGATTGTTTTTAATTGGAGGGTTGTGTTGGGTGTGGTTCGTTCCAGTAATACACGCATCACACGGAGCACACACGCACAAAAAAAAAAAGAACAGTAAACATAAGGAGAGGCGGAGAAGGGAGAGATAAGTTGAAATCCACTGTTCTGGTCTACCGTACTTGCAGCCAGATAGTCATCAGCAACACAATAACTATAAAGAGAAAAAAAAATGGTCTAGATACAGAAGCCAAACTGCGAGCGATTTATTATTATTACTATCTCGTTTTGGAGTATTCAGCTGTGTCTTACCATTCTCTTATCTCTGCGAGTTGCCCGCTGCCATGCGCCACCGCGCACTGTGCCGTTGATAGCGACAGAGTCATCTATGGGGGCAACGACAGAAAAAAAAGGCCAAAGCACGTGGTGAAAACAAACAACAAACAACCAAGACCATGTTCGGATGAGAGCTCATACTTCTGCTCGCCCTCTTTACAGTCATCATTCCTTTGTAATTGGCTTCTCGACGGCAGTGTTAGCCAAGTTTGTATTTGAGCAGGGAAACATTACTTTTTCCGTTTATTTGTTTATTTGTTTGTTTGTTTGTTTTTTGTTGATGTGATGCATCAAAACATTTTCTACGAAACAAAATACCTAAACGCCTCCTAATCCTACACAGCTGCAAGCAAGAGAAAGAAAAAGAAAAAGAGGGAAAAAAGAAAACGGGCACCTCACTCCGCCGCTACTTTTCCTAGACGCTTGCGCGCGTAACAAAACAAACGAGCTTTGCGGCACATCCTCTTACACACGCAGACGTCAGTGATACCAGCGAATGGTCAGAGGAAAGGGATGAATACCCCACAGGTCGTTGCCCGCTCCACGCATACAACCTGGCCCTGCTAACGAAAAGAAAAGAGAAAAAAGAAAACTAAGGGAAATAAGGTTTACCTCCACGTGAGCCGTCTCAACAACACGCACAGCGAAGGGCAGGAAGAGAAACAAGCTCCTCATCCGTGCTTCGCTTCTTGTATATATATTTCATCGCTTTACTCGGCGTCCGCCTCGCCGTCGGCCTCAGCGGCGACCTTCGCCTGAAGGCGGTTCCAGATGTCCTTCTGGTTGTGGCCAGCGTTCCAGCTCTGGAAGGCGGACTCGTACTGGTACAGGACGTACTTGTTAAAGAGGATGGGCACTGTCAGCACAATAGGAATGCGAATGAAGCCGCGAGCGTACGTGTAGTTCAACACGTTGGTCCAGAAGGGGAACGTCATGATTACTGCTGTTGCGGATTTCGTTGACACGTCAAACAGAAAATAAATACCGTGGACCTAAGTTGCTGATGCGTATCGATGAAGTACAAATGTCGTTGAGCCTCTTGCTAGAAAGAGAGTGAGACAATTACTGGAGAGCAACACAGACACACACACACAAGAAATCGGTGAGAAAGAGTTTAAAAACCGAATAGGTGAGGAAAGACAGAGGAGGAGGAGCATACAGTTGTTGAAAAAGTTGAGAAAATGAAACAGTGTGGATGCTCCGATGGAATGCAATATTACTAAATGGCTAGCGTGTGTGTGTGTGTATGTGTATGCGTATCAGCATTTCATGCGTCAGAGCTTATCGAGAACACCAAGTAACAACTCTATTTTCGTTTGTTATCCCTCAGAAGGAAACTCTTACTTGGCCCTTCTCGCCTCACGAAAACATCTTCATTAGTCTAGCGTCTTGAAAGAGCCAGTTCTCTCAAACCTTGTAGCTAAAAAGTATTCAACGATAATTGTGAGAGATACTCGGCTCTTCCAACACAGTGTGCAGTTCCTGCCTTTAACAGAAGATAAGTAAACAACGGAGGGCGTTCTATCACTGCACATGATGCAATTTTTTTAAATTTTACTTTTTGGTAGTTGTTGTTGTTGTTGATTTTCTTGAAATACAGCGAAGCCACCACAGTTGCTTTCCACGTTCACATCCGTAATAGACGCGCGTTCTCCTCATTCGCTATTGGTTTTCACGTGCCTCACATTCCTCTTCCTTCTCTTTAGAATGCACACACAAACACACAGACACACACACAGTGCGGCGTCACTACACGCCAACACGATGCTGTTTGGGTATGTGTGAGAAGTATAGAGAGAGACTAGACAAAACAATAAAACAGGTAGCGGCACACAGTCGCACAAGAGCAAGGTAGATGAGGTGGACACATGAACACACGTCGAACACATTCGGACACACAGATCGCACGCGTGCGTTAGTGTGGATATACAAAATGTAGAAAAAGGCAACTCTGCAGAGAAGAGAAAAAAAAATGTGCAATAGAGAGAAGCATTTCCTAACGCCAAACAACGAGAACACAGATGTGTCTTGTTAAAAAAAAAAAAAAAAAGTATACGCTATACAACGGAGGGAAAGGGCAGACCAGCAAAACGAAAAACAACAAGCATATAACCCTCACGACTCGCTTTGCGATGACACAACAGGAGAGAAATTGAGACGACAAGCCAACGTGACACGGCTGCCTGCCTGAGCATGTGCACATCACCGCAAGCAAAGAAGGCACTCAACCCCCACCCCCTTTTTTTTCAAGTTCTTTTTTGTGGCCGGTGCTTCCTTAAACGTAGGTGGCCCACGTCTCTGGCTTAGTGTGGTAGCCATCCTTGCGGCGGTAGTTGGAGTACTTCTCCTTCATGATATCCTGATAGCCAGTGGCCCAGAGCATGTCCCACGTAATGGGGAAGTCTACCAGCGTGGGCTCCTCAATGATCGGCGCCCACGGCTCAATCCGCTTGCTGCGTGCACCGTGGATCGTACCCTGATCATCCACCAGGCCCCAGTCGGAGACCGACTCACGCAACGACCGGGTCCAGAGCTGCTTGAGCGCAAAGACGGCCCCGTCCAGCTCCTCCGTGACGGGGATCTGACAGCTGAAGCGTGTGTTAAAGGTAATGTCAGGGCGATCCGTTGCCCGCCACGCCGTGAGCGACGTGTACTCCCACCGGTTGGGTGGGAGGAGGCGATCTAAGGTTTCGATGTCCACGTTCACCATGCACCCGTCACCGTGGTTCCAGTCGGCGCAATCGGGGTTGTTGCACTTGCCCCAGTGCGTGGCGTGGCCGTGGCACATGCCAGAGCCGTCGATGAGGGTATTGAGCGTCACATCCGGCATCGGGTAGGTGCGGAAGTGGAATGGGTGGCCATCAAAATTAATCACCGTAATGTTGATGAGCTTTGTCTTGGACTTGCTCTCGTAGATCTTGCCGTCCACGGCGTACTTCTGGCTCAGCCGGCGGGCAATCGACTTCTCCGGCAGCACACCGGTGCGGCGGCCCTCACGCAGATTGAGTTTCTCTGACATGATCTCGCCCTTCTTCAGGGGCTGTTGAAGGCAGTTGCGGTGAGATATGTACCAACGCCCAGACTTCTGCGTCTCGGCAAGTTCTTCAATCTCGTTGTACATGTGTGGAATAATACGATACTGCCGCGTCCCACAGGTGAGAGCCGCCACACTGACAGACGCGATACCTACACGAGACGACGCTGCGCGGAACATGGCTACAAAAGAAATATATATATATTGTGTGTGTTCTCTAAAACAGTGTGAGGGTACTAAATGCAAACCTTGTGGGCTTCGAAACGGTTCCTTTTTTGTTGTTGATTTGCGTGTGCGCGTGTGTGTGCTTTAGAGCGTGTTGTTCTGTGCGTCTTCTTGCACTGTTGTCGGGCTATTTGTCAAATACGGATGCGCGACAGCTGGGAAAAGAAGCAGGATGCGAGAACGAAAGCTAAGTGGGCCTCTAGCAGAGAGAGAACGACACGGCAAAAAATATCTTTATATATATTTCCTTGTTTTCGATCGCCTCCTAATAAGGTAACGAAAAGATGCTGCTATGCTAGAGAGAAAAAACAATATTGAGTAAAAAAAAATGCTACAAACTGAAGAAAGAAAGCGGGGAAACACGAAGAAAAAACAAAAGCGTGGTGGAGTTTTAAGTGAGTTTGTTTCAGCGTGTGTGAGAGTTCGATAGTGCCCCAGCTCACAGCGCAGTACAAGAAAAAAAAAAAAAAGGTGGCTCTGTTGTACCGTTGGACCTTCCTCAGCAGAATTGGGTCTACGATGGAGTTTCAGGCAGTCAGGAGCGCTTTCTGCGATAACACTTTGTGTGTATTACAAGAAAGAGAGAAAGAGATGAGGGATAGGAGAGGGAGTGGGATTTAGTGAAAGACCAGCGATGTAGCGGCCACCTCATCACTACTACATTCACTTCGGGGTGAAGAAAGATGGGATACCCGAAGATAGCAACAAACCCAAAGCACGATAAGGAGCGAAGCGCAGCAAGTGGAAACACAAATAGCGTCTCAGTGTTTCATTTAAATTCCGTTGTTCTTTCTGACGTTGGTAAAAAGACTGATTCGCTACGTGTTTCCCTCGCAGAACATGTAAAAAAAAAAGAAGGCGGGGACCAGAAAAAAAAACAGTGAAAAAGAAAACGTTTCAAAATTGCGCGCTGTACATGTGTTCTGCTACCCAGATCCGAAATGTGTAACAAAAAAGAAGGTGAACACACACACTCCGCCACTGCCCTACCTTTCTTACCCCCCTAGATTTCATCCATGATGTCGAGTAGGTCATTCACGCCCGCGGTCTTCGTCGTGGCCGAGGCATCGCCAACATAAGAGTCACTCTTCGCTCCGTCGAAGTCTCTCAGAATTCCAAGCAGCTGCTGATTCTGCGCCTGCACAGCGCTGGCCGTCATGCGGGAGAGCGGAACAGCCACAGCTGGCGTGTCCGACAAGTTTGGTGCCGCCGCCGCCTTCACCGACTGCCCGGCAGACGCCGGCATTGAGGCGGAGGACGTGGGAGAGCTCGAGGCTGCGTCCTCGAAGAGCTCCAGTTCAAAGGTGTGCACGCCTGGTGCGCGGTGGCCGGTGCCGGCAATGCTCGCGAGGTAGTTCACCTCCGCATCGTAGGCCCGCTGCTTCTCTGCGTGGGAGAGCGCCTGCACGTTGGTCGAAAGCGCCGCACCGCCGTGGCTGCTCTGCGCCGACCGCGGCAGCGGCATCTCACGTGTCTGCCTCCCCAGCGGATCTGAAAAGTTCCGCGTGCCAGGCGAGGCGGAAGACGATGTGGAGGCCGCGTACATGTCAAAGCCGTTCGTAGTCATGCGCATTGCCCGCTGCTTTGGGTCCCACGACCTCACGGGAATGGAGGGCGGGTAGGGCAGCCGCGCATCAGGGTGTTCAAAGCTAGCCGCCGTCAGCTTGGTGTAGAAGCTGATGAGCCCAGGCGGCAGGCACGATGGTAATGGCGTCAGGTACACATCGCGTGGAATCTTAAACGCGCCGGTGGCAACGTCCTGCACCCCATTATCTAAAAATACGGAGACGCGGACGTGGCGGCCGCCAAAGAAGTTCAGGACGGTGCGCCGCACAGTGGCCCAGTCCCCCATGTAGAAGGTGCTCGCTAAGCCGTGCAGGCGCGCCATAGCGTCTTGGACCAGGCCGTGCACCGGCGGCGGTAGGAGCTCCAGGACGGTGTCGAGGTGGTTTAGCGTCAGCTCGTACAACTCCAGTGGGTGGCGAAGCGTCAGGGTCTGGTACTTGACCGTCATGAAGACCAAGTCGCACAGCTTCTTCATCGAGTTCTCACTCAGGTGCATGACGGAGCTGGTCGACAAAGTTGCAAAGACCTGCATCACCGAGGCAGGTGTGTACAAGGGCTGGGGCGTGAAAAGTTCCGAGACAAAGGCGGAGCTGAACAGGTTAGTACCGATGTCGCGCATGACGCTTTCTGCCTTGTCCGCCGGCACGGCTTGTGCACGGAGACGTGAATGCAACACGTAAATCATCTCAACCCCGAGGTTGAGGATGAGGAACGGCATGCCGTGTCTCGACATTTTTTCTCAGTGAAAGCAGCAAAACTGATTCGTAAAAGTCTTCGATTGCGCAGTTGTATTGCAGCGGGCGTGCGGCGTGCAAACGTATCGATGGACAGGTTTTAATATATATGCGAGGACTCCAAAAACAACTCCAAAGAGAAAATTCAAAAGCTGTGACTTTTTGATGAGCAATTTTGACGGAAACAATACCTCTTCACGTTGCAGTACAGTGGGCGAGGGGAGCTGCGTAGAAACACGTAAATCCGAAAGGACACAGAGTATGAAAGGAGAAGAGATGAGGAGAGGGAAGAGAGTAGAGCGGGGACTCCCCGCTATTGTACATAAAAGTTCTATTATTATTATAACATTCGGCAAAAAAGAAAAAAGCAGTTTCAAAAACAGAAACCGATTCAAGCGAAAAGAGAGCCAAATAATGGTTTCTCGTCCAGATAAAATAAAGGATCGTATAGGAAACCCTTTTGGCTCATCTCAAAGAGCAGTAAGGGTGGTGCAAAGGACAAGCAGATAGAAAGTGTTCGTCCCTAGCACGCGATGCGCAGTCTTAGCCGAACGACCGCGCGCATCAGCTCTGCTGGTCCTTCGCCTACTTGCACTACCTAAGAACTTTATTTTATTAAGCGTTGTTGTCGTGGCGGATATTACTTCACGATTAGGTTTAAACGTTACACGAAAGAAGAGAACAAAAAGATAAGGGTGTGCGCGTCGGAGAGAGCGATGCAGAGCCGCAGTGTTGTGCCTTTACCAATACAAAAAGTGTCAACACAGGCATCACAGTACGGGAACTACGTTGTACCAGACAAAAAAAAAACAGGTTTTTGCACCGTGTTCTACTTTAACAATATAAAAAAATTAACGTGTGCACACGTATTTGATACCGTCAGAGGAGGCTTTACAGGACAAAAACAAATCTGCTACGACCTTTGACATCGTGTCCCCGCTTCTCAAAAGCCCGCACAGAAAAAAAAAAAAAAACTTTATGAGTTTAATCGCCAGAGGAAAAACAAAAAGAGAACACAAACAAACACCGAAGAGCGGGGCACAGAGGCTAGTTAAGACCAAAAACATCGCCAAGGGCCTTCACGACGCCCACAAAAGAAGAAAAAGACCCATCAAGTTCTTAGCAATCAGCGTTCCACTTCATTAAGAGAGAGAGAGAGCTGCTGCAAAGAAAGTGACTAGCGATGGCGCGAGGACTTGCCCTTGGGGCGGTAGAACACATCCTGCAGGCTGTCACGACCACGTGACGGTGCCGCGGCGTTCCCGGCGACAGAGTGAGACGTGTCGCGGAGAAGCGTTGTGTCCACCGCCACCTGCGACTTCATTTTCTTCGCTACCTTTAGTCCTGTCAGGTTGCCCTCACTGTCGTAAATTTCCTCCGCCGTCTCCTCGTCGTCTTCAGCGTTGCCATTGTCCTCGCTGACACGCGGCCGCTTCACGGCGTCTGTGTTGCTCGACGGTGTCTTTGCTGCCGCTGACTTTTTCTTCGCAATCTTCTGAAGGTTCGCGAGGTGCTCAGAGAGACGGGAGAGTGCCTTGAGGAAGAGCGCACGCAGCTGCTGCACCGCTACGCCAGAGAAGGCGGGCTGCGTCGCCAGCTGCTCCACCGTTTGGCACTGCAGACCCACCGCCAGCAGCACCGCAGCCTGCGCGTGCGACAACACCACGCCGTCAGTCCCATCCGGTGCACGGAAGAGCTTCTTGCCAAAGTACAGCCGCGCCACCGCCGGGACGAGGTCCAGCACGTTGCCGCCCTCGATGAACGTGGTGGAGACCAGACGCAGACGCTGCAGGTCGGAGCTGGTGAAGGTGGCGGCGACGTCGTCGTAGGTGGCCTGCTGCACACCGTCCACCCGCACCACCTGGCTCGCCACATCCGTCACGTCGGTCGCTGCCGCCAGCTTGTGCGGGTCGTGCGCCTCCAGATCGCTCACAAGACTCAGGGCCAGCTCCGTGGACAGGTGACGGAAAGGCATCGACAGGAGGGAGAGGAGACGGTGCTGGAACTCGTGCTGCAGAAGACGCACGTCAAAGCCCATCGGCCGCACCATGACGCAGCTGTGCTCGCCGGTCAGCTCATTCGCTGCCTGACGCACGTACAGGGGCAGATAACCGGCCTTCTTCCAGAAGTTGAGCAGATCCGTGGTGAGTCCGAAGCTCACGCCAAGGTAGTCGACGAGCTCGTAGGGACGCTCAATCAGCGGGGTGAGAAGGCTGGTGATGTGGGAGCGGGGGGCCAACACGGCGGACGCAGCCGCAGAGGCACTGTCCTCGCTCTCATCCTCGTCTCCATTCCCACTGCTGTTGGTAGCATTCGTGCTGCTCAGCTTCGACGTCTTGGCGGCAGTGAGCGAGATCGAGCCACTATAGTACTGCTGCAGCAGCGCCAAGGCACGGGAGCCGTAGCCGGTACGTGGCAGCGCTGGGTTGGTGGCAATGCGCACTATCCGCAGTCCCGCCAGCTTTGCGAAGCCCTCTTCGAGGTAGTACTGCGACAAGGTGTAGGGGATAAGGTCGCCAGAGGGACGCAGGCCGTGGCTGAGGTGGTTCTTGATGCTCTGCGCACTCACCTGGCCTTCCTCACATGCGTGAATCACACAGTAGATGTCTGGCACACCGGTCGCGGAGGCGGACTTGCTGGTCGGCGCCGTCGTCGCCGAAGACTCTACGCTCTCGGCGCACAGCACAAACAGGTGGTGCCCCGGCGCATCGGAGAGCAGCTGCAAATCATTGGGCTGATTTTTGTAGTGCGCGGCGACGAGGAGGGACTGCACACGCTGAAGGAGCTCCTCGGCCAGTGGGTGGTAGGAGAAGAGGGCGTCGCGGTTGACGTAGAAGAGCTCGCAGGTGCTGGGGTGTGGGGAGGTGGTCAGCTGCGTCTTCTCCATTGTCGCATCGAGGCACAGCAGCTTGTTCAGCCACTTCTCCACGGGGTCGTTCGGACCGTAACGGATTGGGTCCGACATCGACATCTCCTTTAGCTGGCGCGCGTCGGGTGCGCCGTTGCCGCTGCTGCGACGCATGTCGGCCACCAGCTTCATGGACAGGCTGCGGCCCGTGCCCTCATAGCCGGAGACCGTGGAGCTCAGAATGACCAGGTACGGGCCCAGGATCTTCTTCACTAGAGTCAGCGGCAGCGCAGCCGCCTCATCCACCACAACCACCTCCGCCTGCGCAAACTTCGCGGTGTCGGTGGCTGACACGAACTGGATCGTTTGCCGATGCTCGCGAAAGACGTTGATGCGGATGAAGCACTTGGCAAACTCCTCGCTGACGCCCTGCAGTGCCTCGAAGTCCGTCCGCTCACGGTAGCCCAGCTCCTTCAGTCCACGAATAGCAAACTCGAAGAGGGTCTGCACGTTCTCAGGACTGGGCGCGGTGCACATGATATTGCTGTAGCCCTGCGCAACGGCCCCCGCCACCGACATCCCAAGAGCGGCAGACTTACCGCGGCCACGCCCTGCTGTCACGACGCACGTGCAGTCGAGGCGCTTCTCCATCACCGTCTGCATCAGCGAAAGGACGGTCTTTGCCTGGTCCATCGTGTGACACAGCTGCACGAGCGGGCCAACATCCGCGCTGGCCTTGAGCTTCTCCTTCACGTTGCCCAAATCCACCTCGTGCTGCAGGCGGCCCTGCACCGCCAGGTCCGCGTCGTAGGCGTCGCCCTTCCGGTTTTTGCCATACGTCTTCATCTTCTGTGTGATGGGCAGCACGTTCAGGTCATCGTCGACGCACATGGCCGTGTCACAGTCGGTGAGAGAGAGCAGAAAGCGCTCGTTGAAGCGGGGCACAACGTCCTTTTGGGCCTCGGTGCGGTACCGCGAGTGGACGTCCATGGCAATTGTGTACAGCTGCCGCAGCGAGCGCATCGCACGGAACATGATGACGACCAAGCCGCCGCCCTTCACCGTCTCCATCGTTCGGGCGAGCGTGTTGGGGTTGATGGCCTCGAAGTCCTGCAGGACGGCCATGCCAAAGGTCTGTCCGAGGATTTTGTGCGTCTCCTTGTACTTGCAGAAGCGAATGTTCGTCTGTGCGAGAAAGGTTTGGAAGGCTTCCTTGGACGCCTCGGTGGACAGCCCGCCCTTGACCTCCAGACGCGCGCGCTTCTCCTGCTGCTTCTTGCCCGTGGAGCCGAAGTCGGGGTCCTCGCGCATGCACCACAGCACGTTCACCTTGGCGTTGTGGTTGGCACGCGAGATCATCAGGTGCAGATTCACGATTTGATCCTTGGCGCGATCGCCGACGAGCAAGATGAGGCCGCGGTGCTGATGGTGGGCAACGTCGTCGATGAGCGTCTTGACACGGTCATCCACCTTGCGCTTCACCATGCCAACGCCACCTGCCGTCGATCGCACAGACCCAGCTACGGAAGCTGAGGAAGACATCACGAACAAAGAGGGAAAGAAAAAAAAAAAGAGAAAAGGCTTCTACTGGACTCTTGTGTTGCGAGTAAATGTGGCGCATTTTATTATGTTGTATTTTGTGTTTCGCATGTTTGAGTGTCAAAAGGCAACAAAAAAAAAGGGAGAAGAAGAGAGAAGAAGCGATTAATTCTTGTTATTCACCATATTTACAAGTGCATTTAGAAGATGAACTTACACGCCATTAACGGAGCTATGTTGCTCACAAAAAGAGAGCAGCATAAACCCGTTGGGTAAGCGGGTGTGTAAACAACAACTAAAAGAAGCAAAACCGACTCCATCGTCTAGTCCGCTTGCTGTAAAGCGTATTATGTTTCCTTGCTACTCAGCACATCCACAAATAGACGAGAAAAAGAGAATTGCTGTTTTTTTTCTTTTCTTTTTGACTTCGCCTTTGTGACTTCCATTTATTGTGGTCCACCTTGATAGCACCTCTTGCATTGCCCGAAGCTCTTAAGCAGGTGTGCACTTGTATGTATCTGTGTGTATCTTTACCTCGTTTCACCTTGTATCGCTTGTGGCTTGAGACCCAGCGTGTAGTTAGATTAATTAGTCGCAGTGGAAAAGAAAAATAAAACCATAATAGCGCTGTCCCTTCCTTTTTAAAAAAAGGGAAAGAAGATAGCATGAGAAAGATGAGATACCATGAAATATATGGGCAGATGAAGACGCGTATTAGCTGTGTCGCTCAATATTATCCTTCAATCATGTGCCACACAAAAAAGACGCATTGCTTCTCTCGTCCACCACTATTGTTCCTCACGTACTCTTCAAAATAAGTTGTGCGAAGGAGGCTGGTCGAAGCCAAGCACGTCAAGCTGAGAGCAGAGAATGTGCCTCTGGCCTCGGTGACCTTGGCCTCACACAAAGGCGGCTTTTGCCTCCTGCACACCGCGACGCACCCGCGCCGACAGCTCCCGCAGCCGGGTGTAGCTTGGGTGGTCTTCCATGTGCTCCTCCGACGCATCCAGCGCACCTTTGATGTTGGTTTGCAGCTCTTTGAACCCGTTAATGACAGCCTGCTGGAGGGCCTCGCCCCGCAACAGCGGCGGTGGCGCCGGCATCGCAGTGGCAGCTGCAGGAGCAGCAAGAGCAGCTCCATCCTGCTGCTCGCCCGTAACCGGAGCAGGCGCCTGTGATGCCAGTGGTGCCGGTGTCGCCGTGGCCTTCTGTGCGTAAGGGACGTCCGCCGCATCGCCCTCCTGTGCAATCGCAGAGGCGTCGAACAGGTCCTGCGCCATGGCCTCGAGCGCCTCCACGGTGCGCGTGAAAAGGGCGTCGTTGCGCCGCCACTGATCCTTCTGCTGGCACGCCCGTAGCTCCTTCTGGCGATAGCGAAAGGATTCCATCGGGCCATCCAAGAAGCAAAACAATTTCGCCGCACACGCGTAGATTTCAGGGTCGCTGACGAAGAGGGCAAGAATCGTGCCGAAGAGGGCCCGTACGCGTTCTGCGTGACGACGGCGAATGCCGTCCAAGACGGAGGCCCGCTCCGCTGTCTCTCCTGTCGTGCGTGGCTCACTCCCCGTGAACGTGTCGGGCAGGTCCAAGTCCGCGCCAAAGGGCACGAGATCGACCAGCTCGGCCTCCTCCTCCTCTGCGTCCCCCTCGCCGTTAGCGACGGCGTCAGCGATGGTCTGCGCGACGGGTGCGTGGTGGATGTCGTCCGCCGTTGGCAGAACGCCAAGGCTTCGGTACACCAGCGCGTCCGCCTTCGCTGCCAGCGTTTCTTCGCTGTCTGCCGAGTGGCCGCCGATCTCGCCCCTCACATAGGCGATGGTGTTGTCCACGAAGAGTTCCAACGTGACACGCTCGAGCTGAATGTTGCGCTGAGCGATGTCCAGTGCGATGCGCAGCGCGTTCGTCGTCTCCGAGACCTCCTTCAACTCGCAGCCGATGCGGAAGTAGTTCTGCCACATGCGCCAGTCTCGCCGGTTGTTGCGGATGGCCTGGCTCATGGCGTTGAAGGCGGGGCGCAGCTTGCGCTCTCGCAGCATGATCGACGCCAAGTTGTTCCACCCAAAGGCGTCGTTGGGGTCGATCTGGCAGACCCGCGTGAAGGCCTCCCCACTGCGCTGGAAGTTCTTCAGCCGCAGCGAGGCGTAGCCCAGCGTAAACCAGTCACCGCCAAAGATCGGGTTGATGCGGACGGCCTCGTCGAAATATTCCACCACCTTGTCAAAGTGTTCGCGATCGAGGGCCAGGCGGGCGAGAACACGCATGGGTGCGGCCATGGTGTGCCCGCACAGCTCCCACGCCTTCCAGAGGTGCGCGTCGTTGTGCGTGGCTTCGCCGAGGGCGACCCACAGCATCGGGTTCTGCGGATCCTTCTCCAGCAGCTCCCGCGCCAGGCTCTCCGCACGGCGACGCTTATCCAGCTTCTTGCAGCACTCGATGATCTTCTCCCAGTCCAAGATCTGCTCGTACACGTCCAGGGCGGTCTTGTAGAGCGTCTCCTCAAAGCAGAAGTCGGCGTACTCGCGCTTCAGAGCCCAGACAGGGGGAAAGGCGACGCTGTAGTAATACGGGCTGTTGGTGCGCTCGAAGGTCTCGTGCGTGGGGTCGCGGCGGGCGGAGTACTGGTCCACCAGCTCCATCAGCTGCATGAAGGCACGCTCCTGCACGCGGTTCCGCCGCGACTCAAGACGCGACCGCATGAGCAGCGTCTGGCACCGCACCATAAAAGGCGAGTTGGCCGGGTCCGCCAGCAGGCGCTCAATGTAAATCATCATGTGGTGCTGAGTGAAGCCAAAGTCGGGGTTGTTGTTGCGGATGTCCATGCACAGTGCCAGCAATATAGCCTTGTCCTCGGGGTGCAAAGGGGAAAGGGTTTGTGCAATCGCCTCGGGCGACTCGCGAGGGCGGTCCAGCAAGTCGTGTCCGTCCTTCTCCGACATGATCGTCTTGGGCTGCTCCTCCCCGGTCGAGTCCTGCGGCACAGAACGCGTGCTCTTGGCGTTGAGGATCATCTGCACGAGCTTGTGTTGCTGCCACCGCGTCCGTACGCCTAGCATCGCCGCCTCCTCCAGCACCAGTCCACTCACCCGCGCAGCCTTGTCGAACGTCTCCTTCGCCAAGTCGCGGCGGTGGTAGTAGCTCTGCACGTGGCCCACCTCCAGCAGCATCTCCACCGTCTGCTCTTCAGCAGGGAGGCGCAGGATGGCGTCCACGCAGTCCGCCAGGGCCAGGAAGAGCGTGTTGGAGCGATGCGAGAGGCACAACTGATGGCGAAAAAAAGATCGCAGGCGCCAGAGAGAGGTGTAGGGAAGCAGCGGTGCGCCGGACTCCACCTCCGCCTTGGCGATGCCGAGAACACACAGCAGGAGCCCAGGCAGACGCATCGCCGCTACGGGCATCTCACCATCCGTGGTCAAGAGACGCTGCAGGAATAAATCCTGGACCTTTTCTCGCTCCTCCGCCCAGGCCTTGGAGGAGGCGCTCGTGCTCACCGGTCGCGTCTTGCCCGCCGCTGCTGTGGCAGCCCCCGCCTCCTCCTCCTCATTCGCCTTGTCTTTCGCTGGCGCGTCCTCTTCCTCCTCTGGGCCAACATAGCCCTTCTCCACCACCCCACCAAAATGCCGCAGCACGTGTGCGAAACGTGCGCGCTCCACCGGGGTCAGCTCCCCGCTGAAGTTCTCCGCATTAAAGAGGCGCAGGGCAAAGGTGAGGGCTGGGAGGACGTCCTCATCAAGGGAAGGGGCGGTGCTGCGGAGGTACAGCTCGACAGATTGATAGTAGTGCTTTGCGAGGTCAGCCGCCGTCTCAAAGGACAAGGTGAGCGTGTTGTCGCTGGAGATGTACTTGTCCATCCCCTCCACAGGGGAGGGGAGAGAAAGGAGAAACTCGATCTCGCTCATTTCTCTTCTGCTTTTGTGTGTGTTCGTGTGTTTGTGTGTTTAAACGTGTGTGTGTGTGTGCTGTGCGTTCAGCAGCGTGTTGCAGCTTGTGTCGTTTCTGTTCCACCGGACCTGTCTAGCCTGCAGTGTGCGCCGAAGCCGAAAAGAAAGATCTGAAGCAGAACCGAAAAAAAAAACTGCGGAGGTGCGAAAGCCAAAGAGAGAGAGAAAATCAAGCATTAGAGGAAGGTTCACGTTGAGAGTCAAGGCAGCGCAAAGTACGCGGCAGACATGCTGAAAGAACATAAACAAAATCAGTGCAAGTGCACCTGTCCCTCTCTGAGCAAAAGCGAAGCCGCACCAAAGATGGTTTCCGTGTCGCGAAAAAACAACACGGATGAAAGAGGTTGGAAAACTGAGCAGCACCGATTATTATATATTTGCTAATGGCGTATTCTTTGTGGAAACACTCGCATATACGCCTTTATCGCTTAAGGGGAAAACGGCGATACCTCGCTCAACGCCAGCGTCAACCAAAGTGCGTATGACATGGCAATGGAATATTGTGTTCTATTTTGTGTCCCTGTGACGTCGTCACCATTGTCCAAGACTCTGCAGCTTAGAATCTATTATTAATATTTTTTGCATCTACTTTTATGTTCTTTTGTCAACGTAGGAGTTCTGTGTGCGATTTACGAGAGAACTGTAGGACATGGAAGGCCCAATGCCGTCTGAGAAAGGTGAGAAAACAAAACAAAAAAAGTTAAAGCTGACCGCAACGCTGTCCATCCCCTTTAAACGACACGCCACACACATTGAGAAAGAAACAAAAAGAGAAGAGAAGAAAAGAACAGCCATAACACGTGTTCGCTCTACACAGACAGTTTTACTTCTTCACTCTTTCATTTGGCCTTCGCGTCATTGCTTGCTCTTGTTTTTCTTTATCTTTTTTCCCCCCTTTCCATTCATCTCCTCAATAGCTTATGCGTGCCTTCGACGTTTTTTTGTTGTTGTTGTTAAACGTTTGCCACAGTGTGGTACGACGCGTAGTTTCCACCAATGTGATCACAACACACACAGTTCAGCTCCAGCTTCCCACCACGCATGCTGGTGAAGCGGTACACCCACTCACTCACCCGCTTCAGCACGCTCACGTTTTCTGGAACACTGATGTCGTCTCCGTTGCCGCCTTCTCCCGCACCGCTGCTCAGCCCACCTGCAGCGCTGCTGTTGGTGTTGTACGTGACACCCTCCGGCTCGTAGTCACCGCGTGGGGAGTGCATCCCCAGTCGCGTGCCGTACGACAGCTTGCGAAACTTCTGCATGTTCGTGAAGCGCTGCTCTCGCCACCGCTTGATGGGCCAGTCAAGTCCGAGAATGAGAATCGGAAAGAGAAGAGCAATAACAAAGTGCGGCACCGAAGGGAAGAACGCCTTACTCAGGGCGTTAGTTGGTGTGTCCAGGATGACCACCACCACACTCAGCAGCGTGACCATGAAGCTGGCCGAGACCCAGCGGAAGGATTTGAAGAGGTAGGTGGAGCGCTTCCCATGTGCGAGCTTCAGCGAGAAGGTGGGCGAGATCGGGTGGTGCCGGCTCATGTGCGTCCAGCAGTGCACCATGACCCAATAGTTGAAGGTGAGGGCCACGTAGCCCTGCGCGGCACCCATGCAGTCTTGGTCGTCGAGGTTGATGAGTTGCAGCACACCAACATGGCAGAGTCGCGTGGAGGCCGTGATGCCGAGCGCCACCAGGGCCACAAGGGAGACGAGATAGCGTAGACACCACACCACAACGCTGTGCTTGAAAATGGCACGCCGAACAAAGTGATTGTGACGCGAGGGCATCACCCGCATCGGGTCCATCCCAGCGAAGGCCGTGTACGTGCAGCACAGCGCCAATATGGGAATCTCCACGTACAACTCAAAGACGGTCACAGAGGGCGTCAGAAGCAGCGGTGCGCCAGCAACGAGAGCGACGGTGTTCACCATGACCAAGAAAAAGTTCGCGTGCATGACGAACTCGCCGCCGTTGCCGATCCCGCTGAGCCGCAAACGCGCCTGCCGGATCATCATCGCCACGATGGGGAGAATCGAGGTGGTGGGCGGGGCACGCAGGGAGCAGCTGCACCCGATCAGCTCCGCCACGTTGCGGTACAGCGGAATGTCGCGGTTGAGGCTGTTCATCACGGCGAAGTCGGAGGGCTCGACGATGCGGCTGTGCTTCAGAGTAGCGTCCTTGTCAGCGGTCGGTCCACGACGTGTGGGCAGCACGCCAATCGACAAGTCCGCCTGCACAAAGCTGCGCACGTTGCTGTGGTTGAAGACGGAGCCGACGGCCACGACAACTTCGTGATTGTCCTGCAGGACGGACAGCATGGCCCGTTTCGACACCCCGAGGGCGTGGGAGAAGAGACTGACCTGCAGGGGGATCGGGTCGACGTGAAGGATGTGCTTGCGAATGGACTTGATGCCAAACGGCAGCTGCGCACGAATGCTGTGCGGGTCCAGCGCCACGGCGTCCTCCTTCAGAGAGATGCAGCAGTTCCAGTCCGTCTCCAGCCCAATCCTACTCCCAAAACTCTTGGTTTGACGCTCGTTGCCGGCGGAGAAGTACATGCAACGAACTCCCGCACCGTCCAGCAGCGCCATCGTGCTCTGAACATTCGGCCGCACGGAGTCCTGCAAACCGACCAGCCCAAGAAACGTGTGGGAAGTGGTGGCCATGAGCCGAATGAAGGTGTTGGAGGTGACGCAGTCGTCCTCCTCGATGTCGCCCACAACGTCAGAGGGCTTCTCGCCAAAGGAGCGGCTGCGCGGCTTCGGCGCTGGTGGCCGTGTGGAGCGCGCCGACGGCACAGAGCGGCTGCGGGGCCGCCTGGCCAGCCGTCGTCGCTCTGCTGCGGCTGCTGTATCGCCCCTGAATGCACCATCTGCGCGGTGACGCGCTGCATCATCGCCCTCCTCCATTTCTTCGCTGCTGCCGTGCAGGCCACCGCTGTAGTCGTCGGCAACATCCTCCATTCCCTCCGCCCCCTCGTCTGAAGTGTCACCAAAGCCGCGGGAGCCGTTCATGCTGCGCTCCTCCCAGTCACTGGTGTACACCGCCGTCTCCGCCCGCTCGCGTGACTTGAAGGAGGCGCCTAAGGGGCCGTCAGCCTCATCGCTCTGAAATGGCTCCTCCTCCACTGCTGCGGGGATCTCCGGTGAAACATTCCATGGCGTTGCAGAAGCCTTCCTCGCACGCGCACGCACCCCTCTTTCCTCTGGGCCCTCATCCGCCTCCTCCGACACGGCCGCAGCAGACCGTGCAGCCGCCCGCGCCTCTCGTCGTTGTCGGCGTTTCGTTCGCGAGGCCTTCGCCGTCGCACTGTTCACCTCCGCGCCGTTGCGAAAGAAGAACTCGCTGTACTTGTGGGGATGGCGGGGCAGCCCGTCCACGTGGCGGCGGTACCGCTCCGGCAGGATGCGGTGAGACAGCGCCACGGTTTCGAGGCTTTGGCCTTCCTCCCACTGGTGCTTGCCCATGTACAACATCTCCGCCTTATCGTGGTCGTCGAACTCCTCCACGCTCGTGCCGGTCCAGTGCGTGGAGGAGTGCCGACACACGAGGTACGGCGTACCGACCGTAAAGAGGTGCAGGGCCCCGTCGCTGCCCTCGACCAGGTAGGAGCACGCCTGCTCAGGATACGTGTCGCGGTAGCCGCTGCCC
The DNA here is from genome assembly GCA_030849845.1 of Crithidia brevicula. NCBI lineage: Eukaryota > Euglenozoa > Kinetoplastea > Trypanosomatida > Trypanosomatidae > Crithidia > Crithidia brevicula. The sequence continues at coordinate 162,445 of JASAOD010002006.1, read as the reverse complement.
ACCTCCGTGTTGATGACGAATATGCGAGCCAACACGAGGAAGCTGCGGGCCACGCTATCATGAAAGCCGCAAGCACGCGGAATCCAATGCAAGGCACGGGACCAGTACAGTGAGCGGTCGCAGAAGCGGAAGGGTTCCGTCCACGTCGCCAGCTGCGTCGGCTCTCGCGCTAGTGCGTGCACTAAGATGGCGAGGCAGAGCGGGTTGAGGTGGTTCGAGTGGCGCTGCGCCACCTTCCCGTCGTCGCTGAACTCCACGGCAAGGTCTTGCCGAGACGACTGTGCCAACCTCAACTCCAAAAAGCGCAGCTCCTGGTATTTCTTCCGCTTCACTTGCCTCCGCATATCCCGCCGGCGATCCCGTGCATCGCGCTGGCTGCGTTGGGTGAAGGCGTTAGCCCCTGGCACCGGCGCATCTCCGTCGCTCTCCTCGCTGGACGAGCTCTCCTGCTTGGGGTCGCTCTTCAGCAGCAGAACCTGGCGCGGCAGTGGGACCATGTCCGTCACGATGCCGGTCTGGTCCAGCATCGCCACCACTGTCGCCATGCCAAAGACGTCGACTAAAGAGGTGGCGAAGACGAGCGGGTTGCGGCCGCCGTTTGGGGGCGGCATGCGAAACACCACCCGCATCATCGTCTCCATCGTCGACCAGAAGGAGAAGCGCGGCAGGCGGTCATCGAGCGCGTAGGAGCGCCGCGAGACCATGTAATGAAACAGCTTATCTAGATACACGTTGGCGTAGAAGATGAGCAGGCGGTTGAGGACAATCGCGTTGAGTGGCAGCAAGCCTAGTAGGGCAACGGCCGGGTCAAGAAACACGCCTTCCCCGAGAGGGGCCTTGACGATGAAGTAGAACATCACCCCGGTGCCGGCGGCGAGCAGCATTGCGAAGCCCCAAACGAGAAGAAAAACGCGGTGCACAAAGTACTCCATGTGGTGCGAGACGGAGATGGTGTTGCCGCCGCCAAGCGCCGTGCGGGACTCCCGCTCGTTGTCGCTGTCGTCGGTCGTGTCCTCGTCCTCGATGAAGTGCTTGTTCGACAAGAGCAGATTGGGCAGGCGGGGTGGCCGCGCGCGATCCGTCAAGGGGCGAAGCACAATCGCGTCGGATTCCAGCGTGATGCGCATGACGTCAGCCAGCTTGCAGATCCCCACGGGCTCCAGGTACGGCCGCACCTTCAGCGTGGTTTCATCCAAGCGCTTTGACCGCTTGACCATCAAGCTCTTGTGGACGTGCTTGAGCCGGTCCGTGCGCTCATCCACGACGGCGACCATGCGAAAAGCGGAAGCGGGCAGCTGCGCAAAGGACTCGATGAAAACGCGCCGCCGCTCCTCCGCCGTCTGCGAGTGCCGCAGCGGCATCTCGTGGACCCTGCGCCACCACCGCACCAACACCTCTGAGGTGACCGATGCGGTACGGTATTTCATCTCCGTCACGCGGGCCCAGAAGTGGTACCCCTGCAGGGCGATGCACATCCCGTACAGCGCCAGAAACAGCGCCATGCAGAGGAACGTTTGCGCCATGGGGTATAAGATGCAGGAGACGAGCAGCATGGCGCAGGTGACACCAATCGCATAGTTCTGGTCCATCGCAACACTGCGCACGGCAACGCGGGTGAGGTGCATCGTGTGTGCCCACACATCCTCACAGTGGTCGATGAGGCGCTGCAGCTCCGTGCAGATAGCCGCCTCGAAGGTGCTGCTTGGGGTGTCCACGTTGGCAGCAGCCATCACGGCTGACGGCAGCGCCGACGTGCTCAACGATGCACCCCCCTTTGTGCTGCTCTGTCCTGGTACGGCAGATAGAAAGGACTCGGTACGGTCGTCCATGAGAGGGTTTGTATACGTACGTCTTGTGGGCGGCACAGGGACCTCCACCACATCGAGAGGCTCGATGGTGACGTGATGGCCTTTCATGGCTGAAGGAGATGCTGTTCGGAGAATAGCGAACAAAATCCAAAAAATAAAAATTAAAATAACGCCACTAGTAAGACGCAACGAACTTAGCGAGAGGAGAGATTGCAAATCGATCTGCTTCTGCCAAAAGTAAGAGATCCGCTATTGCTGTTTCCGGCAAATGCGTGTGTCTGTGTGTGTGTGTGTTTATACTTTCTTGACTAAAAAATGATAAGGAGTACAAATTATCTTTCGTGGGCAAAAACTAACACAATTGTAAGGAAAAGGGAGAAGAGAGACGCTGATACGTCTCACATAACGAACTCAAAGTGCCACACCTCTCAGACCATATCCGGTGCAAAGCCGCTGATTGCGCACTCGCCTCCGGACGAGATCCCTTTCACCTCGTATACGCGCAGAAACAGCACAAGCTTGTACCTGTGCTTCGTTTTCTGAGTAGCACAGTCTAGTCTCGATAGGGTTGCTGGTGCGTACTCCTTCAGAACGAGCAGCCAAAAAAAAAAATGGAAATGTTATAGAGAAGATAGCCGTCGAGGATTGCAGCGTGAAAGGGGTTTGAAGCTGGGAAGGTAGAGAGACAAGCGCGGCGTGGGTCAGCAACTCGTTGACCGAAAGCCAGCGACCAAAGTAGAGCCTGTCGATCAAGGAAAGCAAAGATGTACCGCGAACGCGCAGAGAGCACCCGGGCGGGTCAGCCTTTACTTTTATAAACAGAGACAGAATCGAGGAAAGCCATAAATAATTTAAAAAAAACGTTGGCAAAACTTCTTCGGTCAACGTCCAAATAAAATTTAATAGGATCGCCTGCTTCTCTCTATTTGCTCTGCTTCCACCGGTTCCTTCCTTCTGTCTCTCTAAACGTTGTGCTGAAGCCGTCGAGGTGCAAAGAGGCAAAGGGAGTGTGATGAACCCATAGCCGTGGTGCTGCCGATTCGCTGATCAATAAAATGCACAAGACACGTAACAACCAAAAGAAGATTAAATAAGTTCGCGCAACACGCTAGTGAGAGAAGAATACGTACAGGAACAGTATCAATCTGAAGAGAGCTGTCGATAACACAACTATGTGAGGATCTTCGTTTACTTTCCAAGAGTTGGCACGCAATGGATGTCCAGTGGCAACCGCATCGTTTATTTACCAGCGCACATCGAAGCAGCAAAAAAAAAAAAGGTGGAGATAAAAGAGAAGGAGAAGGGAGAAAGAGCGCGAGGAAAAAAAAAAGTGGGAGAGGAAGAAAGTGAAAGCAGGAAAACGCTCTTCAATCTTTAGCAGCGTCGGTTCTTATGTTGCTTGATTTCTACTCTTTGCGTTTCAAACGCGAGCAGATCCCTTGTTGTTGTTTTTTTTTCGAAGATGGCAGTCTTCGATAAGAAAGGAGGAGAGAAGGCAACAACAAAAGCGCAAACAACCATGCAGCTCGTACCTTTCGTTCAGTATACTGTGCCCCTCATCACGAATTGTGCCCTGCAATGCATTTCGAGTGAAAGAAAGAGAGAGCGAGACACATACCTTGTGCATCACCCTTCTGTTTAGGGTCGGGTGGATACGCGCGTGAACCTCACCACGACACGTGCCAGCGATGGCCAGAAAGAAGACAAACAAATCCGATAAGCATGCTTCCATAAAGTAGTTTTGTTTTCAATTTCCGTTTTTTTTTTTGATTTCAATGTCTTCTTCAACCCTCACACCCTGCTGAAATAAAGTTCTCTTAGAAGAGAGAGCCTCTGTCATCTCTCTATCCTCTCACTAAAGATGGGAAGAGGTTCACATGGCTCATAAGGAATCTCCACGTCCGGCGCGCACACACACGCAACACGTTGGCGAAACCCTCTGGTGGGGCTACATCATGGATAAGGGTCCCTCCGCAAAAGAAAAAAGTAAATTCAGCAAACACAAAAAGAAGGTGTTGGGTGGCTTTCTCTTTGCAAGAGGGCTTGGAGCGGGGAGGTCAATCCAAACTATAAAAAAAAAAACTAAAGGTGGAAACAATAATAAAATCTATGATGAGAGAGACGACGACTACTATTAAAATAGCAAGCGAACTTCTCTCTTGGAGTTGCCCTTCAAAGCCAGGCTTTAAAAGAGCAGGAGTAGAACGCTCTCTCTCTCTCCTTCTCTCTGCGCATCGTCGCTTAACGGGACGAGTTCGACACGGCCTTCGTGCCCTCCGCCATGGCGTGCTTCGCCAGCTCAGCCGGCAGCACGATGCGCACAGCCGTCTGCACCTCGCGGGCACCCAGGGTGCTCTTCTTGTTCGCGCGCACGATGGACGCCGCCTCCGTCGCAATGCGCTCCAGCACGTCGTTCACGTACGAGTTCACGATGCTCATCGTGCGGCTCGACATCGACATCTGGCTGTTGATCGCCTTGAGGGAGCGGTTGACGTACACGTTCCACGAGCGCTTCGGCTTGCGGTGCGACTTGCGGGCAGCAGCCTTGCGGGGAGCGGAGCGGGGGGTGGCCATGGTTGAGTGCGGGTGGTTGAGATCCGTGGATGACAGGAAAGGCTTAGTAGCGAAAAGGGAACTGGAAAGCTAGCAGTTAGATTGGAATCGAGTAGAGAGAATGAAGGAATGGAGACAGAGAGAGGGAAAGAGATGGCATAGAATTAGAGTAGAAGAAATGAGAAAATAGAGAAACGCAGAAAATGTGTAGGTCAGTGCAAACTAAAAATATATATATATTGCTTGGTAGAAAGCCAACACTTTGAACAAATAACAGCAGCAATATTTCCACCTTGTCTTTGGCCCTCTTTCAAATTTTTTTTTTTTTTTGCAATGCTGAGAAAGTATTCGAGGCGTTCCCCGCTTCTTTGGCGCCGGTAACAAGAAGCAAGCTGCGCATGAAGTGCCAGAAAAGAAATTCAAGTCATCTCTCTCTCATTGTTTTTTTTTCTTTTCTATGGTGAATCTCTCTCTCTCTAATGTAAGCAGAAATCTAAACGCGAAGGCCACGCGGAAAAAGAAGTAATGGAACAAAAAACAAATAAAAAAGTAAAAATGAGTCTAGATAGCAGAGAAAACAAAAGAAACACTAGTGCCAATTAAAAAAAAAAAAACGAGGATGCCGGTTGCTCATCGCTAGCTGACTCTCCTTAGCCGTCTCCTCACGGTGGTGCCCGCATTTTCAGATAGGCAGAGACAAAGCCGTCGTCAAGGTGCGAGAGGCGTTTCACCAGTTGATCGCATGTGGACCACAGACCCTTCTCCAGTGCCGCCCCGTACTCAGCAAGGTGCACAGGTGTCACCGCAGACAGCTGCAAAGATGGAGGGGCACTGCGCGAAGCATGCGTTGCTTTCACGCTGACACCTCGTGTGTTTACGTTGATGGAAGCTTCGTTCAGCCCTCCGACATGCGTGTGAGGGGCAACAACAGCGGCTTCTTCCATCGCAGTGAGATGACGCAAGCACTGCTGCAACGGGGCACGGCAACGCTCTTCTGCAGCAGAACGAATACTGGCAATCTTCGCGCGCAGCCACCACTGGCACAGCGCGGATGTCAGTCCGCTTTGGTGAGCCTCACCACCAAGCCCTAGAGCTCGCCGAGGAGCATCGGCCGCGTGTCGGAGAAGAAGCATCAACTCCGCCTCAACACTCTGTGCACGGTCGAGCAAAGGGGTCGTAACGCCAGCATCGAACTCTTTCCATCGCTCGCACGCCTCCCCAGACGCATCCACAGCCACCTCCAGCAGCTCCATAGGTGTATGATGGCGCTCCCCCAAGTTATGTTCCTCCGCCGTGTGCAGACCGTGTCTCGCGGTAGCATTCTCACGGCTGTGCGCAGAGGCGTAGCGCATCTGTACAGCCTCAGCGCGACGTCTCGCAGCCACCTCATAGGCGTGGGCAACGCGCTGCTGCTGCTCCGCCCGCTGCGCGGCAATGCGGCCTGTCGCCGCCGCTAGGTCACGTGTTGCCGCTGTCGCTGAGCGCAACGCCTGCGCGCTTAACAGCAGCGCCTCGCAGCAGCGTCCGGTGGCCTTCTCGACGCCAAGGCGCACGCGCGTGCACTCCTCCTCGGCTTCTGAGCACCGTAGGCGACTGGGCAGCCTCAACGATCGCAAAGTCTCCTGGTAAGTCTCCTGGGCAGCTGCACGCTCCTGTCGCAGTCGCTCCAGCTCCCTCACCCGCTCCTCCATCCACCGCCGCTCTGCCACGTAGGCCTCCAACTCGCACTGACGCTGCCGCTCAGCTTTATGCTGCTTCTCTTCCATCGAGCGCACACGCTCGCGCAGCTGCCGTGCTTCAGCCTGCGCTGAGTCAAGCTCCTCCTGCAGTGGCAGCAGGTCCTCCTCTAGCTTCACCCCACGCCTCAACAAATCCGCCGTTTCCTGGTCAACCTCGCGCCTGTGTTCGGCGACACGTTGGCGGCGGCGCAGCAACGTCCCCAGCGCCTCGGCAGCCGCATCGCGACGCGCCAGTGCCAGATGAAGACTTTGCATGCAGTCTTGAATGTCGGCATCTAGCTGTTGAACATCCTTGGCCAAACCGGGCTTCGCTGAGCCGTCGTCCCCGCCATGTGCCTGTATGCATCTTCTTTCGGTGCCACTGCTCTTCGACTCACTCTTCGACGTTGCGTCCTTGGCGAAAGATGGCATTCCCAGACCAACGAGCTCCTCCACGGCCATCGTGGTGTTCAGTACCTCTTTGGCTAGTTGCTGGTTTTGCTCCGCCACTCGCGCGGAGAAGGCCTGCTCCTTGTCCTCCAGCTCGCTGCGCAGCAGCGCGACTTTGTGCTTCAGCTCCGCATTTGCCTCGGACTGCGCACGTAGCCGCGTTGATTGCAGGCGGAGTTGATGCACCTGGTGCTCTAACCGCTCCACCTGGGTGCGGCGCAGCTGCAGCTGTTGAAGCTGACGCCGGCTGCCTAGATCCTCACGCGCGCTCTGCACCCCGCCGCTCTCCTCCATCACCAGCGCCTTGTCCTCGTTGCGCTGCTGTTGCGGATGACCACTCTCACTGTTGTTCATCCCAGAAGTGGCGTCCTGCAGGGTCATGTGATCATCGTCCTCGTGTGACTCTACGCTGGTGCCAATATTGCTGTTGTTGACACTCCTGACGACGTCCCCGCCGTAGCTTGCCGTTGTATCCGCTAAATCACCGCGGGAGTGCTCCCCCTCCCCCTTCTTCTCTGTCGTTGCCGCCAGCGTCCCCGTCGAGGTCTCTCGAGCATCGGCACTCCTCTGCCCTTTGCGATTCCCTTTCGCATCAGATGCGGCCGCGGCGACCGGTGGGCCGTCGTACATCTCCGGACATTCGTATTGAGCCTTGCCGCTCGCACGGTTGACGTAGAAGACGCGGTTGGTGCGGGGGTGTCGCCGCCACGTCCACGTCGACCTCTCCGCAGACGACTGTGCATTTATACCAGGCGTAAAAGGAGAAGACAATGGCGCCTCTCGTCCTTGATGCCTCCCTGCAGCAGCCGTGGATGTTCGCAGCGAGGCGTGCTCGCTTGATGGCACGGGTGGTGCAGGCGGCGTTGACGAGTCCGCTAACTTCGCTTGGCTGGTCTGTTTTGTGTAGACTTCTTCTCCAGGCACGATGAGGGGTGCGAGGGCGGTCACCAGGTGCTTACGCAGCTGACGTCCACGCATGGGGGCCTCCGGTGAAGAGGGCTCGTGTGCGTTGGAGATGCCAGATGCCCCTCCCCTGTCCTCCTCCTCAGCTGCCGCGCCTCTCTGCGAGCTCTCTGCCACTGACTCTTCTGCGTGACGCTCTTGTTCTTCCGCTAGGTTGCCTGAGGGGGCAGTGGAAGGAGCTGTTCTCGCGGCTGCGCTGTGGGCCGCCGTTGTTCGTGCTATAGGTGCTTCATCCGCGTTGGCCTGAGCCTTCGCCGTGTGCTCGTCTCCCTTGCTCGCCTCTGCTTCCTTCTGATGCTGCGACAGCGGTGGTACATCCATTAGGGAAGACGCTTTTGAAAGAAGCAACAACTCGCCCGTCCCCTCGAGTGATCTGTCGAGCGCGTCCGCCGCGGCGCTGCTCGTCGACGCCATCGGACCGCCGCCACCGCCAGCAATGCCGCTGCCCCCTTCCATCTCCTCCTCCTCGTAGGGGTCCATGTGAACGGCCTCAATGGCACGCGCAATGGACGCCTGCCGTGCCGCGTATACGGAGTTGTAAGTCACTACCGGTGCGTTGGTCAACTCCCCAATACAGGCCCGGGCAACGGCGGCTCGCAGCACATCCACAGACTCGTCCCAGTTGGTGCCAACCTCCACGTAGGCCTGCGCCTGCAGCGCCTGCGCCACCTCGGTCACCTCCAGCGAGGAAGGCACGTGGATGGACGGAGTGGCCTCCATGGTGTCCCTCATCAGCTCCATCCGCGTGGCGACCAACAGCACAACAGGGAAGCCCTCCACCGACTCCGCCGCGTAGCCCGAGGCGGTGGGCGTGGCGGGCACCGAAGTGCCTGGAAAGGCAACGGACGTGGCTCGCTTCAACGCCGGCAGCTCTGAGTTAGACTGCTGCTGATGCTGTTGCGTGGCAGCGTCAATGAGCTGCTGGCGCTGTTGACGAAGGACACGCAGGGAGTGCACCCACTCGACGCGCAGCTTCGAAAAGGAGCAGATGGAAAAAGGATTGAAGGTGAGCACAATGGCCTGGGGAAGCGCGTGGAGCGCGAGACCGTGCGTTCCGCTAGGTATCGACGACATCTCCGAAGATAGAAGGTCTTGCATGGACGAGACAGGCGAGGAAAAGGAGCGTCGAAGGCCTCGTGCGAAGCCTCTAGTAGTGGTGGTGGGTGCCTTGTAGTGGCTCACCATGATCTGCTCGAACTCGCGCGTGTCGGTGACGGCGGCAAACTGCACGGTGATGTCGACAGACGGCATTGACGGGTTCGGCAGCGTCAGGGAAGCCGTGCGGGCCTCCAGAAGATTGGGCAGTGAGACGGCCATGGGGTACGCGTTCGTGCCCTTGGCCTCCTCGCTGCGCGTAAAGAGCAGGGATTGTTGCTGGAGCGTGCGCGCCTCCACCTCGGGGAAGGGCTGGTAAAGCAGCCTGCGCAGCACCGCACCAGGCTCCGTGACCGCGTCGCCCACCATGTAGCACCGGTACTCCATCGCGCCACCTCTCCCTCTCTCTAAGTACTATGATGATGACGTTTCGTTTGTTGTTGTTGTTGTTGTTTTCTGCTCTTTCTCAAGCAGAAAGAAGCAAACCATGTGACGGGAAAGCCTGAGTGGGAAGCTGCGTCGTGGCAACGGCAAAGGGTACACGAAACTGGCGACATGAGATCAACGAAGTGAAGGAGTTCATGGAAAGAAGTAGCAAGAGAGAACCAAAAAGCGCAATTCTGGGCATGTGCGTGCAACAACATGATGTACTCTGCCTGTCTCACACCCAATTCTCTTTTCTTCATCTTTTAATGATGCCGCGCATGAACCTAGAACCCAGCTGACAAACAATTGCCCCCGCATTGTGTAGATCCCCGTGTCCGTTTAACGTCTCCATCGTTCATGCTCTCTTCAATTCATTCTTTCTTAGACACGAAAAATGAGCACGAGCGGTGCCAGCAAAAGCAAAGATGCGGCCAAACAACTGCTTGAGATTCCACCCAGCTCCTGCCTTTAGAAGCAAAGCACGTGCGCAGCAGCAGCGAATAAAAGATATGCTTGAGGTCGATAGGAGCTCAGAAAGCCAACGACGGCTACAGAAGCGCCCGTTTCCTTTCAACCAAAGACAACTTCTTTATTATACTTATGTTTAAACTGTACTTTTGTTAATCAAAAGCTGCACAGAAACGACGTGCACTACACCACGGAAAAGGCATTCGCTTTCCCTTCTATTGATGATGCGCAGTAGATAAGGCTTTTCTTTTTTTTTTTTCAGTCTTGAAGTGCGGACAGACATGAGGCAAAACTCGAAAAGCTCTGAGCCAGAAAAACATATTTAGGACGTGTGCTGCTGCTGCCCACTAACACGGACAACACAAAAAGCTTCGTTTTGATGGAGGATAATAAATGAAAAGAAAGAGGTCCTTAGCACGGCAAAATGATAAAAAAAACAGGTATAATAGGAGCACCCTTTTTCTTCGACCCTGCTGCTCCTCTCATCCTGTCCAGAATCGTACAAACGCCAACACTACGTTGTCGTAGGAGTGATGTGCTATTTCCTAAAGAACACACACACATGCACACACACGTAGAGGTCTATGTACACAGAATACAGCAGCACCGATCACGGCAAGATTTCAATGAGAGAAAGAAACGAAAAACCCATCTGAGTAGCGCCAACATAACTCAGAACAAACACAACACACACAAAAAAAAAGAGATTATGAGGTGACGCGCGGGCAGAGGGCCGAGTCAATACAAAGACCACTCTGAAGTACACACAGATCAAAGCACAAGCTGACGACTCAACGCTAAAAGAGAGAGAGAGAGAGAGAGAGACGGCAACTGTGCCACTCCAAAGCAAGACACAATGGGTATTTCTTTTGTTTCTTTTTTGCCTTCATATATCTCTCCGGAATGAATTGTGTATCAGAACACAGGCGTTTGCGGAAGGCAACTGGAGAGGCAAAGGCAAAAACAGCAAAACAAAAAAAAAGCACGAGACCCCTCAAGACATAAACAAAAGTAAAGCCGAAAGCAACAGCCAATAACAAAAAGAAAAGCGAAAACCCACCTTTTTTCCCATAATGCGCTGTCTTGTTTTCCGTCTTTTTCCTTCGTGTTTTAGAGCCGTTCCTGCCATATTAAGCCTCTGCGTGCTCACCCTGAGGTTCGACGCTGCCACGCTCCACCTGCGGCTCCTCCGTGTGTGGCGCCTCAGCGTACTCGTAGGTTTCTGCACGGTGTTGCGCCTCTTGTGCCTCCGCTTGCTCTCGTTGCTGGGCACGTGCAAGCTCTTCCTGCTGCGCCTGAATACGCTGTGCCTCTTCTAGGACAGCGCGTTCACGTACCTCGGCTTCGTGCTGCGCAGCGTGCACACGCTGGACTTCCTCCTGAGCAGCGCGCACACGAGCAGCCTCTTCCTCCTGTGCGACACGTGCCTCTTCGGCCTCCCGCTGCAGCTGCTGGGCTCTTACGCGCTCTTCGTGTTCGTGCTGCAGGCGAGCACGTTCAGCCTCCTCCTGCTGGGCACGCAACCGCGCTGCTTCCGCCTCCGCCTCACGCCATGCCTTTTGTTCAGCCTCCTGCTGCTCGTGACGGACACGCGCCTCTTCTGCGTGTTGAGCTTGTATACGCTCAGCCTCCTCCTGCTGCGCACGCAGCCGTGCAGCTTCTGCCTCCTGTGCCGCTGCCTGAGCCTGTTGAGCGGCTTCTTCAGCCTCAAGCTGTGCACGCCGCACACGCGCCTCCTCTGCGTGTTGAGCTTGTATACGCTCAGCCTCCTCCTGCTGCGCACGCAGCCGTTCAGCTTCTGCCTCCTGTGCCGCTGCCTGAGCCTGTTGAGCGGCTTCTTCAGCCTCCAGCTGTGCACGCCGCACGCGCGCCGCCTCCGCCTGCTGGGCTGCATGAAGGCGATCGGCCTCCTCCTGCAGACGCGCGTGGGCCTGCTGAAGACGCTCGCGTGCCGAAGGGACTGCGTTGGCTGGCGCCGTCGATGGCGGTGGACCGCCCCTCATAGCCTCAGCGCTCTCCAGACCGCGACTGCCGCCACGCAGCGTCACACCGACCACGACGGCGAGGGAGACCACCACCATCGCAGCGACGGCAATGCCGATCCAGATAGCGGGCATCTTGTTGTGGCCACCCTGTTTCCCTTTGCTAGCCTCTCTCTCCTTACTGCCGGCCGCCGAGGCGCCTTTCCCGGAAGCCGTCGCCGTACCTTTCTTCATCGCTGACGATGGTGGCGGGGGAAGCGTTTTGCGTGCTGCCGCGTTCATATCCGACCCGAGCGTACGACTCGCCACACCAAGAAAGTCTGACCGCGCTGTGCCGTTCACAGCTCCCGCAGCAGCTGCGCTATTCTTCTGGACAGCGGTCGGAGTCACAGGGATGTACGTCGGTGGGAAAAAGGTGACGAGGCCGCCCACAGGCGTGTCCATCTTGGTAAAGTGTGAGATCAGATCCTGTTCATGATCGACTCGTGCTCCACGCTCCTGCAGCACGCTCCACAGCTGCTTCGGTGCGAGATTGGCGTCCACCTTGGACGGGTCGTAGAGCTTCAGCGAGATCTGGAAGCGATCGTGCGTGTCCTCTGGCAAGTTTTTCTGGCCGAGCGTGTTCATGTCACGCAGCGTGACGAAGATCCGCGTGGCGGACTCTGGGGCCACAACAGCGACGTGCGGCTTTGCCACGTACCGCTCCGGGTTCTGGCTGCGCATCTTGAAGATCGCCGGCTGCTTCGACACGTTGTAGATGGAGATAGCGTTCTGAATGCAGCGGCCAAAGTGGGGTGGAGGGAAGACAAGGCAGTTGGGCTCAATTTTAATCTGCGGGTGTTTCTTGGCGGAGCGGTAGTGATGCACAGAGGTGTTGGGACTGTCCGGTCCCGGGCTAGCACCGCAAGAAGAGAGGTGGGATTCCATGACGCGAAGGCAGAAAAAAAAAATCTAGGAGAACGAGAGAAAGACGTACAGTTTCTCTGCGCAACTAAAAAAAAAAAAAGAGAGAGAGAGAGAGAGCCAACAACAAAGAAGAAATAAAACAGACAGAAATGCAGAAACGCTAATGGCAAGCTCTACAAAAAAAAAAAAAACAAATAGATGAAAGCTTGAAAAAGGAGATGAGAGAGGGTATCTCTCAAGGCACACTGAAACCGCAGCAGAAGAGGGACAACTTGTCAACACCTTTGTGTGCTTCGTCAGCGGAGCTTTGAGCTTTGGCTCGCGTGTTGCTGCTTTGAAATAGGCTCGTGCAAGAGCAGGTTAATAATACAACGCAAAGAAGGGACAGGGGAAAAAAAAATGCAGCAATCACAAGCAGTTGCAGCTTTTATTTTCTTTTGTTGTTGTTGTTGTTGAGGGCAGAGTTGATGCAGTGCGTTGACCCCTGAGGCGAAACTTGACGACAAATAAACTATATGCTGTTTTTTTTTTTTTTTTTTTGAGAATTATGAAATTTCCTTCGCGTGTGTCCCGTATTGGGGAGTTCTGTGTGCGCGTGTGACGATAGAGACAGAAAGAAAACTCGATGAAGGCAATAACACGAAACGATGGGGTACTAGAAGACACATGGACACGTATCCGCCATGTTGACAAGCTTACGCGATAAGTCGCCGCAGCACATCCGTAGGTTTTTTTTTGTAGTTGTTCTCCTCTCGGTAGATGCGGGTTTGCCACACCGAAACAGAAAGGAGAAAACAGAAGATGATATCTCGCGAAGCTTACAGCCTCGTAGCGACTCGATAATAGTGTACGACACGTATTGGCGAAGCTTAAAGTGTTCTGCTACAAGCCACTTCGATACATCACTTGCTTCTTTCCTCCTTCCTGCGTCCATTGCAATTCTCTATTTACATTTGATACATCCGACTCTCATAGTACAACTGAGAGCAAACAAATAAAACAGGCAACAAGCAACGTCTGAAAACACAAGTGCAAACAACAGAGAGCTATATATATATATTGAACAGTACATTGGCAACACACCACACCTGTGATTCTCTCTCTCTTTCTCCGTGACCGGCCATCCCTGCGCTGGCCTCTCGCCTTCTTTCACAAATGCGGCACACCTATAGAGCACGCACGTACGCACGCCAAGTTCGCACGTTGTGCGGCGCCCGGCACACTCTCTATCAGGCACACAACACGTGGAGCTGTGGACTTACAGATGTGAACGACGCTGCTGGGGTGAAAGGAAGGCAGTGTCCACTATGCTTATATACATCACAAAGGAATCCAGCACGGAGAAAAAGAACGCCAAACAAAGAAGCGACAATTTGAAAAACAAAATGGCAGAAGCTGCTCCGTCACGCACAGCAGTAACAACAAAGCCAGCAGGGATATCGTCACCTAACCTCACTATTAAAGATCGCCGTCCAGTCATCATGCTGCACAGCAACAACAAAAAAAAAGACGAGTCACACCAAACGCAAAGTGCATTGTGTCGTGCTTTACACCGTCGCCGTCGCCTCAGCAGCAAACGCGGAGTCCGCAACTGCTGCAGGGGCAGCCGCAGAAGTGTCCGCCTCCGACACCAAGCCGCTCTCCTTCCGCGTGTCACGCGCGCGAAACATGACGGTGGTGGTGGTGCCCTTCATGGTGGACGTGTCCCCGTCCGAGGTGAAGGAGATCTGCGGGCGTGGCCGCATCGACGTGCTCGAGCGCACGCTCTGCTGTGCGACGGAGCGCGTGGTCGACGGCTGTCGTGCACATCGGTAGGTGGACAAGGCACGTTGGCCCATGGAGTACACAGAGCCCGTCGTGGAGTGCGCCACAGTGCTGCCGGCGCCCACCGCTGCGGAGCTGTGCTGCCACGCAGGCGGGGCTGCCCCGGAGTCCCGTCGAGACCCTCTCCTCTGCGAGCCCTCCGGCGCCTCTCCCCGTGCCGTGGCCACAGAGGAGCGTCGCGCCACAGAGGGACGCCGCGGGGCCGACCGAGCGCTGGGCGGCGCGGCTGATCGCACCGAAGGCACTCCGGTATCAAACTGCTTTACGTGGTGAGCACTGGCATCTGCGGCCTTTGACGCACGCCGCCCGTCCACTGCAGAACTGCTGGTGGTCGTGGTGGCCGGGACGATGGCGTTGTCGTCGCCCGACACGCCACTTTCCCTTCGTCGCGTGCTGTGCCGCCGCGTACTCTCCGGGCGAAGGGGCTGTGCGCGGCGCACGCTGGGACGGCGCGGCGTTGCCTTGGGTCCAGCAGCCGCCAACGACTCTGCCGTGGCCGTTGGTGCTAAGGCCGTTGGTGGTGGCGTACGTGTGCGGCTGCCGTTGGCCTCCTCTTTCTGGTGCGGGACGGGGCTCAGCCGTCGGAGATCCTCTAAGGGGCCACTGGAGTGGGTGATAGGACTGCGCCGACGCACCGCTGACGATCCCCGTGCGTTGGCCGTGGCGTCCTCGCTGGGATGCGCCACGCCGGCAACGTTGACGTGGCGAACGGCGCCAATTCGCGGCCCGGCGAGGGCGATGTCCGGTGCATCGGCCTGCCACAATCGGCGTGAGGGGAGGCCCGCTGCTGTGGCGCTGCTCAGGCTCTGCCCCGACAGGCTCGCGTTGCCGTTGTGCTGATAGTGCACTGGTGGCGAGTGATGCCCTTGGAAAGAAGAGGAAGAAGGGTTGCGAGATACTGCCGTGCCAACAGCAGCGGCAGCAGCAGGGCCGGTCGGTGCGGGGATCGCCATGTAATGGACGCCGGTCTGCAGCAGCAGCTGATCAGCCAGCTTGTGCTCCAGCAGGCGGATGCGCTCATCCTTGGTGCTGAGCTCGCGCTGCTTTGTCTCTAGGTTGCGAGAGAGCTCGCTGAGGCGCGCCTCTAGCGCTTCAATACGCATCGCCGCATCCCCGTCTTGTAGTGGCGCAGGCGGTGCGTTCGATGCAGAAGCCGCAGCGGCACCTGCAGCCTTGTGCTGAGGTCCGTTGTGCTGCTGAGCAGCGGCGGCAGCTGATGTGGCAGCTTCGGCCAGCTCACGGGACAGCTGCGCGTTGCTGCGGCGCAGATTTTCCACCTCGGTGTTGAGCGTCATGATGTGGTGCTCCGCCTCGATGTTGTTGCGCTTCTCCGTCGCCAGCTCCACCTGTAGCGCGATGAGGGAGGCTTCCATGCGATTCACGCTGCCGCTGCGGTCGCGACTGTGGCTGTGAGGAGCCGCAGCCGACGCTCGTGCAGCGGGCGTGGCACCACCAGGGCGTGAGTTGCGTCGAATCACCGTTGGCGTTCCCACGCTGGAGGAGCGGCGCTTCGCTGCCCCGCCGAGGCCGCCGTGAGAGTTCGACGAGCGCCGCCGGCTAAAGGCGCGAGGGGTGGTCAGGACGTCCGGCACCGCTGTGGCGCGCTGTGGCGTCCACGATGGCGGACAATCCGCGCTGAACGGGGACTCGTTTTGTGGCGCGGATGCGCTCGCTGACAGCGTCTCCGCGGACAGCTTCAGCCCTGCCATCCGGTTGGGCCGCGTCTGCACGTCGATGTCCGCCGGGCTTGCGTCGCCGACGTCCACCATGGTCAGCGGGTTCTGAGGGGGTGGCGAGGACGTCGGGGAGTTCGCGGCTGTCGTGGCACTCACCACGGTGAATTCTGTCATGTGCGTGGAGAGTAGCGTGCTTTCTGGCACCGCAGCATTGGACTTTGTGTTTCGCGATGTTGCATCGCCTTCTGATGCTGATGCTTCCGCCTTTGGAGACCTCAGCGGCCCCGATGAGTCAACATCGCTGCCGCGTGGACTGTCGTTGTCGGAGGAGTCCCACTTGCGCACCTCCTGACGCATGTTTTGCAGAAAGGTGCGTCGCGACATGACTGACGTGTCCTCTGTTTTGTAATTGTTGTTGTTTTTCTTCTGTCTCCCTGTCGTATGTGCGTGTGTGCGTGTGTGTGTGTGTGTGTGTGTGTGTGTGGGAATGTGGACGAACCTTGATATAACAGATAAGAGAATCGGGGTATCTCTCGTTTATCGAAAACAAAATTTAACGAGCGTGGGGAATGGCTAGACTAATAATAATTTTCGAGGCAAAAGATCGTAGATAAAGTGGACACACACGTGCAGAAGGAAATTAGTTTTTATTTGCTTTTCCAGTGAATATAGATACGAGAAAAGGAAAATGAGCCTCGTGGTTAATACCACAAAAAAAAAGAGAAAAAAAGAAAAACTCAAAACACTCACTGATGTCTTCCTTTTACTATCGTTATTTTGAGGGTGGTTGGTAGGCTTATTACAGCGCTCACTAAATATCCGACAAAATGGAATTTGCGAATACACCACAACTGTATACTGCTTCTAATCTCACATCAAACAATAAAAAAAAAGGATTAGAAAAAAAAGGGCAGGTGCGATTGGCAATTTGAGGACAAGCAGCATACAGTAAAGAAGCGATGGACATCTCTTTAAAGTGTGTTCGAGAGTCAGAAACACTGACAGGAAAGGGGAGGAAGGATGGCACACCCTCGTGAGAAAACAATTGTACAACACCGCTGCCCTCTCGGCTGCCCGCACAATTGTGCGTGGGAGACATGACACCTCAGAGAAGCGCACCATGCAATGCACGAGGTACCTAGCTTCTCTTTTATGTACATATCAAAGATGATTCTGCGTTCGAAAAAAAGAGCGCGACAGCCTCCTCTACTTCGTCTAAAGTTTCCACCAGTCTCAAAGAGAATAAGCTGAAGGGTGTCGTGTTGCGTTCGCTACCAGAGATTATTCTTCTCATTTCTTCGGAGCTTTGTGTGTTGGCACGTGCGGACTTGAATAATGCAACTTGAAATGCTACTGTCTCCGTAATTCCGTCCCCGCTGAGTATGTTCATGAAGAAAGAAGAAAAAAAAAAAAGAGAAACAGCGCAGAGAGAGCTTCCGCAGAATAGCACAGCGGCGCTTATCGGAGCAAAAACCACCGCACAAAGGCACAGACCGGCACAACATACATCCATACATCCCGATTGGAAGCAGAAGAGAGGCAAAAGTAAGATAACAGTCAAAGACAGAAGAAGACGATAAAAAAAAAACTTGAAAAGACTATGTCCTCTGATATGTTCAGATATAAGCAGGGAACACAACGGAAGCAAGCCAAATAGGGTGTTTTTTTTTTAATACTTTCTTTTTTGTTGTTGTTGTTTCTCATCGCAAAATGAAAAGCGGAAATTTATACGCAACACGGAGAAAAAAAAATTGTATACACAGCTGCTCATCAGCAGAATTTTAAAAAAGTCATCTCTTCTCTCTAGTCCAGAATTTCGGCCACGTCCTACGAGGCGTGTCGGTGGATGTGCTCTAGTTCACACCAGCGAATGTACCGCTTTTTCCACTCTCCTCGCAGCTTTGCCCTCATATACAAAAAAAAAAAAAATCACCAGAGCATGCAGTACATGTTCGATGATTCTTTTTTTATTTTATTCGTGTGGTAGTCCGTTCGAAGGGAAAGCTAGGAGAAGCACAAAGGTTAAGGAAGAGAGAGAGAGAAAGAGTTCTTTAATGAACGCAGCATCATCTTAATGGCCAACGAGCGTGTCGTGACGCGGAAAACGAAGAGAGAGAAAGGAAGAAAACAGTGAAGCACAAAAACTTCTTTTATAGTTTAGTGAGGGAGAGGGGAGAAAACTAGAATATGAGAGAAGAGAAGCAGCAAAAAATCGCAAAGAAAAGGCCAGACGAAAAAAAAAAGCGCTCGCACTACGAAAACCCTTTTTTATTTTTTTTCCCCAAAATGTACAACAAACAAGCCTTTGCAAAGCTTACGCGAGATTTTAATTTAAAAAAGAAAAATCAGAAGAAGAGAAAAAAAGTGATATTTACAAGTGAAAGGAAAAAAAAAGGAAGACCGAAAGAAGCACACTGACGCAGTCTCGTCGGAGATTTATTTTTTTCTTTCGCAATCACAGCAGAATAGTTACAGCCCGCATGGTGGCGCACTCGTACTACACACGTTTGGTCGCTCAGCGCGCGGAGGCCGCGACGTATGGAACAGTTAGCCTCTCTGAAGGTAAAGCAGAGAAAGTAAGAAAGAGAGTAGTAGAGTGTTTGACAAGTGTGGGTGGATCCGCTGATGCCCCACCTTTTTGTGCTTCCTTGTTTGTTCAAGTCTCCGTGGTCAACAGATTCAGGAGAAACAACAGAAAAAGAGAAAAAAGAAAACAAACGAGAGCACAAACAAAAATATATAAAAAAGCACAGAATTGAGAAAAAGGGAAAAGGGAAACGACTTGCACCCGTGGTGCGTGCGTGTGTGAGAAAAGTGCAGCGAGAGAGAATCTCTGTCACACACACATACACGCAGCTTTCTCCGGAACAAACAAACAGTGATCTATCTCCGAGCAGTACAATAAGCGCCAACGTATGTAAAAGATTTTGTTTTATTTTTTCCTTGGCATCTAAAAAAAAGGGAGAAACACATAACTACATAAAAAACATTGAACAGTGTCATGCATCGCCGAGTGGACAACACCTGTTTATGAGAGCACTCAACAACTCTCTCAGCGAGGCAAATCGAAGCGCAAGGGACGAATCTCAATTCGAATACAAGGGATACAATATACCAGAAATGATTTTTTTTTTCTTTCTTTCTTTCCCATTTTCAGTTAAAATGCAGGAATTGAGCCCTCGATGTGGCCAGTGCATTGACACGCCCAAACACAAGGGTGGGGGACGTCATGGTGAAGAAGAAAGAGAGGACACGTTCGGCAATGCAGAGCAGCGGGGCACACACTAAAGTATTTGTTAAATTCGATTGTCGCTCTGATGTGCGCGATGGCGCTTTCGGAAAATGAACAACGCATTTTTCTTGTGCAGGAAACACCCAGCGAGACCTCACAAAAAAAACACCAACAGGCCTTGCGCGGCGGAGGCCACAGCGTCTGCTGTTAAGGTATAGCACACATGAAGGCTTCCACTCAGCGAAGAACGCGTCGAACAGCAGTCCTCGGCGTCCCTTCTCAACGCGTTGCCTGTCCACGTGCCTCCCGCCGGTGTCCGCCTCACCTCCTGCGGAGACCGGAGCTCGGCGCTGACGAGGCACGGAGCGGACACGCTGCGCCACCGTGGCACCTCCGCAGACCCGCGTCTCTCCTCCGCTTTGCTTTGCTTCCCGCTACGTCGACGAGCACTGCGCACACGACGTGTCTTGCCCGCACACGAGTGATCGCCCAGGACGAGACGCAGCTGCGGGTACCAGTGGTTCTTGAGGTCTGCCCAGACGTAGGCGCACAGGCGGTGCAGACCACGGATGGCCTGCTGGGAACCGTCAGCGCAGACCACTCGCGTGCGTGACCACCACTGCGCCGCTTCCGCTGCCAGCGAGTTGGAGAAGGCCGCTGCCGTCGGATGCGAGGCGGGAGGAGAGGGGGAGGAGGAGGAGGAGGCAAGGCCGGTGGACGCACGCGAAGGCAGTGGCGGTGGCTGCACATCAGAAAAAGATGGGAAGGTGGTATGGGGAAGTCCGGTGGTCGACAGCGCGACGGCCATCACAGACGAAGAAAGAAAAGAGACCCGCCGAGCAGACCACGTTGCTGCCGCCGCCCCTGACGTTCCCTTTGTGGCCTCTGCCTCAGCAGAAGAAGAAGAAGAGGGCGGGCAGCTGGGGTGGTGCAGCGTGGTGGGGTACAGCGCCGTCCGCACGTTGGCCAGCCACGACACGAGTTGCGCAGGGGTGGGCGTGTGCGACACGTCGGAGGAAGTGGCCGCCTCCCCTGCCGCCTGCCTCCCTGTGTCGACGAAGCATGCAGGCGCAGGCACACATGTCGTCGAGCCGAGAGAATCGCCTTCGCGTCCATCCAGCGAGCGCCTCTCGGTGCTCTCGGGTGCCACACACCCCGCCCTGTGCCGCGGCGAAGGCGTGGTGCAGGTGGACACGATCGTTGACCCAGGATGCGTGTTGAGGTTGCCGGGATGGAGCGTCCCGCTCACGCAGACTTCTTCGTAGCTTGTCGCCGACCAGCCCTCACCGGTCGACCGAGCCCCGCGAGTCAGCTGGGGCACCGGGGACGGAGGGGGCGAGGCCATGGAAATGGTTTGCGACGCCACCAAGTGGCCAGGGTGGAGGGCGGAGGCAACGGCCACTCCAGCGTGCGCATCAACGTTGTGCGACTGCGGTGAAGCCACGCTGTTTGCGGTGGACGGCAAGGCAATGTATGGTGGGACGGCGGTGGCGGCACAGACGAGGTGTGTCTCTGACGGCGTGGAGACGAGCGACCATCCGCTAGATGCTGTGCGGGCTGGCGAGGCGCGACCACTTGGAGGAGCGCCAACCATACCAACAACAGCAGCAGCCGTTGCGGCAGTGGCAACACCTTCAGTACGCTGTCCTTCGTGCTCTACGCCAGACGCCAACGCAGCTTCTTCCTCGGTCCGGTTTGAGTCCACCACGGTCTGGAGGGGCAACGCAGCGTCGTCGTGTGGAGCCGACGCGATGGCAACAATGTCCAATATCTCCCAGCTGCTGGTGTTCTGAGGAATGCCCGTGAAGGCGGCGTTGTGCTGTTGGGGCGTCACCTCTTCGTTGTGCATCTCCGCCGTCATGTCCCGCTCTTTCGGGCTGAGGGGAGAGGCGTGCATGCTATCGTTGGCGTGCATGGTGGCCGTGATCCACGAGAGGGGAAGGAGAGTGTGTGTTTGTGTGTTTGTATAGAACCTTGTGGACGAGAACACCAGCAAAAGACAACAACGAGAAATATGGGAAGCACTGGTGCACGATACGCGTGGACGTATCAGAAATGTTTATATTTGTTGTTGTTGTTGTTTTTGGTAGTTTCTATAATGCCCAATAAATGAGAGAAGCTGTAGGAAACAAACAAACAAAAAATAGCAGTTGATAACAAAGAGCAGTAAAATACAAGGAGCAGAAAAAAAGGTTATTGGGGGAAGGAAGCAGGAAGACGTCCAGCAGTGCGTGCGTACGCCCCAAAAAAGACCCTCGGTGTGCACAACAAGGAGAGAATGAAAAAAAGAGTCGAAGAAACAAAGCAGGGGTATACGAGAAGCACAGGTCAGCGATCAATAATTTAAAATATTTATATCTACTTGAAAGAAAGAAAATAATAGTCTCGGTGGAAGCAGGGCCAAAAAAAAAGCTGTAATGAAAGACACGAAGGAGAGCAATTAAAGATTTTGTTTTTAAAAAAATGTCACTGAAACAGAGAGGGAAGAGTTTGTAAGGGAGAGAGAGCGAAAATAAATAAAAAGCACGCGCCTCTTGACTGAAAAGCAAACAACGAAAGATGGGAACAGATCTTTTGAAGTGCGGAAATATAAATAGATATTACTTTTCTTTTCTTTCTTCCTGATCTGGTCAAGGCGATTTGTTTACCCCTTGCCTTGTATATGTGTGTGCGTGTGTGTATGTTTTTTGTTTTTGTTGTTTAGAATGTGTTCTCGCTGTTATAAAACAACGCGGGCAACATTAACAGAGCCCTACCAGAGCAAGAAGGGCTATGGATAAAAAAAAAAGCGCACGGGGAAGCGAGGGCGAGGGCAAGAGAAATGAAAGGAGGAGTGCAGAGAGCCATTCACGTAAAGGTAACATAAAGCAGTCAGGAATACTTGAGGAAAGCTCAAAGGGCTCGCAAATTTTTTTTCTTTTTTTGTATGTGTAAGTTTGTGGGTGTGGATGCAGTGTGTGAGAAAAGAGGGAAACAGAAACATAGCCACAAGTTCTCAGCACACCCACCATCCCAAAAACAAAAGTCTAGAGAAAAAAAAAATAACGCAGTAATGTTCGAAAAGATATAGTTGATGTTTCGCATCTGGTAAATAGCGGCAAGTAGCAGGTCGTGAGTTGCGCACGAGCACACACGCACACACATTCACAACACACAGGAGAAAGAAAAAAAAAAACGAGAATGAAGTTAAGACTCTATAGCCCGCGTGCTCTGCTTCGATACAGCAATACATGTATATATATATATATATTAGGAGACAGACATGCTCCTCAATAGCGATTCGTACCAGCACGCCGGCTTGGCACGCGAGAGTCGTACAACAGAGACGAGGAAGAAAATGAATTCCGCTCACTCACTCGCATTGGCGCTGCGGCAGCGACGCTCTCACGTGGGTCCATAAAGGTGACGCCACCGCCTCCGCCACGTCCCTGCTGTCGATCAGCGCCTCTTTCTTCCTCCTCGTGCCCCTTGAGATGACTTTGCTCTTCGCTTTCCCGCTCCATCTCGCGCCGCAGCTCTCGCACCTGCTGAAGCAGCCGCTGCCCTTCCACCGGGTCCGGCTGTGGTTCGCGAATGTGCCGACGCAGGGCCGATGTCACGGTCCGCAGCTCCTCCACGGCTGACGTCGCCTCAGCTGCACCGGGACGCTGCGCGGGTTTAGATGCGAGAAGCCTCTTGCGCTCCTCGTCATCGTAGAGTTTTTCAAAGGGCGGGGCAGGGACGGACGTGCTGAAGTCTCTGCGTAATGGCAAAGAGGGAGCAGCTGCACCAGCAGCAGCGGCAGCGGCCTCGGCGTCGTTGTCGTGGCGGTTGCTGCGGCGTCCCAGAACCCTATACATGCCCGGTATAATCGGAGAAGGCGAAGAGGCTGTGGTGGGAGCTGTGCGGAGAGGCGTCACAGAGGCAGGAAACGGGGGTCGGTGGCCGCTGCGGCCATGCTGCTCGGTGGACGCAGCAAAGGCTGACGCTTCTGCGTCCCGCGGGTCCCCGTCTGCAAAGTCCTCCTTTCGTTGATATCGGCGGCGGCGAGAAGCGGACTGTGTACGCTCTGATGGCGATGAAGGCGGTGGTGCTGCTTTGACAGTGTGTCGGGGTTGCCTGGTCACGTGCACGACAGCGTTGCCCTTGCTGCTGCTGCTGCTGCTACTACTCCTTCTGCTGCTTTCTCCCCTATCCGAAACGGAAGTTGAAGAGGTCGCGACGCCGTCGTCGAGATCGCTGGCCAACGCAGCCCGCACTTCCTCCTGCAGGGACGGCGAAAGAAAACTGCGCTCAATGCTGAGGCGACTGCGACTGCGGCTGCGAGGCGGCAAGGCCGCAGCCGACGACGGCGGTGCTGCGGTGTTTGGATGCGTCAGCGGAACACGCCGGCCAGACCAACGCTGATGCGTCTGTGAGTCCTTTAACGTTTGTGTTGGACAGACAGAGCCGCCGTTGATGGTCTGCGCAGGGACGTGCGTTGTGGTCGCGATCAGAGATTGCGGGGGCGGAGGTGGCGGAACCTCAGAGTCTCCAGAAGTGTTTGAGGACAGAGATGATGAGGAGGAACGGGAAGAGGATGGCGGTGGTGGGGACTGCAGTCGCCGCCTGGACGCTTTACTCGATGATGGCGCTGATGTCGAGAGTGCTGCTGCTGGTGATGTCGCTGCCACTGCTGTCGCCCCTTCCCTCTCACTTGTGCCTACACTCGCTTGGCGCTGCGCACCTGTGAGCTTCTCGGGAGACGGCGACGCCCCATCAGCCCTCATCTTATTGTTGCTGTCTGTTGCCCTGTCCGAGGCCGCACGAGGCGCCTGCAGAAGTGCACGCTCCGCTGCCTTGGCTGCGGCCACCTGCGCCTCCAGCTGCCCTACGCGACGCTGCAGCACGTCACGCTCCGTCGCTGCCGTTGCCCGCTGCGCCGCCTCTCTTTCTAACTCTGCAATTTCACCACGCAGCGCATCCTTCAGGGCGGACCGCCACACCTCCGCCCTCTCAGTGGCCAGACGGAGCTCCGGCACCGCTGTCTGGTAGGCGGCTGTTTCATCGCGCATCGCACGCAGCCACGCCGCACGCAGATGGGCACGCGTGGCGTTCAGCGACAAAGGCGACGACGACGGGTGCACTTTCATCGATGCGGCACCTCCGGCGTACCAGCTTGTCAACACCCGCTCAGCCTGCAGTCGCCGCACCTCCGCTTGTATTGCCGTCTCCACAGCAGCCCAGGGAAGGGTAGGCTGCAGCCGCTGATACTCCTCCGCCAACACATCTCCACTGTCACCAGCGCCAGGGGGCACCGCGCAGCCGGCGGCCTCTGCACGAGCGAGAACGAGGCTGCGGTGGGCCTGCAGGCGACGGAATGCGACAACATCAACATCCTCCAGCGCCACCACAGACGTCGGCGAGGACGAGGACACGGTGGTGACGGAGCGCGGGGGCACAGTGGTGGACATCTCGGCGCCGATGGTGTTGCTATTGCCCTGCGTGTTCCTCTGTCCATCCGAAGCATCGATTGGGTAGTGGTTTGACAGCTTGACGTTCTTCTCCGCAGCTGCTCCAGCCACCGAGTCTCCCGGCCCGGGCCCATTCTGCACTGTACCTTCGCCATCGTCATTCCCTCGTGTTTCGGCTCGAACTGCCGCACCAGACGGTGGCCTGGTGGCCTCGTCGCGAGCCAGCATGTGTGCCGACGCCGCAGAGTGAATTGTATTGGAGGAGACAAGAATGTTCACGCCAACCTCCTCAGGCCCTTCGATAGATCGCGGAATAACGGACCAGCACACCAGCCCCGAATTTTTTTCTGCCTTGTTTTCGAACGACGGCGCAGAAGACAACAGACGCTCATTGCCGAGGCACAGTGCATCACGGGGAAAGGGGTGCGAACCCATCGCGTGTCGCACGGCGGATGCGTACGATGCTGTCACCTTGCCGCTGCCAACGCCGTTCGCAGACGACAGCGAGAGTCGCAGGGCCAGCTCCACCGCAGCCACCGGTGGGAGGACTCGACCGGCAGCGAGAGCAGCGGCACTGCGAGGCACACACAGGGAACACTCCATGTCAAGCAATGCAGCTTCTACATCCACTAAAAGGTCGTCCGCCGTGGTGTGCGCCGTGACCTCAACGTCGATCTCAAGCCGCTCGATAAGACCATCGGTGTGTCCGCGGGGGGTATCGGCTGTAGTGGCATTTGCGGCATCGACGACGTCCACCACCACCACCATCGCCTCCGCGGCGGTAGATGAAGAGCTCATGCAGAATGCACTAGAGCACTCTTCAAGCAATTCTTCGCTGACAGAGAGAAAGAGAGAGAAAGATAAAAGCGATATGTCTAAAGTTGATGGTACAAATACAGAAAAGAGAAGACGAAAACAAATAAAGTTTGAAGTTTTGATGTGCCTTGTGCGAAACGTGCCGCCTCTGCGCGTCCACACACACAAAAAAAAAAAATACGAGAATCGAAAAACTAATTTGAACATTGAGGAGTGTGCAAGTGAAAAACGAGGTTTGGAAAAAAAAAAAAACATGGATCAGTAGAGGAGGGTTTTCTGTTGTGATTTTGGTTATCTTTTCTTCTTTTTTTTTCAAGTTCTCATATGCGCAACTTAATTTGACATCTCAAGATTCCTATTAAGTCATCGACCCGAACACAACAGAGAGTGTCGACGTGCGATAACATAATTGGCTGTATCTGCGTGACTGACGAGAGAACCAAAGACACTGTCGATATAATTTGCCACGTGAACTCAACACATGACATTTGTGGGATCTTTTCTTGTTGCTGTTGTTGGTGCTGTTTTGATGTCTAAATGCGCGCAAGGCTTTTGATGGTGTCGTTGCTTTGCATGGTATGAGAAGGTGACGGCACTAACGTTCAAAGTATCTACAATTTTTTTTTAAAAATGTGTCAGGTGGCAATTGCACTACGTGACGCTTGCTCAGCACCCTCGCTGGTACGTTCGGTGAGCCACACACGCCGCTCATCATGCTCACGCAATTCCCTCTCTAGACACTCCACCAGCGTCGTCAGCCGCGCACACTGCCGCTCTGCTTGCCGGCTCTCCTCAACGGCGGCGTGCAGCTCCAGCTTGCGCCGCAGCAAGCTCGCCAACTCAGCATCGGCGTTCGCGTTCGGCAACGGCGCTGAAGGGCTTTGCACCATTTCATTGTCGCTCGTGTCAATGCGGTTGTGCATGCTTGCAGGTGTGGGTGGGACTGCAGCGCGGTGAGCGGCGAGGGCTGCGAGGTAGTCGCGCTGAGCTTTGTCCAGGTCACTGCGTGCCGCGTCCTCGGCCTTTGTCAGCTGCCCCAGCAACGCGCCGTTCACGCCCTTCACTCGAGCGGCATCTGCAGTCCGACACCAAGACGGTTTGCCCACCACCACATCGCCGTCGTCCGTTTGCTCTAGTGGTGTCGCGTGCGTTGCCAGGCCCATCGGAAGTTCAGCACCCGCGTCTATTATCTCACATTCCTCAACTCGCGTCAGCAATGCGTCGCCTGCTTGCGGATAATTACCAAGCTCGCGTAGATCGTGATCCGGGGGCGGAGAGCGACTCTGCATAGTAGAGGCAGAGGTGGCGAAGGAGGACGATTTAGCGCGGACAGATCCCGATTCCGGGTCCGCCGGTCCGTCCACATCCACGTCCTCGTCTTTGGAAAACGAAGCACCAGCTTGCGGATTGTGTGTGTCCGATACGCTGCCTACCGAGCCTTTTGCCGCTGCAGAGGAAGGTGACGCAGCCGCTGGCGCAGACGCCTTTCCCTCCACCTCGTGTGTTGGAGAAGTCTGAAAACGTAAGGTGGGATGTGCAGCCGCTGCTGCGGTGGAAGTGGTGGTGATGGCGGTTGGGTCCAGCGGTTCAGCCCGCATCTCTCTCGGCACGCGCACCTCGATGTAGAGCGGCGGCTTGCGCCGGCGTAGGGCGAAAGATGGGTTGCGCAGCTTCAGCACCGCTGCCGAGACCACCACGCCCTTGACAAACGCAAACTTCACCTCGTTGGTGGAGGGCGAGGAGAACTTGCTGGCCGTCATGGCAACTTTACGAGGCTTCGCTGACGCCTCTACAGCATTTGCCTTTCGTCCCTCCTTGTGCTCACCCTTGCCACTCTTTTTCTTGTTGCCCTTGTTAGACTTTAGGGCGTTCTCGCTGCTGGTGTGCGCTGCGGCCGCCACTTGGGAGTGGGAGCGGCGATGGCGATGGGGCGGGAGGTGCGGTTGGTGATGCCGGCCGCCAGCGTGGCCCTCCTCCCGCTCCCCCTCCGATGTCTCCAGTGAGGAGGAGGCACCCACTACCGTAGACGAGGACCCTGTGGAGGACGCCCCCAGGTTCTCCAACGTGGGCGATCCGCCAGCTGTCGCGAAGGACGCCCGCAGCGAGCTGCCTCCAGCCGATTTCCTTCGCTGCGCTTTCCGATAGGCGTGTGCCTCGTCCTGCTGCTGCTGCCGCTGCGCCTCAAAGGCGGCGTGGGACTGCAGGCACACCTCCGTTACGAAGGGGGCGCGGAGCACGGCGCTTTTTGGGTAGTGGCGCGTGTCGCCCACCCAATGAAACGTGCCCTCGCCGTCCTGGAGACATAAACACCACTCCGTCGCCTCGGGTGCGTCTCGCGAGGTTGGACTGACGATCTTCACCGTGTGCGTCGGTGCCTCCTTTGTTTCTTTCTCTCTGCCGGCTCGCTGCGGTGCCATTGCGAAGGAGCCTGCCGGGGTAGTCGAGGTGGAAAACAGACCGGCGTGGGCGTGCTCGCACAGCTTGGCCCCCATCCGGCGCTCGACCATGTCCTGCACCTGCTGCACAACGGCCTTGACGGTGGTGGCGGGGGTCAGTTGTATTGACAGCCACACTAGGGAGCGCTGCTCCTCCTCCGCCTCCTCCTCCGCCCCCTTCTCTCTTGCTTCATTTTCATCGGTGTGACTCCGATTGGCGTTGTCGCCCTGACGGGGGGACAGGGCGGGCTGGCAGGCCACCGGTGGACGCTGGGTGCTTGCCAAGGAATCGACAGCCGGTGCGGAAGCGCGTCGCTGGGCATGGTGGTGTTCACTGGGCGGTTGTGACGCATCTCCTGGAGGAGCGGCCGCCGGTGTCTCTGGCGATGCCGCTGTTGTTGCTGCAGAGGCCGCTGTTGCGGGCGAGGCGTCATGTGGTGTTGCGGTAGTGGGGGTAGGGGTGGCGGTCGATCCCTGTTTCTTCTTCTTGTTCCCCAAGCTCTTTAACCAAGTCAAAGGGTTCAGTCGGCTGGGACGGTGACCAGAAGGTGAGGCAGACGCAGTGGTGCCTTTCTCGGCCTTTCCTCTCCCCTGTCCTGCATCGATGCCGGTGGCAACAGCCGAAGAAGTTTGTGGCTCCGCCGCGGTCGGCTCTTGTGCCCCGGCTGGAGATGCTGTGTGGGCTGCCATGGAGGGGGTCGGCGAAGGAGAGGACACAGCAGCGACCGGTCGTGTTGTTGCGTCGGCGTTTGCTAAGATGGAGGTGGGCGGCGGACGAGGGACTGCGCGCTGGATGGCGACGCAGAGACGGAGGATGACCGGCATCCCTTTTGTATATATATATATATTGTTTCCGTAGAGCTCGGGCGATCGACAGAGATTTGTATTATCTCTGTTATCTTCGTTTTCACACGCAAAATGGACGCTTCAAAAAGGGGAAAAATAAGCTAAGTACAAATAGTCAATAGTCTATGAATGCGGTCTCGCTCTACCGCTTTGATTTTTTCGATAGAAGTGTGGTATATATATGTACAATGTAAGCCGAAAACTCACAGCACACAGATGAGGGAGTGTATACGTTGACGAAGGCAATCTCTTTTTTTTTTTCTGATTTATTTTCACTTAATCGAGGTCGAAGTAGTGAGCCCCACAAGAGAAAGCCGTGCCTGCGTCGATGCACAGGATTTCGTATAAAGAGTGCAAACGGCGAAGAGTCAGAGAGAAGAAGTCGAAGAAGAACGGAGCAGAATAAAGACTACGATCAGTTTTGGAAAGGGTGGAAATAGCGGAAGACACTGTGTTGTGCGGCTCGCGACGTCGGCAAGCTCACTAGCCTCTTTAACACACGAGCGGACACTTCTCACTCAGCAAAGACCTACCCTTGAGTGAAGTACTCGTGTAGCTCTCACAAAGACACAGCTTCAATGGTTTCATGAATTGCAGAAACAATCCAAAAAAAAAAAGTTCCCCCGGAGTCAAGAGTGGCTGCCAGCCAACCCGCGCAGGGTAATGCTAAGAAGAGGGAAAAACCTAACGTGAGCGAAACGCATTAATAGAAACGTTTGGAGCATATCAACACTGCTACTGCTGCTCTCTCTCGCGCGCGCGCGCATTTTCTCTGCTACGATATCGACTTGTTTGACCTTGCCAGCCACGGCGATTGTTCTAAGCATCAAAAAACACATTGTGCGGGAAGAGCTGGCAACGCATCTGTAAAGGAAATACTCGTAGCTGACTTCGATAGGTTCAGCTACACTTTCTCTCTCGTGTGTCTTCAACAAAAGACTCGGCAAGATTTCTCTTCTCGACCTTCTCTCTTCTGCATGTCGATGCAGCCATATGTGTGCTTATGTGTTTGTGTTTGTTTATGGGCCATGCTGCCGGAAGAACAGCTAAAGAAGAGAAAGAGAGCACTCACACCAAAAAAAAGCAATTTTTTATTTTTTGAAGACCCTCACATGGTCTACAACTTCGCAGAGTCAGACGTGGCCACCGGCTCCACGGCACGTACGATGCCCGTCGTGTAGTCCAGCAGCGACATCGCGTCCTTATCCAGCTCGAAGCCGCGAATGCGGTCCACCTCACTCACGTAAGCATCTCCACCGGCGTAAATAGAGGCAAGAGCGTGCACCTTCCACCCCGCGTTACGCACACACACGTCACGGACCACGAAAGGCGGCACCGACGGGTCGGTGGGACCACAGATGGTCAACGCGCCGTACAGCTGCAGACTCTCGATGATGACGCGGCCCTTCACAATGAGGGTGCTGTGCGGGTCGATCTGGACAAGTTTCGGCGTAGGGAAGACGCGTGAGAGAGCCTCCAGCGTGCCACTGGCCGTGCACACAGCATCCAGAACCACAATCGGGAAGAGGTGGCAGCGCACCTTGTCCTCCGCCACGATCACCTCCGGCTCGGAGTTGTAGAAGAGCGGCAGGCCAACAGCCTTCAGACGTCGACGCTGCATTTCGTAAAAGTCCGCCTCTCCCGTGGCGGCGCAGTACGGCGCGTTGCCCTGCTCCACCAGCGCCGCCGCCCCCTCCAGCGAGTTCTTCACCGGCTGGTAGGTAAAGCGCTCAAAGACAGTGCCGCCCACCCTGTACTCGTCCTCGCCAAAGAGAAGGGCGATGTCCTGCATCAGCGACTCGATGCGCGCCGGCTTCTTGAAGTGCCGCCGTGTGGCGTCAGAGTACTTGGGGTTGATGAACTCAGGCACCGTGCCGTGCGACGCACGCAGCACCTCGGCGTAGCTTGGCAAACTATAGACGAGAGTGTTGATGTTGCCCGGAAAGGGCGAGAACTTCGACTTGGGGCTGGCGACGTCGCCGCCCTCCGAGGTCAGCGTGCGGGACACCTCCGCGAAGAGGTTGTACTCCACGTTGGCGATCATCCACGGCGCATCGCTGCCCTTCTTCACTCGACAGAGCAGCCCGATCGTCTCCTGTGGCACGCGGGGGATGCAGGTGAAGTTCATGTCCAGATTATGCTTGGCGCTGATGGCGAGGCTGATGGGAATGGTGATGGTGGCGCACGCATTCGTGTCCTGCAGAAACGCGATGGACTTGTACCCGGCGTTGAGCCAGGTATCCACGAGAGGCTGCATCTTGTCCTCGCAGGTGGCCAGGAACCCCCGCTGCGTCGCTGCGGCTGCGGTGCTTCCCTTGGGCGGCGCCACCACTCCATCCCCCACCGTAGCATTGTTGATCAGCATATGCACGTCGCCGTGCCCATGCGGCTTCCGCAGCAGCTTTCCGTACTGGTCAACGGCGAGGTGCGCGGAGCTGTCGGAGAAGCAGAAGACCTGCTCCTGCTTCAGTACTCGCAAGTTCGGCATCTGCGGATCTAGCAAGTCCAGCAACCGCAGTGTGCGAACGTGGGTGTCATCCGAGGTCATGATCACAAACGGAGCCCCCGAGCCACCCACCTGGCGAGCCCATGAGAGGTAGTAATCCAGGTAGGTCGTGTCCGTCGTCGTCTCCACCGGAAGCCCAACCTTGATGTCAGAGCTTCCGAGCCGCTCGCCCAGGCCGCCCGCAACGAGCACGAAGACGGTCTTCTGCAACATCGCCATGCCCGTTGCCTCCAACTCGGTCAACTCCGCCGTACGCTGATAGGGCACCGGCGCGTGGAAGATCAACGGGGGCATCTCCAAGTCCGTGAAATCCACCTCATCGCTTTCCGTGGCGAGGAGCTCCTTGCCGGTGCGGATGTACTGCGCTACACCGCCGTGGTAGGTGTGTTGGAAGAGGTACAGCTCGGTGAGAAAGGCGATGTGCTTGTCTGTGTAGGCGTCCATCGACTCTGGCCAGCCGGCGAAAAGATGAGCCTGGTCCAGCGCCGGGGAGCACAGCTGCTCCCGTAGCGCCTCCAGATTTGCCAAGGATGGGTTGGACATCACCGGGTAGAAAGGTAAAAAAAAAAAAATCGATGAGCCAAGCCTCTTTTATATATATTGCTGCTGTTGTTTTATGTTTGGATATATGTATAGAGTTCGATACGTGCGAAGATAAAAAAAAAAAGCGGTCGGTGCGTTAGGAAGATAAGAACGCCAACGAGTTCTGTCAGGTCAGCAAATTCCAGGCTGATACCGTGTGGTTTTCTCTTTTTGTGTGAATGCGTCTTGTGCGAGAGGTTTCAGTGAGGGGAAGTACAGAGAAGAGAACAAAGAAAAGATGTGAGTTTGTGTGTTTGATTGTTGTTGTTGTTTTTTTTGTGGAAAAAGGACTTTTGAGGAGGCTATTCGTGTGTAAATCTTATGTCGTGGGGATGTATACCGCGATTCGCCCAATAAGAATACACTGGCTGAGATACCCAATACGTTTCGATACGAGCGAAGAAAAGAAAAAAGACAAGGGCTGTGTTGTGGTAATTGTGAAATCCTTTTGAGACAAAAAGAAAAAGAGACAGAAGTGGTAATGGTGATGAGGGCAAGAGGGAAAAGGCCTATTTTGTTGTTGATGTTTGCTATTTCACACCGCTCAGCTGCACTTGGCAGGAAACACAATATTCCCACCTTGGCGCCGGCATGTAGATTTCCTTTCCTATGTTTAATGGTGAGGTGAAAGAACATTGTAGGGAAATGCAACCCTCTGCATACATGTGACACACTTCCCAGACCTTGTTTTGGCGCGCACACACAAGGGTTAAAACGTGTCTGTACACTCGTAAATTTGTAGTTTTGCATATATTCCACAGTGTTGTTGCTTGCTTCTTTCCTCTTTTCTAATACTAGGAGCACAACCTCTACGTACGCAACGCACAAAATGAGCAAGGCGAGACATACGGCTGCATCTCATCTTGCGATTCTTCTCCACAACTGCATCGATAGTTCCCCTCTCTCTCTCTCTCTTTCTCGCCATCGCGCTTAGCGGGAGACGATGCCGTACGATGCGGCGTAGGCGTTGTGGTCCGGATCCATCAGCGGCGGCTCCGGTGCGTTGCGACCGCTGAAGAGCGCCACACACCGATGCGGGTCAAAGGGGGCGCGGCACATGAAACACCGCCGATTGCGCGAGAAGTTTAGGGACAGGCACGACGCGCACTGCCAGTCCACAAATGCAGTGAAGATGTTGTGCCGCCGCATCCCGCTGCCCGCCGCACGCCCCTTGCTCGCCACGGCAAGGCCCAGCGCAAAAATGAGCCCAAGCACCGCCATCGCAACACCGCACAACTGAAGCAGCACCTGAAGGCTGCCCAGGAGCGATGTGCTGCGCCGCACCGCAACGGCCGCCGCCACCACGCCGACAATAACGAGGGCAAGGGCAAACTCGCCGAAGAGCATCGACGGCTTTTCGCCATGGGCACCACTCGTGGCGCTCGCAGCGGCTGCGTTGCCGCGGTCTTTGTTCTTGTCCTCCCATTTCGCGTTGTTGGGTCGGCGGCGATTGCCGTATCGATTCTGCGGACGGCGCTCCACCGGTACCCGTGTGCCGTCCGGCAGGACGGTGAGGTTTGGGATCGCCACGGTGTACGAGTACGTTCGCGGTCGCGAAAGCGGAGGTGCAACGTCGGCTAAGGTGGAGCACACAATCGAGGGGCAGCCGCGCACTTCTGCCGGCACATCGGCCTCCTCCAGTGGACGAAGGCCGTCGCCTTGGATCTGGAAGCCACGCGCGCGCGGTGGCCCCGCCGCCCGGCGCGGCTTCTCTTTCTCCGGCGCGTCCTTCGCACAATCAGAGGGTTGACCCTCAGCTTCAGCTGCTGCTGCCGTTGTGTTGGAAGAAATCGTGTTCGCTGTTGGGCTTGTGCGGCTCTCCAGCACCAGGTGCGTGGAGCGCAGCGCATTCCGAGCCCGCTCCTCCGGACTGTACGTGTCCGCGTGCGCCTGGACGAGCTTCTGCAGATCTGGCAAGTTGGCAAAAGGCAGCAGCACGGCTGCCAGGTGATCTTTTCCATAAGCTGCGGTGAAATCCACCTTCCAGCTTTTGGGGAAGGTCTCTGTCAACGCCTGCGGTGGGTCGACCATGGCCGGACGCAGCGCCGCGGGCACCAGCAGGCGACTCGTTGGCGGGAGAATGCACAGAAGCTGGCAGAAGGGAGGTGGGGGGAGACGCTCGAGCTTCGGTGCGGCCAGCGTCGTCTGCACGTTGGGGCCCTGCGCACGCAGAAAATTTGCCACATCCAGCGCCAGCGGGGCGTGATGGAAGGGGTAGAACCAGGACCAGCTCACCTGTAGCGAGATGGAGCTGTAGTAGCGCCAGACAAACCGCAGCCCCTCCACGTAGGCGCGGCAGGCCTGCTGCACTCCAGCCTCGTCCTTCAGGGAGGTGGTGCGCACGTAGGTGTCACGCCAGCAGCGCCTATCCGCGGCGGAGTACAACTCGGAAGTTGCGGCCTCTTGCGGCGTCATCGTACCCGCTTGAATCGCACGCTGGCGGAAACGAACGGCCTCTACCGCGGCGTAGGCACGGAAGAGACGCTCTACCTGGGCCAGCTGGATCTCGTAGAGGCCGCCGGTCAGGTAGCCGTAAGGCAGCACCGCACTCACGTACACATCGAGCAGCGTGTCCATGGCACTCTCCCCACAGAAGACGCTGGGGGAGTGGGGCAGGAAGTCGTTGCCTAGCAGCATCCCGACCACGATAAAGTCATCGATGATTTTAGAGTTGCTGGTGGCGGTGCAAGGGTGGAAGGCCGGCGGGGGCGGCGGAGCCGCGGGGGACGCAGAGGCAGGTAACGAAGACGTCGGCGCCTTGGCATCCCTCTTTGCAGCAGGCTTCTTCGCCTCTGCTGGCCTTACCTCTGCTGCTGCCGCTGGTGTGGTGGTGGAGCTTCCACCGACACCTGCGCTGCCGCTGCCACCGTGATGAAAGCGAAAGCCATTCGACGCCACACAGTTCATCGGGTTCTCCAGCGGATTTCCACGCACCTCCACCCCCTTCTCCAAACAGAGCTGATACACCTCAGATACCAACGAGGCGCCGACCACATCGATGTCGTAATACTCGTACGAGCTGCAGGCCTCCACGGCCACACTAGCAATGTGCGGCGGCGGCGGCACCACTGGGGAAGCAGGCGGAGACAGATCGGTAGGGCTCGCAAGGGAGTCGGTCTGCACCGACCTGCCCTCCGTCAGCATTTCCAACTCGTCGTCCTTGTATGAGCTGGGCGTGGCCGCCTCGCTGGGCAGCGGCGTACTCAACGCACCCGCCACGTCGGTGATGGCCGCCGCTGTCGCCACCGCAACGGCGGAGCCGATGGACAAGGTCGAGTCGCTTGCTGGTAGAGCAGCAGCCGCAGAGGCTTTGCCCTTCCCCTTCCCCTTCGACGCAGTCAAGGTGCCTCCCGCCGAGACAGGCAGCAGCGCCTTCTCGTAGCTCGACCGGTCATGATCGCGCAAGATGACGATGCGAGGGATGTGCAACGACAGCGAGAGAAAGATGAGATCTGCATCTAAGCCCGCAATGACGTGGCAGCCGCCGCTGTTGAAGCCCGGGAAAGCGGACTGCGTCCGCAGAAAATCGAGGAACTTGTGCTCGCCCTCGCCTGCGGTGTTGGAGTCCGAGAACACAACCGTAACATTCGCCCATGGCGATGTCGTTGCAGAGGCGGCGGCGGCAGCCGGGGCAGCGGTCAGTGGATCGCCGCCGCTATTGCTGGACCTCGGCGCAGCGGGGGACATCTTACGCTGGACAAAGTCACGCACGGCGGCAGCAACCTTGTCCATGAAGGTGGTGCCGGGCGAGATGCAGTTGCTATCAAACCGCCCTTCAGCTGCAGCAGGTGTTGGCTCACGTGACTGCAGCGCGTCTGGTGGAGAACTATGCTCTGGGGGTGGTGGTGTCAGAGCAACCTGCTGCTCATCGCTGCCACCGCCGACACCGCCGTACAACACATCCCCCAGTAAGGACTGGTTGACGTCCTCCAAGTCCCTCTCCGCGTTCGTACGCTCTGCCGCGGTGAACTCCTTCTCAATCGCTGCCACCATCCCCGCACTGTGCTCATCGCCCGGGCCATGGATGGGCTTCTCTGTGTTCGTCAAAGGCGTACCGGCACTCATGTACCGCCGAGCACGCTGCTGGTTCATTTTTGCCCGTGGCGCCACGCCGTCGATGGCGATGTATATGACGTGCTGCGGCCTCACCGTCACCACGAGGGTCTCGATGGCCAGGCAGATACTTCGCGTCTTCTCTACCTCCGTGCGCAGCGCCACGGTGGCGTCGTGTTCGTCATGGCAGCATGGGTGGATGAGACCGTTCAAGTCAATGTAGAGTCCATGGACGTCAGCGGGGCAGCGGTCCATGACCATGGCAGGGTACTTCTTCGTCAGCCATGCAGCAAACTTGGGAACGCCCATGCTTTTTTTTTTTCTGCTTTTTGCTTTGTTTTGTCTTCTGTGTTTACGTATGAGTGACGCAATATGCGCTAAGCGGAGAATTGTTTTGTTTGTTTGTTTGGCTGGTCGGTTTCGGTTTGTGATCAACGGTACGAGTCAAGAAAGAACAGGGTGACTGCGTGAAAACAAATGCTCATCACACGATCGACGCAGAGCGATTTGACGATCTATTTCGTTGTTGTTGTTTTTTTATTTCTACAGCGGTAGAAAACAGTTTTTTGTTAGTGAGCAGGGTAACAAGTTTGGATTGAATCTGCGGGGTGGGGGAGGAAAATGTGGGAGTTGATTGAGGTACGATACGTTTACAAGGTGGAACAATAACAATGAAAATAGATTTTCTGGCCTTTATTTTACTTGCCGCAGTGTGTACGTGTGTACGCGCTGGGGGTACGAAGCAAAGAATGAGAAGAAGCTGAAGATATAGAGAGCCGAAAGAGAAAAAAATGAAGCCTGCGAATGAGAGGTGCTCGGGGAAGGATAGGTGCGCCGTGTATGATGGCAAACTTTTTCTTAAATCTTTTAAGCTCCAAAAGCGCTTGCTTTTTTTTTTTTTCCTTGGCTGTTGTGATTGACAAGAAAACGAGCTGCTTGCGCTTTCACAAACGCGTATTGAGAGGAAGAGAGATGACACTTTGTATATATGTGCACGTATGCTGGCGTGTGCGTGCGCGTTGATAGTTGCACAAAATGACGACCAAAAGCAAAGAGGGGAGGGGAAGCAGCGAAGGTGACCCGATGCACTGCTCCTTAGCAATGACTCCTGCTTCCTGATACACTTCTGTGAGGCTTTGCAGTTGTACGATGTAGCGCATTCTTGAGATCCCCTTTAGAGTGTATCCGCCAGGTTTGCACGTTGCCTGCCTTTATGCTTTGTTGTCGCTCCTGCCAAACACAAAACACAGCGTTGAATCTTCTTAGTGTTTGTTTGTTTGTAACACTAAGCGATTCTTTTTCTTTTTTTCTCGACCCACCAATGTGCTTTTTCTCTTCTTTTTCGTCTCTCTTCCTATTTTTTTCTTTTTTTTTTTTTGTGCTGTCCATGACGATTGCGTCTCTCTATGTCGCACACAAGGGAACATGTGTGCCTGTGAGGGCAAGCCACAGTAGCATTCAACAAGTAGTTTCTTTTTGTTTCTTTGTTTGTTTACATCCTTCTTGTACAAAAAAAAAACCCCTGCGCATCCCTCCTTCGCTACAATGTGTGAAGGAGGATTAGCGTGAAGCAGCATCGCGCCGCGTAGGTGGCGAGCTGTCGTGGGTGGAGTGCGCGTTGCGCAGAAGTAAATTTTCCAGCCTCTCGGTACGAGCCACAATGCTCTCCAGCAGTCCCACAACACTGGCCGTTGACACAGCGGTGGCGGATGCGCCGCCTGGACGCTCGCTGTGCGGGCTTCTCCCCCTGTCCCGTTCCCCGCTGTAGAAGTTGTCCTCCACTGTCGCGTTGCCTGCACCATACCGAGGCGCTCCCTCGCTGCCCGTCTGCTGTTGCTGCTGTGCCCACTGGCGATAGCGGCGCATCTCCTTCTGTACCTCGTGCTGCATCGCCTTCACCT
Source organism: Crithidia brevicula (assembly GCA_030849845.1). Taxonomy (NCBI): domain Eukaryota; phylum Euglenozoa; class Kinetoplastea; order Trypanosomatida; family Trypanosomatidae; genus Crithidia; species Crithidia brevicula. The sequence continues at coordinate 124,773 of JASAOD010002006.1, read as the reverse complement.
CCAGCACCGCCTCGTTCAGCTGGTGTGCCCGCTCTTCGAGAACGTCCTTCACCACACGCAGCTTCCGTGCCTGCGTCCTGTCGTCGCGCTCCTTGCACAAACGCATGTCCTCCCTCCACTCCTCCCGCAAACGCTCCAACTCGCGACGTTGCGCCTGCAGTTCGTGCCGACGCTCTCGCACCGCCTCTTGCAGGGCGGCCAAGCGCACTGCCTGGTCGTCTGTTCCGCCCTGCTGCACGGCTGATCGCTGCCCATACAACGGCGATGTACCCGGCGCTGCTGGACGCCGCGACGGCGGATAGAGGCAGCTGGCATCGGCATACGCGTTATACGACGCAGATGGTTGAGAGGGCGGTGCACTGGGGGCTGAAGCGCCGCGCTGCGTGCCCATCGTGGCGGCATCGAAGTATCGTTGTCCCACACTGCCGCTAAGAGGGAGGAAACTGCCGTCACCTGGCACGGCACCACTGTTGTTTGACCACTGCTGCTGTTGCAGTTGTTGGAGATCCAAGGCGTATCCCAGCTGATGTTGCTGCTGCTGCTGCTGCAGTGGCGAAGGGGAGTAAAGACGCACATTCGGGTTCGCCTCTCCACTCTCTGCGAAAGAGCTGCGATAGTCCGCCGATGCCGCGAGAGGCGGTCGCTGCAGTGGTGTAACATACCCCTGAGACGAAGGTCCACCGGCGCCAAGCAGCGAGGACTGGTAGAGCGGTGCCGCCCCCGCCCCTGCGTTGCTTGTATGGACCGGCGCCGTGGGAGGCAGCGAGCTGACAGCGAGGGCGGCGGACTCCGCGTGGGAGGTTGCCGCGGCCGCTTCGTTGGCGTCAGAAAGCGCGCGCCCATACGCATCCGCCTCTCGCTGAATGGCCGTGCGCAGGCTCGCCAGTAGGCTTGTCCAGCGTGCACGCAGCGCGTCCTCCTCTGCTGCCGCTTCAGCATCGGCGATAAACAACGCCATGGACGGAGCAGCGGCGAGGGGTGGCGAGGCCACTGTTGCTTTTTGCTGCAACAGCAACGCCTCCGTCTCCGCAGCCACCGCAGCGGACTTGCGGCGGTGTTCATCACACGCCTTCTCCTCCGTGTCCACCTGCTGGGTCAACGCCGCCAGAGCACTCTCCAGCTGTGCGATCTCCGCCTCGAGGGCAGTGACGGCAGCCGCTCCCTCCTTCTCGTCGCTGCTGGCCTTTGCCTCCACTGCACGCAGCTTCTCTTCGAGGCCCTGCAACTTGGCTCTCGCCGCAGCTGCTGCTTTATCTTGAACTTCTTGGCGTGCAGACGCAGCAGCAGCCTGGGCAGCACCAACAGATGCTGCTTCCTTCGCCTGCTCCTCTGTTGCCTTCGCCCTCGCCGCCGCCACCTCTGCATCCTTTGCCTTCCTCAGCGTCTGCATCGCGTCCTGCACCTCGGCAAGCCGGCCTGCACGATAGCTTTCCTGCCACTTTGCCAGCTCACCTTCCTTTTCTCGCTGAAGGGCCTGAACTTCGCGGTCCAACTTGTGCCGCAGCGCTTCGCGGGTCTGCGCCACACGCGTCTTTACGATCTTCGCCTGATCCTCGGCATCCGGCATCGTCGCGGCGGCCATCGTCGTGCTCATCGTCGCCGCAGGGAGTGACGGAATCGGAGTAAGCGTGGGCATCTCCATCGACGGCGTGGGGTGGTCACGCGTCCAGATGCGCTTGCGTGCGTTGAGCTGGGCCGTAAAGGACGGATGCTGCCGCGGGTTGAAAGCGGTGGCGGCGGTGAGCGATGTGGTCGACATGGCCTTGTCGTGCTGCGTTTTCATGAGGCGCACTGCCTGCTCGTGTTTGGCCTCCAACTGCTTCACCGCCATCGAGTGGCGGCCATTCTCAGCGTCACGGGCGCGTTGGGCCTGCGTGGCGGTGCGGCTCAGCGCCGCGACGGCCTCGGCTGAAACATTGGCCGCAGCGGCAGGCAGCGGGGCCGCCGTCAAGGGCCGCCCCGCCTCTCTATTTGCCACCATCAACTCCGTCTCCTCCTCGTAGACGCGGGCGGCCTTCTCGGCCTCCTCCCGCAGCTTCTGATCCTCCTCGTCCAGTCTGGCCTGCTCGGCTGCGGAGACGGTGTGGACGCTGAAGCTGCTGTTGCTCGACGCCTTCGACAGGCCGCGCGTGGGGGTCTGCATCGTCGACGACACACGCGAGGACGGCGCGTTGCGCAGCGCGGCCTCCTTCTCTCTTCTGCGCGTGTCGTAGTCATCCTGCATCTGCTTGAGCTTCGCCGCATTTGCCTTCTTCGCCGCAGCGACCTCAGCATCGGCAGCAGCCTGTGCAGAGGCGATGGCAGCTCGATCCTGCTCAGATAGCCCTCGCTGCTGCGGTGCCTTGGTCCCTGCTGCTGCGTCCGCTGGCGTCGCCTCTTTCTTCGCTGCCAGCTCCGCCTCCTTTGCCTCGACGGCGGCTTGCAACGCGGCCAGCATCGCCGCATTTTGCACTTTGCGCTCCTGCGCCTTCTGCGCAGCGGTGCCATCCGTCAGCTTTTCCGCCGCCGCTACCGTCTCCGCGGCTTTTGCTGTGGCCTTCGCCTGCTCGGCTGCGTGCTCGCTCCTCAGACGCTGCAGGGCCACATCATTCTGCCTCCGGGCAGCCTCCCGCAGCTGTGCAATCTCAGCCGCATTCCGCGCCTCCAGCGATCTCTTCAGCTCCTCGGGGGGTTGGTAGATGCTCTTCTGCAGCGACTGCTGCTCTGTTTCGACCTTTTGCTGGAGACTTGCCACACGTGTGGCGACGTCATGCAATCGCGACTTCCACCGCTCCTCCACCTGCTTCACCTCGCGTGCGGTCTGAAGCCGGCGCTGCGTTGCCGTGGCGATGGTGCCGCTGCTGTTCGGTGCCCCACTGCCCGCCGTGCTCGTCCTCTCACGCTCCCACGCGGCGTCCAGGTCGGTCTGCAGGCTTGCCCGCACCTGCTCCAGCCTCTGCCGCTCCGCATCCTCGCGTTTTCCGTAGTCGACGCGCAGCGCACGCAGCTGTGCCTCGCTCTGCTCCTCCAGCTTCTTGCGCACCGCTGCCTCGGCCTCCTTCAGCTTCAGCGGCGCCGGTGCGCCACGAGTGCCAGCGGGGCCCAGCGGAGAGGACGCACCGGCAATGCTGAGGATGTCGGACACATCCGGTCCGGGTCGCGGTGCACTCGCGCCGTCGTTGGACGCGATCGCAGTGTTGATGCTGAGCGGCCCTGCCGTGGCGCCGGCGGGCTTCAAGAAGAGAGAGTCTGTGAGAGCTTTGGTGGTGCCGATGCGCACACCCGCAGATGCTCCCGTTAAGGCAGCAGCAGCGGCTCCCCCTCCCCCTTTGCCGCCACTCTTGTGCTTGGCTCGCTCTGCAATAACTTTGTTCTTGTAGTGCTCATCCATGGGATGGTCCCACAGACTGTCGCCCGTCTGGAAGTTGAAGTAGTACACCTCATTCTCGTCGGTTTGACACGCACGCCACCCGTCTGGCAGCGGCGCACGCAGGCCCTCCTGGGCAATCCACATCAGCTCCGGCTCCTTGGCAGCGTCAATGCCGATGTACTCTGCGTACTCCTCCAACTCGCCCTCGGAGGCTTCATAATCCTGACCGTAGCTGGTGGGCAGAATCGTTGAGACGGTGCCGTCATCGCCGCGAAACGTCTCCCCGGCGGCGGGAATCTCGTTCATGGCGTTGTTTTGTTTTTTTGTAATTGTCGTTGTTTGCTCTATTCTGTAAAGAAAAGTAAGAAGCACGGTGCTATGAAAACAAAAGCCCGAAATTTAATACAACTTGTATCTAAATAGATATATATAAGGGTGTGTGCAGCGAGATCTAAAGAGACTCGCCAGTATCGAGTCTGCAGGCTCACTAGATGGATGACTATAATAGAACACAGAACCAGACCGCGGACGTGTCTGTAGGTGTCAGGGTGCGTGTGCGGGTATGTTTATACTTAGCGCCAGGACGCTTCTTTTTAAAAACATGGAGGTGGGAGATGTGCAAAAAAAAAAAAAAAAACACAAATATATGGATGTGTTCGCGCTGACTTTGGTTAAATTAAAAAACAAAACGCTATAGGGAGAGAACTGCAGAAGAGTCTGCACAAACTTTTCTCTGTTCGCGGCTTATTCCCCCAAAAAAAAGCTGCAGTTTCTTTGATGCTCGCAGTACCGCAGCCGCAACCTCTGCCCTTCGCACGCACTGGATCCTTTGTGGCTGAGAGAAGAGGGCTATGAGGAAAGAGTAATAAGGGGGGAGGGCAAGAAAGGCAAAAGATAACAACGCAAGTGTTGAGTGAAATTGATGCATGAACGACCAGACTCTTCAGCTTTTGTGGAGAGAATTTAGCAAAAAACAAAAAAAATGAGTTCCGATGATTCGCGTAAATAGGAGAGCGAGATCTATCTTATGTTAGCTGCTGTCGCTGCTGCCTGAGCTGTATGCAGATTCTTTCCTCTGCGACAGTCAAACTGCCCTGGAACGGCGTGCTGTACGCCACCTTAACGCGACTCAATACACAGACATGCAGTTAGGTCTACGGAAGGTGCGCGTAATGTGAGTGCGTCAAGCTCGGTGTTTAGTGCGGGGTTATTGTTTCCCTTAAATTGTGAAGATATTGTCACGTAAGTGAACATGCACAAATTCCTGTTCTTTTCTTTGGCAGGGTAATCTTTTCCACTTCCCTCTGCGGCCCTTTCGTGCCCTACCCTTAGAGTTCGAATACAGTCGATGTAGTGGACAACACGGGCAGCGGTGTTTGCTCGTTCTTTGCTTGTGCCGTGACCTGGCTCAACAGCCGCCCTTCCTTGCTGTGGAAAAGCTGCCGGTGCTGTTGACTTGCCTGCGTGGGTGCGCCATGCAGCTCGCGACTGCCCATCATCAGCGATGGCGATAGAGATGAGCTTGCCCGCAGCTGCTCCTGCTGATCCGCGGGTGCGGTGCGCAGCCGATGAGCATGGCCCTGCAGCCGTCCGATTAAAGCCAGCGTGCGGTGCCGTGACGGCGGTGGCAGGGTGAGGTGCAGGCGCATCAGCCCGGCGGTGATGTTCTTCGCATTTGTCCACGGCCGCAGCACCTCCACCCGGACCGGCCACGACCACGGCGCGAGCGTCGCGGCCCACTCACTCGCCGCACCGCCTGGGCCTGCAACGGCAGCGCCAGACGACGCCACATCGATATGCACAATCGCACTGCCTGCGACGCCATCACTAAGAGCGGCCAGCGCGTCCAGGCACCACTGCGGGGTAGGAGGCAGCGCATCCACTCGACTTCCTGCCGGCCTCAACAGGCCCTGATGCGGATTCAAGGCAGCCTCGGCTTCCTGCATGAAGGCCGGCATCAGCCGCAGCGACCCGCCAATCTCAAGCGCGCGGTTCGCCAGCAGCAGCTGGGCGTACGGCAGGGGCAACGCAAAGACACGCCGGGTGGCGCTCGCGCGAAGCAGCGCCGCACCGCGCTCGGTCAGCTCCCCCTGTGCGTTCACGACGACCACGCCGGCCTCGAGCAGCTGCGTGGAGTTGCCGCCCGTTGAGAACGTCGAAGGGTCGTGTGCAGCACCCGCTGCGGTGGAGTGCCGGTGCAGCAGTTGGACCGCACTGGTCGACAAGAGACGTAGCCCCTCCCCCTCGCACCACATAGCGGTCCATCCGTGTCGATCCAGAAAGTCCTGAACAGAGGCACTGCCGTGATGCGGCACAGGGCGACGATGACGGCCCGTTGCTGCTGTTGCTGCCTCGGACATCAACGTGGTGGATGACGTGCCAAAGAAGCCGCCCAGGTGCCTCTGGACGATCGCGTTACTGGCCTGCAGACGCACGAAGCCGCGATCGTTCAGCAGATTGCTCCCGCCCGCCAGTGACACCGCCAGAGAAGAGGCGGTCCCAAGCACAGATGACGCGCGAGCTGCAACAGTCGAACTGGGCAACGCGCACCGGCTGTCAGAGGTCTTGCGCAGCACGGCGACGAAGAAGCCGTCGGTGTTTCCGTTGAGGTGCGGCATAACGCGGCGACAGCAGCGGTGGAGCTCGGCGCCGATGGCTGCGTCCCCTGCAGCTGGACGGGCCGCGTCTCGCTGCGCGTCCTCCGCAAACATCTCGGGGAGGAGGCGACTACGACTCTCGCCCTGCGCGTAGGCCTCGTCAGCAGTGCGCAGGAAGCCGCCCGCGCTGGACGGGACGTCCCATCTGCGCAGTCCCGGTGTGAGACGCAGCATCGGCACCTCCCCCTCCCCAGCTCTCTCAGCATCGCTGCCCTTCCCTGCGCCTGGGTTCGCCACGAGAGAGGAGATCTTGTTAGGCAACGGCACGAGCTCCACTGCGCCTCCGCAGGCGCGCAACACCGCCGCCACCACCGCCTCGTTTTCCAACGGGTTCAGCGTGCAGGTGGCGTAGACGACGCGGCCGCCCGTCTTGCACAGGCGCACCGCCCGCTGCAGCAGCGCACACTGCGTGGGGAAGAACTCCAGGCCACGGCCAGGGTGCCACAGCCGCCAAGACAGTGCGTCGCGACTCATGCGGCCCTCGCCAGAGCACGGTGCGTCCACCAAGACAGCATCGTACAAGGCCTCACCGTCTGTGTACGCAAGCGCGTTTGCATCGCATTCAGGTCCACCACCGCTGCGTGAGCCAAAGCCCTCGCCCCGGCCGCGAGTGACGGCCACCTCCGGAGAGAGGTCGCGGAGGCGCTCCTGCAGGTCACGCAGGCGTGAGGCCTGGGCTTCGTTGGCCACCACACACCCACTCGTCAACGACGTAGCGGCTGTTGCCGTGGGTGATGCACCGTGCATGGCATCTAAAATAAGCCCCGTCTTGTTCCCCGGCGACGCACACAAATCCAATACCACCTCGCCTGGCTGAGGATTCAGAAAGAGCACAGGCAGCATGCTGGACAAGCTTTGGTACACCACAAGGCGCTCGCGGGCAAGGGAACGGAGCAAGTGGCGATTCGACAGCACAACGTCGTGGGGCAGGCTGACACGGGTGTCCAGCGTGTAGGCGCCCATGGCGTCGGGCAGCCACGGCACTTGGTGCACGCCACGGCGACGCTGCAGTAGGGCATGCACGGCATCCGCGTAGGGTGCATGCACCGAGTGTGGCAGAGCCTCCACTGTGCCATTGCGAAGACTGCCGCTCTTGCTTTGGTGACGAATGCCCGCACCGCCAACAACACGAAACGCCACGTCCTCGGGCCTTGACCGCATTGCCTGATAGAGCGCCATGAGCTCGCTCTCACTACGCACGAGTCCCTGATGGAGAAAGTAGCGAGTGAAGGACACGTTGGGACCGGCCGTGATGTCGCGGTGTTGACGCTGCAGACGGCGAAGTACCGCAGCAGCGCGAGCCTCCGGCGACACCCAACGGGAGTCGTCACCACCGCTGGTAGCGAGATCGCTTAGCGACGGCGGCTGCGCCAGTGCGGCCGACACACGCCTCTCCTCGCTCAGCGCATCGACCGCTTGCATTGAGGACAAAGCGTTCTTTCCACTCAAAAAGCCACCAGGACTACCCACTCCGTCCCTGTGCGACGTGCTTGCCAGCGCCGAAGGCGTCGCTGTTTGCCCCTCAACGAGGTCGCTACTCCCCGCACGGCCATCCGTGACTTCAGGTGCCTCCTCCGGCGCATCCCCATCGTCATCGCCAAGCCGCCGCCCACGGTCCGTCACCGCAGCTGCACGCCCAAAGGCGGCAGTCAGCAGGAACCCCTCCGTCCCCGCCGCTGTCCCGCTCGCCAGCAGCTGCTGTTCATGCTTGCGCAGGACGCCCTCCATCAACCGCAGCTCCTCCACGCTCCGGCACGAGGCTACCGCGTCCTTCACCCACGCAGGCTCAAGCTCCTGTGCAAGGTGCGCCGGTCGTGCTTCCGTGAGCGCCACCTCCAGCGCAGCAGCAGCAACGCGATGATCCGCACGTCGGCGGGCCTCTTGCAGAACAAGAGAAACGCTCGTGCGAAAGAGGCTTCGCTCTTGTGCGCGGCCGAGACGCTCGCTTAGATGGCGATGACGGCGACGCGAGGCAGCGGGCACGATGTACTGCCGGACTGCGTTGCGCAAGTGCTCCTCCGACTTGAAGGGCGAGAAGAGAGGGTCCAGCTCGCCTCGTGCAGCCTTGAAGGAATCAAAGAAAAAGCACCGAGAGCGCCGCATTGTTGCAGAGAACGAACTGAGCTCTTTCGAACTGGACAAAGCTACCGTTTGTGTGCGGTGAACAAAAAGCACGTTTTTTTTATTTTCTTTAGTCTGCGGATTCTCAACGCTTTGTATACAGCTGTGCAACCGTAAGAGAGATTCGTCGTGTTTCAACCGCCGTCGAAACAACCGTATAACGGTATGCTGCTCCAAAGGAGAAACGTACCTTTCTTTCCTTTTGTTTTTTTCTTAATTGGCTCTGCCGTTCAACACGGAACAATAAACGTGTGTGTCAAAGCAAATGCTGAACAAGATAGACGAGAGACAAGAACGGAAGTGGTGACAGAGAAGAGGCAGTAGGGAGTGTTGTTTTCTTATCGTCAAATAAGGATATGCAAACATGTGGCGCCGTCGTCATCCGCTTTTTATTTATTTATTTCTTCAACATTATTGAATATGATTTCAGTCTACGAGCCTTCACTGGATTTTGAGTTTCATTTTCCAACGCGTAATGGAGTAGTTGCTTTGGCTACGGATGCCTTTCCTGAATGGCATTGTTATTTTGTTCTTCACCACCAGAAAAACCGCAGATGAAAAGATGAGTGGATATCAACTGCGCATCACCTTCTCTCTTTCTCTTGAAATCATTCGTGCTCTTATTGTGTTGTTGTTGTTGTTGTTTGTCACAGCACGCTGAAGAACACGGTAGAAAAAGAAACCATAGGTAGACGTGTGCACTGTCACACATCCTCACAGGCACATACAAGCAAAAGAACGTAAAGCAACATAATCGCTAGTCAAGAAACAGAGAGCAAGAAGCAAAGAAAGGAAGCACATCACACATGAGGTAATACGGATAGAGAAAAAGAAAAACGAAACGAAGATAAAAAAAAAGTTTTTCTTCTGTGCGTTCTCTTGTGTCCCTAAACGTCGCAGAATTTCATTTATCACTTCAAATCAGGTTTTTTTTGTTGTTGTTTTTTTTTGGTCTTTCATCGCTTTCTTCAAGAAACCCTGATTGAAACGCACGATGAAACACACAAATACATAAGCCACACCTGCTTCAGCCTTTACTTGCACGGCCACCAGAATTCATCAAAGGCGTTCGGGTACGTGTAGCGGTAGACAAAGGTCTTGCGATACTTGATCTCACGACCGCGCGAGTCCTTGTACACGCCAAGCTCCAACTCCACGTTACGCCACTCCCGGGCAAAACGCTTCACGCGATCGACGCGCGTCTCGCCTGGAATGCGCTTCTTTACATGGGCGTTGATATCCTCGTGGATAGGGTCCCAGTGTGGGCTGGGCTGGCGAACGTACTTGGTTCGTTGAGCCATCTGCAACGCGCAGGACGACGAGGAGCCCGCCGCAGTCACGAGGAGCGGAGCGGAACGGTGAACCACACGAAGCATGTTGCCCACCTCTAAGAGCGTACGCGCTAAACTGCTACAAAAAGAAAAAAAAAGGCAAAGGGAAAGCAACAACGCAAGTGATGTGTTCCTGCGAAAAGAGAGATAACAAAAGAGTGCAATACTTTTCTTTGTGTGTGTGTGTGTGCTTTTGCACAGGGGCGTACAATCGAATACTAAGAGGGTAAACCAAAAGAGCTAAACTCAATGCTACAATGACACTACGTTTCCTTTTGTCTTTAGACAAGAGTGGATATATATATGATGCGGTATCTACTACAATTGGGGGGAGGGTGGTACTGTTAATGATGGTAAATGGAAGTATCAACGGAAAATGAGCGCCAAAGTTGTATATATATTTGTTTTCTTTGTCGTCTTTCCTGAAGTCCTACTCTACTAAAATATTGTTGTTGCTCGTGTTGTTCCTTTTTTTTTTTTTTTACTCCGGGGACAAAAGAAGCGTACTCTTAAGTTGCCGCTAGCAGTGGTGCTAGTTGTTGTGCTTACATGAAGAGAAGAGAAAATTGTTGTGAGAATGGAAAGATGTCAACACTCATAGCTTCAGAAACAATCAGGCAAAGGGCAAAGCACACGCCCAAACCTTTTTTTTTTTTTTTTAACGTAGCACTATGTCAGCTTGCCTTCTGCGTTAGCCGTGCTGCACCACCTCATCAGATAGCCGTTTTCGTTTTGTCCAACAGGTGATGCGTGCGACCATTACAGACTTATCTTCGCTCTGCATGCCCACGCCGATCACACACAAGCACATGCAAACAACAAAACAGTCCATCACAAAAGGGCGACGGACGCAGCACTGGCAGCTTATTAACAGGCCAGAAGCGCGTCCACAATCGCAGATCTGTGATGCCCTCAAGTAAGCTTCTTTGTTTGTTTGTTTGTTTGTTTACTGGCGACTTCACTATTTTTTTTTCTTTTTGTAGGTATATGTTTTGGAGCTGCTAAACTTCGTGGTAAAAAAAAAAAAAAACGTTTTCTTTTCCCACTCTTTTGTCAATCATCCGGAGCTGTAATCTACATTGTGTGGTTGTTGCTGTTGTTTTTTTCTTTTTTCATCTGTCATCTCCGCTCAGGGAAGCCGGACAGGGGAGAGAGAGAGAGAGATTGGCGCTTTCAGGGGAAAGTTGCCAGAAAGTTCTCTGGAAAAAAAAAAGAGGGAGAAAAAAAAAAGGGAGAGCAACAGAAGAAATCTGCTTAAGATTGCGTGCACGCTCCCGGGCTATACATCCTGCATTCAAAGCGACTCTAGAGTCTTGAAGAGCTTCTGCTGTAACTCCTCGATATCCTTCTGCATCGACTTCCAGTCGCCGTCGCCCTTCGTTGGCCCAGCCGCACGCTTGCTCATCGCATTCAACCGCTTCAAGGTGTACTCGATGGACTCCTTGGCGTGGGTCGGCAGGGCCGCCGTCGCTGGAGGTGGATTCCCGCTCTTGGCTGGAGCCCCTTTGCTAGCACTGGACGAGCGTCGACCCGCAGGAGACGCAGAGAGCTTTCGTCCGTTGCTGGCACTTGCGGTGGGGGATGCGGCAGCAGCGGTGGAGTCGTTCACAGATGGACGCGCCGCACCGGCCCCTGCTGGCGGTCGCACCGAGTTGCCTTTGCCATCTGCCTTCCCACCACCACCACCACTGCTATGGTTTTTACTAGTCTGATCAGAGAAGGCCACGAAGGTGTCCATGGACGCCCGAGTCCCCGCACCCTTCTCCTTCTTTGCGTTGGGGCTCCCTGGCGGTGGTTTGGGGGACGCCTTCCGCGTTCCCCGCATCTCCTCCAACTCGCGGGTCTGCGCGGCCAACTGCTCCTCCAGCTCTCGGTTGCGCTCCTCTTTCTCTTTCAGTGTCTTGAGCAGGTCCATCTCACGGGCCTCCCGCTCTGCGTTGGTGGTGCTGTCCTCGTCATCACCGGAGATGGTGCTCGCCGCGTCGTCACTTGCATCGTCTTCGTCCATGTCGGCCGTCTCGCCCGCCGCGACGTCCTCGGTGATCACCGGGTACGAGAGCAGTTCGCGAGAGGTGGATTGGGTCGGGCAGGGCCACGCACTCGGTGCAGCATCGAAGCCCACCTCCGCCAACTTGCACTTCTCTTTTGTGAAGAGGAACAAATCGAACTTGATGTTCTTCGCCGGCACCTGCTGCGGGCGAGGTGCCCCGCCACCGCTTTTGGCGGTCGACGACGGGGAGCGGACTGTGTCGCTGGTCATGCTCGTATCGCCCACCCCCACCACCGCACGCATCATCGCCTCCACCTGCACCGACACGGTGCCTTTGCTGTCGTACTCCACCGCAGCCTCGGCGTTCCAGTAGGAGTCAATCCCGCCCACTTTCTTGTGCGCCGCGTTCAGCAGCCGGGGGCGGACAAAGGCGCCAGGGCTGTACATCACAGCCACCAGCTTGCCCACCGTTTCCAGCTTCACTGTCACGGGTTTGCCCTGCCACGTGCCGGCGAGCGTCGTGCACAGCCACTCGTTCGACTGGCCCTCCAACGGCAGAATATCCAACTCGTCGGAGTCGCAGTAGACGGATACGTGGTAGGTGTCTTGGAAAGGCGCCTCGGTGAAGGGAATGTACACGTAGTCCTCCTCCTTGTCCAGGGTGGCGGAGGTGGTGATGTAGCTGTTGCTGGCGAAGGTGTTGCTTGCCACGAAGGTGGACGCCTGCGGGAGAGGCACGATGGCTTTCAAGTAGCGCCGATCGGGTGCGAAGGGGTTCTTAAAGAGGCGACCGTGCAGGCGGGGGCGGGTGTTGTGTCCCTCCTCCTCTTCCTCCTCCTGCAGCATGTGCGCACGTTGCTCATCCAGCGACTGATACGAGAGCACAAACACGACCCGGCAAGCCTCCTTGGCGCGCAGTCGAATTTGCGGGTTGCAACGCCAGTCAAAGGCCTCCCCGCCTCGCCCGGTGAACTCCGTCCAGCGGCCCTGCAACGCCGTGTGCATCCACCCTACCTGCTCCGGCACCGTCGTCAGCTCGATCGGGTGGTTGCCAAAGGCGGACAGCGCGAAGTTTGTGTGGCGGCCGCGCTGACTGGTGAAGGGGACGACCATATACGGCGTGTCGGAGGCTGGCAAGGTGCAGTGCAGGACATTCTCGCAGTTGGATGTGTACCGGCCAATCTCAATCATCTTGCCGTGGAAATCGAGCTGCTTCAGTCCGAGCTTGGCGAGGTCCGGATCGCCCTCGAAGATGGCGATGCCCATGTACACCGAGTTGTTGCGCCGCTTCTTGCGCATGCGTTTCTCGTAGAGGGTGTCTTGGATGATGAAGGCGATATCGGTCTCCTCATGCACGTAGAGGTAGAACTGCGGGTTGTCCATGAAGGAGGAGAAGATGGGGCGGCCACCAGAGGAGGCGTAGGTCCACGCATCTTGAATTGTGACGCCGTAGTACGGGAAGGGTCCGGCGGTCTCCTGTGCCGTGGCGCGACCAAATCCCTCGCGGGACGTGTTCGTGCCAAAGGCTCGGGCAAGGCCCTCGAGCAGGCGGTACTTTACCTCGTCGTATCGCGGGTGTTCCCGTGCCACCTGCAAATTCTCCTCGGAGCTGCAGCACAAGTTTACGAGCGCGTAGGAGGCCAGGATCGGCACCTGGTGGTCGCGATCACCCGAGGAGCTGAAGAGGACGTCGATGAGGAGGTCCACGCCGCCCAGCGAGGCGATAAGCTGCTGCATCTGGCGATCGCCGTGGGCGATGCGGCCAATGCAGTTGGCGGCGGCCTTCGTGAGGTTCACCACCTCGGCAGGGCAGGTGCGGATCGTCTCCAGCAGCTTCGGCACAACGTCCAGCGTCTCAAAGCGGCGATTCGCCTCTTGGTAGCCATCCACGATGGAGGCGATGGCCGCACACGCTGCCTCCTGCACCTGCTGGTTCGAGTAGCCGTAGATCAAATCTGCCAGAGCTTCGTACACCCCCTGCGTCAGGCTCTTTTTGTTTGTGACGCAGCCGCGACACACCGCCTCTAGCGCCACACAGGCTGCCTCCTTACAGCGCTCCTCCTGCACGCGGAGAAGACCCTCGAGGGCGTCCAGGCCACCAAGGCCGGCAAAGGCCTCTCTGCCAGGGTCGTCAATCACACTTGCGATGGTCTGCGCCGCGTTGGCGCGGTAAAAGTTGGACGCGGACTTCTCAACGAAGTGAATGAGCCGCTCCAGCCCACCCAGCTCACGAAAGGTCTCCTTGGACTCGGGGAACAGGATACAGTGTGAGGTCAGATCGTCGAAGGTTTCGGGCAGGTTGGACATGATTCGGTTGAGCTCTGTCTGCCGCTTCAGATGCTTGTGGTTGGTGGTCTTGTCTTTTCGCAGCTTACGCTGTGTAGCGTCGTCGTCGCTCTGTGGGATGTGGCGCAGCTGCAAGAAGCCAGCCGCCTCCGTGTTGCGCTTGTTCTGCAGCTCCTCCTCAAGCGACTCAATGTGCGACCGCATGCGCTCAATCATTGCCTCCATCTCAGCCAGTCGCGTGTAGTCGATGGCGTTACGCACCGGCTTCAGCACAAGCTGCAGGGCCCGCTTACCAAAGTCAACCGTCGACGTCGTCTCGTTGCGCCACATCGCGCTACTAGAGACGGCCAGCATGAAGTGAATGAGGTTTGAGCCGCCCAGGCTGGATTGCAGCAGGTAGGTCAGCTTGCTGTCCTTGTACGGAATGTGCGTGCGCTTGTTCGGATGCTTGGCCTGCTCCACCAGCTTCCCCACGACGTTGCCTAACGCGCTGAGCGACTTGTTGATGTGAATGGCCTCCTTCATCGTCTCCCCGGTCGCGCCGGACTCGTCCAGCCGCTCCGACCCGGCGAGATCGATCATGTTCAGCTGCGCGTGGGAGCCGGGCAGGGCAGGCTCGTCCCACTGCATCCGCAGCATCAGAATCATGTGACTGCGCGACGACACCATGTTCATCTCCGTGGCTGTAATGGCCCGATTCTTGGCAGCCTCGCCGTAGAGCTTCATGCACTCCTCCATGCTCCGCACAGCGCTCCAGGTCGCGTCTCGAGCGACGTACTGGCTCTCACGGTTCATGTGAATGTCCAGCTGCTTGCGGTGGTTCAGCAAGTCTTGAACCTTCTCCTGGTAAATCTGCACGAGACTCACCTCGACAAGGGCGTCGGTGATTTCTGTGTTGGATTTGAAGGACTTGAAGATGCCGCGGATCACGCGAGGAATCAAGCCCTCCCCCTCGTCAGACCCAGCCACCGCCTTGTTCCCTTCCATAGTATGCGTCTTACCACTGCCGGTTTGACCGTAGGCAAAGATCGATGCGTTGTAGCCGCTGAACAACGTCCGCAGCACCTCCGGTCCCACCGTGTCAAAGACGGTCTCTTGACTAGTTTCTGGGTCGAATACGTGGTCGAAGCGCACCTGCATCTCCGGCGCGTCCTCGGCCTTCTTCATGAACAGAACATCTGGCTGACGCGTGTCCCCTCGGCAAGCCAGCTCGCCTTTGCCGTCACGCTTCTCTCGCTCATTGAGAGGGCGGATGCGCACGTACACGCGGGGGCGAGACACATTGGATTTGCTCATGTTTGGGGTTTGTGGTTTTTTTTGTCTTTGCTGGCTGCTATCGTTTCTTTGCAGTGGGTGCGGTTAATGTCTCTTTTATTTTTTATTTTTGGCTTTTTCTACTGTAAAGAAAAAGGTGGTGTATAACCATCAAAGGGGGTCTACAAAAAAATTGATAAGAAAGATTGACGTTGTAATGTGGTGCGTGCGATACCTGTGTCGAATGCTAGAGAATGCACTTGCAACGAAGTGATATTTCTCTTTTTGTTCGCGCACGTTAGTATTCGGTCCCACCGAGAGAAGCTTGGCAACTCTTCGAAAAAAAAGAGAAAAAAGTCCCGTTGGCAACGCAGGATTTATGTGAGTAGCAACTGGGAAAAAAAGAAAGAGTAGATGTATAGTCAAAGCAACAACACAAAACAAAGCAGTACAAGAAAACAAGGGCCTTGGCAGTGAGTACAATGGGATAGTTGATGAAGAGTCAATATGTACTCTTTCCCATACAGCTTTTGTATAAGCGCAAAACAAAAAAAAAGCCACAAAGTTATTTTGTTTTTCGTTGTTGCTGCTGTTGTTTTGACGAGCCCCTCCGTGAAACAGCACTGTATAGCACAGGCACTCCTCTTCTCTCTCCTTGTTCTCGTATAAAAACAGCCGTACTCTAAGAATGATACACAACTCGCACCCACACTTACAGACACGTTTGCGTGGCTGAGAGAGGGAGAGAGAGAGAGAGAGGAAGTGCAAAGAACCCTGAACGAGAAGTATGAGCCTCTCCGGGTTGCCTGTGTGTGTATGTATGTGTGTGCGAATGTTTGAAGTGCTGGAGAGAAGAAAAGACGACGAGGCGCACTGGCCGAATCAAGAAGACTACAAAAAAGAAAGGAGAGAAAGAAGAAGAACGAGCGAAATGGAAACAACACAAAAAAAAGCAAAGGAGAAAAAAAAAAGAGTGAGTAGGCATCAGAGACGGTGTGCCACAACACAGCTCCAACGGCGGACGCGTTAGCGAGAGGTATTGCTTCCTATATAAATGAGAAACACACACTGCCCTATCTTGCCTTTCTCTGCTATGATTGTTCTGTCTCAAAAGCAGCCACTGTTCTCCATAGCTACAGCTTTGGGTTTTTTTCTCATATAGCAATGCTTAATTTCATTTATTCTCCTAGTTTGCCAATGCAATTTACTGTTGTGCTTTTTGTACAAAACCTTTGTTGCGTATAAAGATAAAGGAGTGCCTCACACGTGAGGAAGAAGAAGAGAGAAAGAAAAGAAGGGATACTTCTGTTGCTGCTATGCAACAACAGCACAGGGGGAAGAGAGAGAGAATAAAGTGAGACCACAACGTACAGTGAGACTACATTATGCCAGGAAGAAGTGCTTTGCGACGTAGCGCACCGTATGCGACGCCAAATGTGTTCAAGTACCACCGGTGGTGCTCCAAGGCCCGAGGCGCAAGGTTGCACCACACGTACACGAAGAAGCTCAGCGCGGCCAGTGCGTACGGGGTAGCGAATACCCGCACAACTGACAAGAGGGATGAGGAAGTTGACGCGTTCGAGTTCGCACGAGCGAGAGCGTTACAGTCGGCTCCCGCCGTTGTGGCCGTCACCACCAATACGTAGCCTAGCCACTCCACCAGCTCACCAAAAAAGTTTGCGCAGCTGACGCGATCAAACCAGCCACCCACAGGTATTTTGTAGCCTCCCTTAGCAGCGGCTGCACCAGGTTCAGACGACGCACTCGACTCAACATCAGCCGCGACGCGCTCCTTTCTCTCTAGCGCAGTGGCAAGTAGCTTGTTTTTGCCCTCGTGGTTGCCGGCACGCAGGCTCACCAGGTAGTAGTCGGCCGTCGCATTCGTCCACTGGCCGTAGAAGAAGAGCGCAGAGCCGGCCCACAAGCCCACTCCGTACACGACCATCACCACCACCACCACGGCAGTCCAGCCGAAGCCATCTACAGACACTCCTGCGATCCCCACTGCGGATGCCGACGGTTGAGGCGCGAGCCAGCAGCGCAGCAGCTGCGTCGACGGTGGCTGCAACGCAGCAGATGCACCGTGTCCACTCGCCGCCGCAGCAGCCGCAGCACCAGCGCTGGCCAACACCTGCAAGCGACCGTTCAAAATGCAGTACAACGTGGCCGACCACGTCACCACCAGCGGGACGCGGTGTGCGCTGGCTGGGATCGACAGCGGGTACACCCAGCTGCGGTGCACGTAGTGAAGAACAAAGAGGAGGAGACCCAGGTGCTGCTGGGTGCAGGCAGTTCGCACGCAGTCCCAGTAGGAATAGCAGCGGCCGTGGACGTGCGAGTGCTCCTGCATCGAGGCAGGCGATGTTACGGTGGTGGAATGGGGATACTTGTCTTGACGAGCCGAAAATGGACCGTGGCCCATCGCACGAGGAAACTCCAAGGCAACGAAGTACAGCACATTGAAGAGCGTTGGACTCTCTTGTAAAGCCCAACTCACACGCGACGGCAACGTAAGGGGAAGCGACAGCCGTGTTACGTGGCGGCCGTACGGGGCCGGCACCACACGCGTCAGCACAAGAAATGTGAAAGCGGCCATGAGCAGCTGCACAACGCTGCTCCGGAAAATGACAGCTGCGTTGCGCTCTGTCGCCAGAGCGGCATCTGTGCGAATCAGATGCTGCGAAAGTTGACGCGTGTACGACTCGTCCTCTGGCACGAGGAACAGAGGCCGCTGCGACCACGCAATGGGCGTGGAGGTCGTCGTGGTCATTGAGGCGGCTGCACCGTCGCTGCGGTACACGTAGAAGGGCATCATAACATCCGCAACGTATGCCAGCAGAAGAGCTGTGAGCACGAGATGCATCACAGTAAGAATCGCTGTCTGCATTTTTATTTCCATATGTAATAATATGAGTTAATAAATTTGGTGCTCAACAGAGTAAAAGGATATGAAATGAGTTCAACACAACTTTGTTTCTCTTTGTGTGAGTTTGGATGTGTGTGTGTTCCCCTGTATGTGTATATGTGAAGGAGTCAATGGATATAAATATCAAAGATTTGTGCTCGGCAACGTGCAGCGTTAAAGTGTAGCAGGGTAAATTATGCCTTTCAAATGGAAAAAAGATAACGGGAAAGAAGAACAGAAGTAACGTAGCATGAATACATATCTATATATATATATTCGAAAGAAAGTAGACGCTTGTCTTTGTCGGTGTTAATTTTAAGTAGACTTTGACAACGATTGTATCCGCTGGTATCTCCGTTGCGTGCAATGTTGCTTTCAAAAGAGAGCATAAGAGAGAAAATAAGACAAGTGTCTCAGTCAGGATCTATTTCACGCCCTTGCGCTTGACTCCTGGGGCAATCTGAGAAAAAAGAGGCAAAGGCAACGCACACACGCCTCCCTCGTTAGGTGCGAGAGACGTTTCACCTTTTCATATTTTGTTGGGTGTTATCATTCTTGTAAAGCCGACAGTCGCTGTGTCGAATAGGCGGAACTCACCCAAAGAAAGGCAAACCACAAAGGATTCCCGAGTGGGCAAAAGCGGAAGAGTAGAGGTGTAGGCCTTCATTAATTTCCATCTGTTTGTAGAGACAACACAGAGATTCTGACAGACGGCCTTTTACACCCTCAAAGCAAACTCTTCTCTTTCTCTCTTGCTGGTGCGCCGGTGCACCTTCGCAATCAACACAGAGAGGGACGCTCGCCTTCATGCTTCCTCATCGGGATAGATCGGCTTGGGCAGCACCGCGTCCACTGGGCACCGCACCCACTCCTCCTGCACTTTCTCATAGAGAAGAAGGTACACGTCAGAGCGGCCTGCACGGCGCGCCGCCACCGCCTCGGCCTCTAGCACCTCCACCCGCGCATCGTTCGCACAACGCCAGCGCAGCCGTCGACGCAGCGGCATCGACTCCAGCGAGGACGCATCGGCCAACGTAGACGACGCTGAGTGGGTGTGTGGGAGAGCAACGCGCTCAAGCTTCTCCTCCTCCTCCTCCTCTTGCTCGTCATCACTATCGATGTCACGATGCTTCTTTCCCTCTTCATTGCATGAGCCTGTCGGGGAGGTCTCTTCCTCTTCTTCCCCCTCCACCGCGAACTCGGACACGTAGTGCCCGTAGTGGAGACTCCGACCAAGATGAAGGACGGTACTCTGCAGGTGATAGACGCTGCGAATGGCCGTCACCCACGCCGCAGAAGCGCGGTCGTCCGTGTGCAATTCCTCAACATCCTGATCGGATTCCCGCTCTTGTTTCGTCTCCTCATGTTCCGCCATATGTACGTTTAATTCTGATGGACTCGTACATGGCACACACGCGATTCCGCGCTCCTGTGCATCCGTGGTGAAGCACTTCTTCTCTGCGTCGTAGAAGAAGCAGTGCTCTTGCACGTCTGATGGTGCGCCGATCGATGCCTCCTCATCACCTCTTGCCCAAGTGCGTCCCAGCGTCTCTGCCTCCACCTTACGCAGTGACACCGTCCGCAGCGGCTGCCCTCGGTGCTGGCGGAGCTCCTCGGTGCTGGGCAGGGCGTAGACCACCAGGGTGTCCTCCACCGCCACACACCGGTCATTCTTCCGAATGTACACACTGCCCTTCACAAACTCCGTGGAGAAGCGCTTGAGTTGCAGCACGAGCACCGGAGGCGGGCGAGTGTAGAAACACCCGCCTTGGTACTGCGAGGACTTCAACCCGCAGGCATCGCACTTGTAGTCGCTGAGGGGCTCAAAGGCCATGGAATGGTGTAGGAGTGAAGAGACGGAACAGCGCGAAGACGCAATTGCTTTTTGCTGTGACGCAGAAGGCGTTTCCGAGGACGAGACGGGCGAGGAATCGCCAGGCTGTGTTGCCTTGACATTTTGCGCATGGCAGCCGATCTTAGGCGATAAGGACGGCTGCTGCTGCTGCGTTGGCGGCATCAGATCTCCCGGCGCCTCACTCGCCTCCGCCTCGTCTTCCTCCTCCTTCTCCTCGGGAATATGCAACGACAAGTTTACACAAACCTCATCTGTCACAATCTCGTGGTGGCAGCCAGGGCTGCGACAGCGAATGATGTTGAGCAGGCGCGTCTGCACAAGCGTGTTGATCCAGGCATCCGCCATCGCCGTTGAGATCAGCGATAAGGTCGGTGGCACGACACCGGTGATCAGAAGCGACGATGTTGACCCCTCTGCCGTCGCCACCGGTGGCGCTGTGGCCACTCCCTCGGTGCTCAGGCTTGACGCTTCATCTTGCCTCTCCCAGTCCTCCAAGAGAGCCGCACAGCGCTTCTGGAAGTCAATCGCCTCTGTCTCCAGCTTTGCCATGAGCGCCACAAACAGCTCGTGCGCGTCCTCCTGCTCACCCAGGAAGAACTCCCCCGCAAAGAGCGCGGCCACGGCGTGCAGGCGAATACCGCAGGTGTACAGCTGTCCATCGAAGGTGCGGTCATTCTCGTGAAAGATCTTCTCCTCCAATAGACGTTCTCGCTCTGCTTGAGTCGTGGTGGGGGCGTTCAGCAACATTGTCATGTGCTCACGCCACCGCACTGCACGCACGAGTGCGGCTAGCGCGGCGTGCAGCGTGGTGGGCAAGCGATCGGTCTCGTCGTCAACATTCAAGACATCCTCCAGCTCCTCGAGCGTGAGGCGTTTGACGAGATCGATGGTTTGCTGAACCGCACGATGGGGGATGTACTCAAACCGCGGCGGGAGCGTCGTCGCAGAGCCGTCGTGGGCCTTCGCTGCTGTGTCCAAGGGAGTCGGCAGCAAATCGCACACCTCTCCCACCGTCCCATCCTCGGAATCTGCTCGCCTGCGCTTTTTCGTGTCTTTGGCGGTGCGCGTCTTTGACGTGGTGTTGGCCTCCACGTAGCCACTCGTCCACTGCGCCCGTCGCACCGACCGCCTGTTTGAGAGGGCCATGTAGCGGTATGTTGCCAAAACCAGCGGGGAGTTCAGCAGCGCTTGACGAAATACTGTACTGCGGAGCAGCATCGTCAACGCGCTGCAGCCGTAGCAGTCGTTGCCCGTATTGTGGAAGCCACTGAAGTCACGCAGGTGCGGGTAGTGGTTGGTGCGGCGGTTGGTGGGCGGCAAGAGAGCAGGAGAGGAGGATGGCTCACCGTTTGGGAAAGAGCGGGCTTGTGGGAGAGAGGGCTGGGGCACCGTCATTGAAGGTGGAAGCGCGTGTGGGTTGTCGCACGGCGTGGATGAAGGAGAGAGAGGGGGGAGGCTTTGCTCCTGCGACAGCATCGGGGGAAGGGGGGAGGGCGGGATGGAATGCCACCCGCTCTCGTCGACC
This sequence comes from Crithidia brevicula, assembly GCA_030849845.1. NCBI lineage: Eukaryota > Euglenozoa > Kinetoplastea > Trypanosomatida > Trypanosomatidae > Crithidia > Crithidia brevicula. Next base: position 103,500 of record JASAOD010002006.1, on the reverse strand, counting down.
GCAGGCATTGCCATCTCCTCCGCGGCCTTTCGTGGGACCACAGGCGCACCGCCGTGCCCTTCACCCTCCGTGTCTTCTTCATTCAGATGCCTTTCCTTTTCAAAACGAAGATTATCACGCAACATCCGCTGCTGCTGCTGCTGAGAGCCTTCGTATGGAGTGTGCTGCTGCACCTGCGACGACGGCGAGAGTGTCGGTGCCACCCCGCTGCTTGCACTTGCCGCGCGAGAAGCAGCAAAAGAAGCAGCGGCAGCAGCAGCCGGATCTGAGCGCGCTGGATGGCGGGCCAGCATGCGAGGTGACACACCCGCCCGCAACGGAGGAGATGCTGGGGACGCAAGTACGACGGGTGACGCCGCAACTCCTCCTGTCGCGCCAGCAGTGCTGGACGGCGTATTGGCGGAAGCGGTGGGCGCCAGCAGAGGCGGAGGCCGCTGCATCATCACAGCACTTGCCTGCACCGCCGGCTCCGTGTGCAATGAAGAATCCTTTCTTGCCCTCTCAGAGCAGTCAGAGGCCCAGTTGGTAGGATTGGGCTTGGATGCATCTGTCGTTGGCTGAATGGCCGCTGTGACGGGCGGCTGCTGGTGCTGTGATGGTGCCGGACGACAACGAGAGAGGTGAGACCGGAGGTGGGAGGAGGAAGAGAGAAGCGAGGGGCTGCGGCTGCGACTGCGACTGCTCTGGTGGCCTTTCGGGTCTTCGCACGGCTCACGTACGTGAGAAGCGGAATTCGATGTCGACGACGACGCAGACGATGCCGATGGGGATACGGATGAGTGTGAACTGCCTGCGAGCAAAGGAGGCGCAGTAGTGGCGAGCAAGGCCGCACGATGGATAGTGCTGCCCCCCACGTCAGCATTCTTGTGGGGCGACACGATTGGGTTCGTCGGATGAAGAGCAGCAGCTGTGGTAGGAGTGCTGACGGGTGCTCCCAGCAGCTGTATGCCTGCGACACGATACCGCGGCGCACCACCGCGCGAAGTGGACCGGCTGCGACTTCTCTTCCCTCTTGCGTCACCTCTCTCCTCCGCCTCCTCTGTAGGAGGCATCTGCACGCGTTTTTGGAAGAGAGAAGACGCTACCGGTTCTTCCTCTGCATCGGCACCGCGGCTCTGATCACCCGCGTCTTGTGTGCCCTTCATGTTCGAAGGCGTCGGGCACCCCTCCTCATCCGAATGCGACGCGGCATCGACGTCGATAAGACGAGCAGCACCGCCACGTTCCGCTTCCGACGGTCGCGAGTGACTGTCACCATTTTTATCGCGCGCGCCTTCGTTTTCTCGTGAACCCAGTATGACAGAGGGCCTGGCGCTGCTGCTGCTGGATGCACGCCCTCGTCTACGATCACAGCCGCTGTCGCCCTCGACCCAACCGAGCTGCACGCCCGGTCGCGGCGGTGGCGATGTCAGGGCAACGTCGCGGCTTCGACTGCCTGAGTCGCGTGTGGCGGCTACAGCGGCAATCCTTCTTGATCCGCTCTCTTCTCTTTCTCTCTCCTCGCCGCCACCGGTGCCGCTGAGTCGTGCGCTGCTTCGCGTTGATCGCACAGGCGTGCCGTCGTCCTTCAGTGCGCGGTGGATGTTGCGGAGGTGGCCGTCGTCGACGCGTCCGTCATCGTCGTGAATGCCGGAGGTACGCCCCTTCTGCGCCTCCAGCATGCGTCTGCCATGACTCATGCCGTGCAATGTTATCAATTGCCTGATGAATAGAAAGCAGTGTGTGTGCAGTCGCCCTTTTTTTTCTTGCTACGAAGTGCAGAAGTCTGAGAAGGTTACCTTTTTCTTCTTTTTTTCTGGCTTGTTTCAACTCAGAGCGAAGGCAGAAGGAAAGGCGTCTGCGCAGCGCTGTTGCGACGATAACACGACAAATGAGAAAGATGGTGCTGGCTATCGTAAGTTTTCTATCTTTTTTATTTTTTAATTGCTGTCTATCCCGCTCTCGTTGCTCTCCGTTGGTTTAAAAAGTGGACAAAATGATGATAGTGATTACGGCTTAGAAAAAGACGGGTAAAGGAATCTGAGAGAGACAGAAAAGAACGCGCACTGTCGAGCCGTGAATGTTTTGAAAAGGATGGAAGTCGGCTGGCGAGCTGAATGCACGCAGCTGAAAAGAAAGATTCTTTCCAACAAAAATAAGAAGCGAAACACGCACACAAGCTCACAACAAAGCAACGGGCTCTTGAACAACAATCTTTGCGTTAATGAACAAGGAGTATCAGAGAAGTAAAAGTTCGCGTAATCTCTTGCGCTTCAGAAGTGAAATGTGTGTATATGGCTGAAACCAAAGAGGTGTGCGCTGGCGTCCTAGTGAATGTGTTCAATGTAGATACCGAGCACAGAATACTTCAAGAACGGAGCAGATCCAAAACACAAAAAAGCAGCCCTTATGCGCATTCAACCATAGCAGCCATGAAGTCACTATGAAAGATGGGGTGTATAGAGAAGGCAATGCAAATGCAGAGAACACGAAATTTGATCGGAGATTCAACACGTCAATTGAGTGCCCCGGCGCTTATTCCAACTTGCTGCTCTTACACAAAGAATAAGAAGTCTTGAAGGACGAAGTGTGCTTGTGAAGACAAAGAGAGCCAACCGGGCCTATAGAGAGGAGAATATATGTGCTTAAAAATATAAAAAGAGGAACAACCTGCCTGCGTTCTCTTCTGCACTTAAGGCAAATCGTCAGCGCCAACGCAAGACAATGGTCTGTGTATCTATAGATGTATGTTTACTGCTGTCTGCAACAAAAAAAAAGGGGGTCTCCCAGCAGTAGAGGTGTTACTCGCTATTATTATTATTATTATTTTGTTGTTGTTGTGTCAGTTGTTTTGAAAGCGGCGCCAGAGAGCACGCCAAAAAGAGTTCGATTAGGAGAGAAAGAGAGAGAAAGTAAAGATTAGTAAGCCAAGTGAGTAGGACAGAATATAGGAAAGCCATCGAGCACAACTGCTTCGAAAACGCGGCAATAACTAGCGGTTGTTGGTCACTTACTCCACTGCTCTGATCAGACAGATGATGGTGTACTGAGGGAGCTCATTTTCTCGTGCCTTTTGAGCTGCGTATTGAACTGACAACGTTGCTCAATCTCGCTCTGGAGGAAGAGACTAGAATTGAAGTCAGCACTGTACTTGTGACGTGAGACAATATATATATATGTTCTTTCATATGGTTGATGGGATTCTTTCGTGGGCCAACTCTTTTTTTTTTTTCGAGGTGCGCACTTGCTGCGTCGAGTAAACCTGTCGCAACGCTAAAGCCATGTCACCAATATCATGCTTTAATGTTCTTGATGAGCACAGTGCATCTAACGACGAGAGATTTGGATAAGGGCGTGCACGTTTACCTGAGGGCAACACGAATCCGCTAACTCAACAGCATCTATGATTGCACACCGCTTGTCATGTGCGTCGATGTAAAAAGGGGGAAATCTATGTAGCAGAAGGAGAAAAACAAGCCAGAGGAGACCAGAAATAACAAAGACACAACGCAGGTGCGCCTTTTGGGGAGGAGAGGTTTTCTTATCGCCTGTACACATTCTTTTCCAGCTGCATCTAGAAAACAAAAATACAAATGAAAACGATACTTTGACAACGCGAGCAAGGTACTAGTCCATCGCCCGCCGGTTCTTCTCGTCCCCATAAAGGCGTGCGCTTCATCGCGGAGACAACCCTCTATGTTTCTCACGCAGCAGCCGGTCCAGGTCGGCCGATATCGCACACCGCACCGCGTCATGACGAACCAGTCGGCAAAACACCGCACAGAGCGTCAACGTGACCTCGACAGAGGCAGACGTCGACGTGGCCCACCTGCCGACCTCCTCGTCACTCCAGAAGAAAGAGGAGTTGATTGGCATGTGTGTTGTGGACACACTCGACAAGTTTAAACGCTCTGTTGGCGCGGTCGAGGCGCTGTGAAGCCACAAGGCCTTACTGTTACCGCCAAACAGCGGGCTCAGAAGGGCTCCCCACAACGCCCACTCCGCACCTACGCGCCGCACCGCAGCATCACCGCATGAGGGGCCCTCCGATGCGTCAGTGAAGCACGACTTCGTCACACTGTCTGGGCAGGTGGAGATGGCACAGTGCACGGCGTCGTGCGTGTCCGCTGCCGAGGGGAAACGACGTGGATCGGCCCCGAGCTGCTCAGCAACGCGGTCCAGGTCGACACCCTCGTCACCAGCGTTGGCGCTTGCAGGACGCGAACGGTGGCGCCTCGGCACGCGCATGCGCGGCGCGTCCACGTCGTCCTCGACCTCCGACAGAGACGCCTGATGCTGGGCCACCTCGCGCACCACCGCTGCCAGCGCGTGGCACATGAACGGGTAGAGAAGAGAGGTGCAGCCCTGCAGTGGCGATGAGCATTGCAGTGTCCTGTCCATCTGTGCTTGCAGAGGTGCCGTTGTCTTCTCTGCGGTGCATGCGGCTGCGGGCACGACAGGGCGAAAGCACGAGTCGCTCACGATGCGCAGAAGGGCCTTGTGCACAGTGCCACCGGCATCCTGCGCATCCACGCCGAATAGAACGACACAAGGGAAGGACAGGGCAGAGTTGTACTCCGTCAGGTTGTGACCGTCGAACTTGCTTGTCAATACGTGTGGGCTGGCCTGTGCGCCGCTCTGGTGCATCGCCTCGGTGCTCTCCACAAAAGTAAAGCCGGCCTTTTCCAGCCAGAAGTCCACCTCCTCCAGCGAGCGAACCTGCACCCCAGTGAGCATGGTAGCGGAACGAGGCAACAGCAGCGGTGGCTCCGCTCCGCCGCGCGCCGATAAAAGGGCCGTCTTCGATAAACGCGCGTTGGCATCAATGGCTCCTAAGCGTGACGCAGGGGAGCGACTTTTACTTCTGTTGTTGCTGACACCACCGCCGCCAGCCCCTGGCCACGCCTCTCTCTCGCCTTCGCACACGTCGCCGTCGTCCCCGGTGCGCATCTTCGCGTCCATCTGCACACATGCAAGGTCTCCCATGGCAAAGGGGGTGGGCTGCGTTGCTTCTGCATCTGCGCGGCACTGGGCAATAACAGGGCGAAGAACATCCTCCATGGGAGGGCATGCCGCTGCCACAGCGAAGGAAGAAGAGGGCACAACACGTCCGATAGCGAGGGTGACGCTGAGCGACCGCGTACCGCACTGTGCTGCTTCGTGCTGCAGGATTTGTAAGACGCGCCGCGAGAGCTTCCCTACCGTCATTGACGGCGAGCGTTGGCAGGGAGCACGCTGATGTCCCGCACTGGTAGTTGCCTCGCTTGTGTTCACAGACTCAAAGAGAGTTGCGTTGTGGAGCGCCGCAATGTCGTTAGCGGACGTGGTCAGGATGGTGCACGAGAAGCCCTGCAGGACGTCGTGCACCACGTCCTTGAGAAGAGACGACAGCGGGACATGTGCAGCGCAGGTGGCCTGTTGCTCCTGCTCCGCCTCCTCGTCCTCCGTTACCTCCGTTTCCTCCTCTTGTACCGATGCAAATGTGTTCCCTTCACCATGTACACCTTCCACAGGCACGACGCCATCGTAGCTGAACACCTTCCCCGATGAGGTGTGCAGCACACTGTAGGGGTCCATCCAGCAAAGCCGTCCTGCCGCCGGAGGCTGCGGCGAGGACAGCAGCAACGCCGTACGCTGACACCCCACGTGGGCAGCGAGTTGACTCTCCAGGCAGTGGCAGCGTGACTGAGTCTCCGCCAGAGACTCCGCTGCCTCTCGCAGTTCCGCCTCCGCCACTTCATAGTCACGGTGAAGGTGGCCGGTGCGCAGCCGTGCAGCATGCAGCCTCTCCGCCAGCTGCGCCTCCTGATGTTGAGCCGCACGCAGCTCCTCCCTCGCCCGCTCAAAGGCGGACATGCGCGCGGCCACTGTGAGACGAGATGTGTGTTGTTCAGCATGCAGCGCTGCCAGCTGCTCCGCGGCAGCAGCGTACATCATATGAGCGCCAAACTGTGTGTTTGTGGGTAGGTGAATGTGTGTAGAAAAGATAGAACATAAGATTTGGCCAGGCGGCTCTAATTCATGTGGCAGTCTTCGAAGCTCCGCAGAGCAAGAAAAGAAAAAAAAAAGCATTTGCCGATTCAAAAATACAGGAAAGGGAAGCGGGCATCAATAGGAAGATAAAGGTTCGATTTTCGTGAGAGAAAAGTGGGCCAATGAACACAATAAAGGCAGTGGTGAGGAGAACAAAAATTCAAAGGCCACAGTAAGCGCATTAGAGCCTGGCGAATGAAAGCAGGTGTCTCCTCTGTGCGTTTCTCGCGTAGCGCACGCCAAGCAGCCAGTGGTTGATATTTGCTGGAGAACGAACAATGCCGACCATTCTCACATTCGCTCTTTGAATGTTGCCGTGAGTGCATATTCGCACGCCCCTCGTCAAGTAACGCATTGCTAAACGTATATTTAAACGCAAGATTTATGCACCTGCCTGTCTCAATAAAGTACGTTGCAGATAGCAGTACCATCAAAAAAAAAAAAAAGAGACCAAAACTCATACACGAACGAAGAGCATGCACATGTGAACTAGAACGTAAATGTCATAGACAAAGTGGCAGATAAACACCAGTAAACAAAAAAAAAATGGTGCTTCAACAACTATAAATAAAAAGAGAGAAAGCAGAGAAAGAGAGACAACCTTTAATATACAAGATACAGTAGTGAGCAGATTCAAGCAATATTAGTTTCCTCCTCTCACCGACACATACAAAGCAGTGGAGTTCCGTTGTTTGTAGTTTTCGTTTTTGTTGTTGTTGTTGCTGTTTTGCATTCTCATTTTGAGCCTCACAGAATCGTTGTCACTGAGAAAGGCATCGTTAGAAAATGCACAGTATTTTTTTTATTTTTTTATTCAGCTTGTAGAAGAGAGGTGAAAGAAGCCTCGATCATAGATCAGCCAAATACATTCAAAACAAAAGAAAGAAAAGAAAAAGAGGTAGTGAGAGCTCCAATAAAAAAATAAACCGAGAAAAAAAAAATAACAAGAGAAATAGCGGCGATGAAAGAAAACAGAAGCAAAAAAAAAAAGTAAAGTAAAAGTGGGTGCTGCAATAACCATCAAACCCACCAAACGGAAATACGTTTAACCCATAATATTCCAGTCATTTACACAGTACAACAAATAAAAAACAAACAAGACATATGCTCGTTGCTTAACAGCAGCTCCAAGCGCGTCCGCTCGATGCAGCAAAAATGTGAAAATAACAGTGGTTGTTTTTTTGTTTTGTTATTCTCTTTTTCCAAGTGGCAATCTTGCTTTGCGAATCTACTGGTGCAAGTGATCTCTACTTGTATGATCTGACACTTCACCTATAAAAAAAAAAATTGTAACGAGCACACACAAGCCGATCACGACATGAAATGCAATCCAATCGAAGATTCCGGCACGCCATTCAGCAGCAGCTCCGCCCCTTGCTGGTCCACCGCCAAGCCCGGGATGCAGCACAGAATCAACAAATCCACCGCCGTCCACGCAAAGATGCGGTATCGCGCTCGGAGCAGATACCGCAGATGCCACCCGTAGAGTGCGGTGCCGACGCCGTGGTAGCAGCAGCAACCACACGGAATGCCAAGCGAGAGAGCGTCAAGCAGGCATATCATACAGAGCAGGTCAGAAGACGAACGCGTCTCCACCCCCATGCAGGCGCACCATGGAAACACGTTTGGGGCAGCACCGCGCATCTTCATGTCCGCCTGCAGCGCCACCGCCTGAGACGCCACGGCGCAGCGGACGCAAAAGCAGCGACTCAGCAGATGGCAGCAGTTCTGTGTAAACGATGACGTTGGCTGGGCAGCAGCAGCAGCGAGCAGGCGGCCCTCAGAGGCGGTCGTGAGGGGCCCTGCGTTGTAAAACGGATTCACAACGGCGGTTGCCGCCGCATCAGGCGCCGCGTCCGTGCCACGAGCTTCACCGGTCCGCAACGCCCGGGGAATGGAGGGCGATGGTACGTGGTAAATTGCGGGGTGGGAGAGCAGCGTGTGCGAGTCGATGGAGGGGGAACGCCGGGGTGGTGCCGCTGCTGACAGCGTTGCCTGCTGCGGGTCCGCGCGAGCGCCAGACCCGTTCAGTGAGGTCGAGTACGCCACACTGGGGGAGAGGGGATTCGACACCTCTGACTCCCACACCGTGCGCACGACTGCACTCAGCGGGACAGAGTAGAAGGCGTTGCGCAGGCAGGGCACGAAGAAGGGAGCGTAGCACAGCGGCTGCTCCCAGTCCTGACGGTCAAGGACGACGTTCGAGACGACGGGCGGACGTTCACGCAGCACGCGGCGTTGGCGGTTGTGAAAGAGAAAGCGCACACTGCGCTCCTCGGCGGTGGCGACGCGGGCACCACGCAGGAGGCCAGCCGGGAGGCCAGCTGCAGCACCCGATGCACGCATAGGAGCGCCCCCGACACTACTGCCAGGAGCGGTGGCGTCGGCTGCCCCGCGCATCTCTTGTGGAACGGCACGCGTCGACGCTACCGTTGCCTCGCCTCTCGCCCCTGCCATCAGTGGCGTAAAAGCATCGGTGTCCATGGTGAGCCCCAGCGCCTGCTGCCGATACGTCCGCTCCTCTATCCCTCTACCATCGTCCACTGCACTCGAGCCAGCCGGTGCTACTGCTGCGGGTGCCACCGGTACTACGGCACGCGTTGGCGAAGCCTCTCCGGCAAGCGCAACCTCGTGGGAGAACGCACGCTGAGGACTGCTTGCTCTGTCCGGATGCCGGCCGGCAACGGTAGGTGAAGGCACACGAGCGTTTTCAGCTGCTCTGGCCGACGCCTCCTCGCTCGTTGGGTGAGAGAAGCGCTCGTGTGACGCCGGCGAGGGCAGCGCCAGGCCCGCTGGAGCCCCATGCCGTGCACCTGGTTGGTTTTGAGACAAGGAGAGCCGCTGTGGTCCGTCTTGGGTCTCGTTTGTTGACGCTTGGCCGCTGCCTCGATGTCCTTCGCGGTCAACACCATCGTTGGTTTCGGGGTGACGACTGGGATGGTTTGCATAGCCCTCGCCCTGCGGGTGCGTCGAAGGGGTGTCGTCGGTGCTGTCAGACACCTCCGATCCTTCGTGTCGAGGATGACCCTCACTAGAGCTCAGCGACGACGAGGGCGGTTGCACGCGACGCATGGCATTGATGCGAGTCAGCGTCTGTGGGGCGGACCCGGTGGGGGACCGCAGTCCCGAGCTGCTACTCACCCCGCTGTCCATGGAAGCCGAAACACAATAGTGCGGTGTATATTTGTTTTGTGTGGAGGCTTGCCTTTGTGTTTTTATGGGAGAAAGCTGCACCAACTCTAAAAGGAAACGGAAAGGAAACAGAAAGGAAACGAACAGTGACAAAAGAAACAGATTATGGAGACCGACGTCGAGTCTCGGTGAATGCCAAGCAAAAAAAAACAAAAGGAGGAAATTCAAGAGGAGTTCCTGCAGCTTGGAAAGTCGTTGCAACGCTTGTGAAGTGAAGGCGAAAGAGAAAAAGAAAAAGAGAAAGAAGTGGAAATGAAAAAAAAAGAGAGCAGCACCGTGGTGATCTTTATATACGTTTTTTGTTGTTGTTGTTTTTGCTATGTAGAGAGACCCTCCACCAGACTTCTTCAATAATAATGAGAGAAGAAAAAGAAAAAGAATGGAAGAGCAGACTACACAGGCTCTAGCGGTTGCTGCGATACTTCACAACAAAGCGCGTGCTGAGGAGGAGAGCGAGGGAGAGAAAGAACCAAAGAGAAGAAAAGAAATAAGCCAAAGAGAAGCCAAAGCGAATAGCCAGAAGAGAAGAAGACCTCCCATTCACCTTGAAAGATACTTGGCTACCTGTATTGATGGTGATACGAGGGAGTTTGCCTTGATGCACGCAGGTGCGTGTGATCGAGAAGGGTAAAGTGAGCCCTGCTCGCGAGGGAGGACCCCATCTTGGGAAGAAAAGCCACAGAGATGGGGGAAAGAGGAGGGCCAACAAATCTTCTTTAGCGCTCTCTCTCTCTCTCAGTGTGTAAGTGTCACGAATACATACTGCACAGTGATTCACGCGCGTTATAGTAGAGTATAAACAGAGAAAAAGAAAACTGTAAGAGAAGATTTTTTTGTTGTTTCAATTCACGTGTTTGAATATCGTGTTTAAGTGATTGTTAAATTTGTTTTTTTCCCCATAAAGTTGGTAGCGTTGATGCTGCTGTTGTTTTTTTTTTTCCAGAAATCACAAAGAAGCACTTGGAAGAGGTTCAACGTGTTCCTCGCTCTCTCTCTCTCTCTCTCTCCCTCTTTCTCCTTTCATCCAGTACTCACAGAGACGGCAGAGCTGTTGCCTCGACCAACTCCTCGGGTGCCTGAAGCTGCAGGAAAGACTCGTTCTCCCTGCGCTCCTGCGAAGAGCACTGCGAGGCGGCGGCGGATGAGATCGACTGACCACAACCATTCGCCGCACTATTGTCCTTCTCCTTCTCCACAGCCTCGCGCTGTGCCCGCTCCAGAAATGGCGCACCATCCGCCGTGTGCAGATCCGCGGGTGTCGCCTCGTGGAGGGCAGTCGCGGAGATCCACGACGCCTCGTTGCCTTCTCGTCGGCTCGCGCCGTTCCTTTCGCTGCCCTCCTTGCTGCTGTCGAAGGTGCGGGCAGCCGCAAAGCTCGCCGTGATGGCCAGCCCACTCGTCTCCCGCTCCATGGGATGGGTGTCGAGGTACTCGCTCACCGGCACGCCGACCACCTGCGGATGGAATTGCGGATAGGCCCTCCCTCCGCTTAAAGAGGCAGTCGAGGTGGAGGACTGCGCTGCAGCTGCCATCTCCGTCACGGGCCTCTTCACGGCAGCGGTGTTATGCCGAGGAAAAGGATCGATCTCGTGCCAGCGAGAGGGACTGCGTGGCACGTAGGGTGCAGCGCCGTCCATGGGCAGCGGCTTGGGGAGCGAACTTGTCGAGCTGCCCAAGCTGCTGAGGCTGAGGCTGAGGATCCCTGCAGCCCTCTGCCCAGCACTAACGCCCCCACCAGCAGCGGGAGAAGGAGGCGGCATCTTCGCAAGAGGAGAGTACACCACCTTGTTGGAGTGCGTGGTGGGGGTGCTGCCCACACGTCCCGCTGCGGAGGACGTGCTGTAACTCTCACTGCCCTTGATGCTGTTGATTCCGGTCAAGGTATGCGTTGAAGTAGGTGGCACAGCGATAGGGACGTTGGTGGTGGGTGAGCTCATGTTTGCCGCGGGCTTCCGCACGACGGTTGTCGTGGGGACTGAGGGCACTGCGTTGGGGGTTCGCAGGAACATGTTCTCGAGGATCACGGCCTCTGGCACGCCGGGGTTGCTGTTGCCGCCGGGCACGGCCACCATGACCGAGCTGCAGACGGCTATTCCAATAGGTGAGGAGGCGTCTGCGACGATAGGCTGGATGAAGGCGCCCATGGAGGCCATCATCCGCGTCATCGGATCTACCTGAGTCGGCTCTCTCACCTCTTCCTCTTCCTCTTCCTCTTCTTTCTCAACAGCTTCACTTTCCTTGTGAGACGCACTTCGGTCCGGCTCACTTGTCGTGGAGGACACAGGACTTTTGTGTTGGTCAGCTGCGGTCGTCGACTGCCTACAAAGAGGCGAGACACCCGCAGCGCTGCGGCTGCCGCTGTTCACCGCCCACTCGGTGTAGTCCAAGGCCGAATGCGACGCAGACACGCAACCGCCCCCGCGCCGCCATGCTGCGGCAGCCGACACGTTGCCGTCCTCCGTGTTCGCACCGAGCGCAGGCGCATCCGCAAGAGGAAGGGACTGAGCAGAGGGGAGTCGAGTGCAGAGGCTGCGTTTGGCAGGGTCGGTGGAGGCCGCCATGTCAGCAAACGCCTCAATGATGGTGGAGAAGAAGGCGGGGTGGAAGTAGTGGCCCATGCTCTTCAGTACCAGCATGCGCGCGTAGGGCAGCATCGTGGCGGTGCGGTAGCCGTGCATGGGCGGGACCACCACGTCCTGTGCACCGTGCACCACCAACGCAGGGACGTACAGCTTCTGCAGGGCAGCATCTCTTCCCGCTGCACGACGAATCGTGGCGGCTTGCCGTAAGAGGCCCGCCGAGTACGAGCTGCGCTTCAGTGACATCAAGAAGCGCTTCTTCAGGTAGTCGCCGTCGGGCGGCAGCGCGGAACGCAGCAGGCGGCGCAGCGAGTCCACGCGGAACTCCAGCAGCTCGTCCACCGTGCAGTCACGCGGCGGCTTGCGCAGCATCCACAGCTTCACCCACATCTGCGGCTGCGGCAGGTCCGCTGCGTTGGTGGAGGACATCACGCTGGTTAAGCTGATCGTCCGCTCCGGCGCCAGCAACGCGGCAGTCTGGGCGATCATGCCGCCCATGCTGATCCCAAAGAGGTGCGCGCAGGGGATGTTCAGCGTGTCCAGGAGGGCCCACGCGTCGGCTGCCATGTCCTCGACGCCGTACGGCAGCCGCTCTCCCAGGAAGCTGGCCGCCCCGCCAGGCAGCAGCAGCAGCGGCGCCTTCACCCGACCGCGATGCTCTACCTTGGTGGAGTGGCCCATGTCGCGGTTGTCGTAGCGAATCACGTAGAAGCCGGCCCGCACGAGGGCCTCGCAGAAGTCCTCATCCCACGCGTACAACTGCATGTTTAGCCCACAGATGAGCAGCACCGGGGGCAGTCCGTCGTTAGGGTCGCCAAAGCACTGGTAGCAGAGCTCAATAGGCATCTGGCTGGCAGGACAGTCCCGTACCTTCACGACCATCTGAGGTGTGCGAAGAACACGTTTGAGTGGCTTCTTGGGGTGGTGCGGCGGCCGCTGCTCCTTTGGCACACCGCCGTGCCCGTCAACGTCCTTCCGCGGGTTGCTTGCGCAAGTGAGTAAGGACATGATCGCCTCCTACAACGTACGCGTTGAGACAGAGAGAGAAGACAATATATAACAATGATGCAAACAGTCCACGCTAAGGTGACGCAAGCCGTTCACGTTGTTTCACGCCCTTTCGTCCTGGTGGAACTGTGCTTTGTCAACCTACCCTAGAGCCCTCAAAAGGGGGAGTAGATTGGGAAAAATCGAGAGCAAAGGTAAGAAAGGCCGCAGGCTCAAAGAGACAAGCAGCGGAAATTTTAAAAAAAGTGCGTACTGATGTGGTTTTTTCCTCTACTATCGTACTATTGGTGGTGTGTTGTGTCGGAGACTTCAATATTATATATATATTCAATACTTGAGAGGTGCGCCACACGAAGAAACAAACCTGTAGGACAAAAAGAAAAAGTAGCGAGAAAGCAGCGTTTTTAACTTTAACTTTTTTTTTTAAGCAGATTTTATTTTTGAAAATTGAATAGCAACAAAGCAATCGGACAATTAGAATCAAAAAAAAGGAGATAAGAAAACAAACGAAAGAAGTGGTACTGCAAGTAGGAGGCGCACCAAATGGTAAAAAAAAAAAAAGTGGTGCTCGGCTAAAATGAAAACGTGAATATAAACACGTGCTCCCCTTTCTACTTTAAAAAGAGAAAAGAAAATGAAATAAATAGGCTGTTGTTGGTGAGTTTTTATTTTTCCTTTTGACTGAAGGAAGTGCAGGGTTTAGTTTTGCTCACACACACAGAAACACATAAAATACAGTGCACTGCAGAACTTCGCTGAGTAAGGCAGATGGATTATTCCAAAGAGGCACCGGCAGAGGAAGCAGAAACGAGTATGTTGGTCAAATTCTGCCTTCGCTACTGTTCATGCGTGGTGTACTGTTCGACCGTTGCAGTTTATGCAATGCGTTTTAATTCTACGTTGTTGGGTAAAAACAACACAATATGGATGTCACACGCGTGTGTGTGTGTCTGGCCCACCCTCCTCTATTTACCTCTTTCACTCTATCGCTGTCTTTTTTTTTGTTAGTGCTTTTTTGTTTGTTTGTATTTTAAGAAATTTAACCGAGGAGTCTCGGTGTCAGCAGCTTTATCTGCCTGAAAACAAACTGCAATGTGGAAGTGAAGAGGATCAATGAGCCTGCTAGCGATTGTGACGGGTTGTTGTGGCGTGTGTGTGTGTGTGTGTGTGAGTGGAGGAGGTGCGCGTCCAAAAGATGTAGCTCACAGATGAAAGAGAGAGAGAGAGAGAGAAGGCCATAGAGGTCAGTGTGAGTACTGCGACACGCATCCGCTTAAGCACACATCGAAACAAAACAAAAAAGCGGAGCCGGATTGCTTTTCTTTTTTTTTTTTTTTGCGAGGGAGCAGACCATTCACAAAAACAGCAGCATTAAACCGGTGCTGGGTAGCCAGACAACAGAAGAGAGAACCCAAAAGCAAATGATTTCGGCTTCTTACCTCCACTTTGTTAAATGGCTCTCGTACCGGTCGCGTGTGATGGAGAGTTTTGATATTTATTGATCTCATTATTATTATTATTTGCGTCCTTTTATTTCTTTTCGTTTGTATAGTTCACGCAACTGTGTTGACGTAGAGGCACTAATGACGACTGGAGAGCTATCTAACTTCTTGTGTGTTGTTTTTCTTTTTTAAGATGGTGAACTATTCGATACGACACCTATCATGGCTGGGGTGAAAACGAGAAACATCAGAGAGTAAAAGAGAGAGAGAGAGAGGTGGAAAGCGCATCTTCTCTCTCCAATTTGTGTTTCTACCACGAAGGGGAAGAAAACTTCTTTGAAACAAAAAAGAAGAAGCATGCGAATGAATATGAGAATGAACAAGAGAACGCTCAGAAAAGCAAAAAAAAAAAAAAATCGCTTGAAAATAAAAACGAAGAATGGAAGGAAGTGAGTGCGGAGGGTTTTTTTAATCTGTTCAACGAGCATCTCCCCTCCTCCTATCTCGCATGTGAGCTTAGTTCTTTGCGATGGCGTTACTGCGAGCGTTGAGAATCATCTCGTCCGCCAGTAGCTTAAACATATCCTTGGAGAAGTAGTGCCCCATGCGGGGATAGATGACCAACTTCGCGCCGTTGATGCACTCGGCCAAGCGCTCCGCGTTGCCGACGGGAATGATCGGGTCCTTTCCACCGTGGAGGATCACCACGGGAAGTAATGTCGTCGACGGCGCGGACGACGCATTCACTCGCGCCTTCAGCAGCGCCGCACGGTCTGTCGAGCGAGCGATGGCCGCGAGGTGTCGCCCCGCCCCGCCACCGTAGTTGGACCGTGCCACGTCCCACCACATACCCAGGCGGAACTCACGCTCATGAAACGCCATGTCGCCCGACATCGCCTTATAAAAGCGCTCGCGATAATCGAGGATGGCGTGCACATCGGTGCTGGACTCCGGGGCGTCGAGGAGGTTCAGCAAGATCTGCGGCTTTGGCCAGGCCACGCCGGTGGAGGTCGAGTGCAGACACAGCGACGTGACGAGGTGTGGGTGGGCGAGGACGATGTGCTGGGCGATCATCCCGCCCATCGAACAGCCCACGATGTGCGCCGTGGGGATGTGGAGAGCGCGCAGAAGGCCCACAGCGTCCTCGGCCATGTCCTCCAACGTGTAGGCCAATGGAGACTCTCCAAGAGAGGCCCACGCTGGCAGCGCCATGCGCAGAATGTTGGGGGCGGCGTACTCGTCGAAGTGTGTGGAGAGTCCCACATCACGGTTGTCGTAGCGAATAACATAGAAGCCCGCCTCGGCAAGGTAGAGGCAAAACCGGGTGTCCCAGTAAGTTGCCGTGCTGTTCAGTCCCATTATGAGCAGCATGCAGGGGTCCTGCGGGTTTCCGAAGGTGTTGTAGCAGATGGTGATGTCTTTGTTGGTGGAGTGGCAGCGGCCGACCTGCACAAACTTATCTTCGGGGGCGGGCGGGTAGATGGTGCGCAGCTCCGCTAGGATTTCGGAGGGCAGGAATAAGGTGTTTGCTTTTGAGGGGGGCGCCGGTGGTGGCACCGAGGTCATGGTGGGCCCTGTGCGGGTAGACCTCGACATCGCGCGCTGCTTATCCTTTTTTGTTTGTTTGTTTGTTTTTGCGTCTCTATGTTTGTGTTCTTCGTTGTTTATGATTTAGCGCAATTGAATTTGCGTGGTAACAGATACCTGTTGGATGTGTGTGTGTGTGTGTGTGTGTGTGTGTGTGTGTGTGTGTGTGTGTGTGTTTGCGAAATAACTGGAGGTATGGGGAGGGTAGGAAGTTGTGTTTTCGAAGACAGCTTGTGACTTTCTGTGTGGTTGTTTGTTTTGGTGCAGTCTTGATCAAGTGCGCGAGAGAGAGAGAGAGCACAACAAGAGGAGACTGAGACTCAAAAATGTATATAAATATTGATGACAATTATAATAATAATGACAAGAGTAATAACAGTTTTGTTTTTAATTTTTAAAGTCTGTATGTGGCTGCCTTCGTCGGTCCACGATAGAAAAATGGATAAAGTGGGCAGAGAAGAAGAAGAAGAAAGTAACTCGCCTTCTCACTGGCTACTATAACACATTTATGTGACCCGTTGATTCTGCTTTTATAGTATTGATGATGCTGTGTACATTGGAGAGGTGTGTAGAGAGAGGGAGAGAGGGAAGAGAAATGTGCTGTCACTAGCTACCTTCCACGACAGCCACAGACCGCGGCGATGTCAATGCACGCTGCAATGTCAATGAAAGAATAGATGAAATTTAATATAATGAATTTTCTCCTTTCACTTCTCTCTAAAGCTTCACCAGTTTACGCACTTTATGGTATTGCTGCTGTCTCATGTTGCATTCATAAAACCAAAAAAAAAAAAGAATGTTGTCTCTCATCGGACTCCTGCCGATCAATCAAGGCCAAGAAGTTACTGTAAATAACAATATTGAAAAACAAGGAGGTGGAGAGCGCCTCGCGCTCTCTCTCCTCCCTCTCCTCTCCCTCACAGCTTGGAGGCGACTCGTTGCACCGGTTGAACCTTCCGTGCGGCTGCCACCGCCGTCCTCCGCGCTGGCGATCGCGCGGCGGCCTCCCCGGCGCGAATGTTCTGGCAAAGAAGCCGCACGTACGTGTCACGCAAGGCGGGGATCAGCGTGTGCCCCATGCCCTCGATCAGGTACAGCCGACTGCCAGGGATGACGGAAGCGAGGTGCCGCGCGTTGGCTGCGGGCACCAGCGGATCGCGATCGCCTTGGATAACAATGGTGGGCACGTAGAGTGGGGGCGGCACTGCCGCATCTGCCCCTGCTGCCTTGGTGGGCTCCGTCGTGCTGTTACGCGTGCCACTAGACGGGACACTGGTGATGCGGCGCTTCAGGTCAGCGTCACGGCTCGGGGCGTTCAGCAGCGCGACGAACTGCCGTGGCCCACCATTCGTGTAGAGGCTGCGACGGAAGATGCGCGTCATCTGCCGGTGCGCCGCCACACGGTCAAACGGGTACTTCTTCGTGTCCCCCGCCAACTTCTCCAGCAGCTGCGTGAAGCTGGTGGCGTACACGTTCACGCGCTCGGCATCGCGTTCGGCGCAGAGCCGCTGCCGCTCCTCCGCGCTGGGTGCGCTGGCAATGCGTGCGGCGTACTTGGCCGAGGTGGATTTCGGCATGAGTCCGATGAAGCCCATCATGTCTCGCAGCGAGGGCCACTGGGTCTGCGCTGCGCTGGAGTGTGTCGAAATCAGGGCCAAAGACAGCACCCGCTCTGGGCGAGCAATCGCCATGCACTGGCACACCGTCCCACCCATCGACGTCCCCACAAGATGGCACGCAGCGATGTGCAGAGCGTCGAGGAGGCCAAAGGCATCGCTGGCCATATCCATCAGCGTGTACACCTCAGGAATGGTGCGCTTGCCGGGGCGGAGGACGGCATAGGCGAAGCGCATGTAGCTCGTCGGCCCCTGTGCGGTGGATTTTCCATCCTCTTTATCGGAGTCGAAGTGCGTGCTGCAGCCCACATCGCGGTTGTCAAAGCGAATCACAAAGAAAGGTCCGGCCAGGCACAGCGTCGTGCACCACCGGTCGTCCCAGAAGAGCGCGGGGGAGGCAAGACCCATGACAAGCAGCACGCACGGATCGCGCGGGTTGCCGAAGGTGTTGAAGCACAACCGCACACTGCGCCCGGTGGTGCCGCAGCGGCCAACCTCGGCGAACTGATCACGTGGCCGCATGGGCGCGTGCTGCCGCTTGACACTCTGTGTGCCACGCGGTGCGGCAGTCGATGGCGAAGACATGCCCCACGTGCGTGAGCCTAGTGTGTGGGTGGGTGGGGTGAATGTGCGAGCGACTGTCAACGAGCGCACGGTGGTTTGGGAGAAATCCGGATGAACGATAGAGCCTCAAGGGTGCGGCAGCGCGCCTACAAATAAAAAAAAACAGGGAAATGAGCAGAGGAGGAGAGCATGTATGAAGGTCTGTCAGTGGCAAGAAGCAGACAGAACGCTGGTGAAACAAAACGATAAGATGAGGACACAAATTGAGAAAAATAGGGATTATTTGTGCTGCAGGGAGTGTAAGAAAAAGTGACCTTTACAGGAGGTGGTGTAGAGAGCAAGAGAAACAAAATGCGGGTAGTGTGTTGTAGCTGCATCACGAGAGAGAGAGAGAGAGGGGGGGTAAAATAGATAGACTGCGACCTACAAAAAAAAAGAGCAGGTAAACTAAAAGACAAACCATTTGTTCTGCAGCGTACAAGTATGGGACCTTTCTGCATCCCTTTAAGCTCTTTTGTTGTTGTTTTCCAGAAGTGTGTGTGTGTGTGTGTTGGTGTATTGGTGTAGCTCGTACGTCTGCCACGACCGGCTCACGCACACATTTTTATGCTATAAATTGAAGCAGAAGCCTCAACACCTCTTCACACGTCACTGTCGACGTCGCTGCTGCATACGCTAAAGATGGGGAAGTAGAGTTGCACTAACGTAACACCCGCAAGGCAGGACAAAAAAAAAGGAAGCGAAAACCGGCACACAGCAACGTTGTTTGCGCCGTGCGTGCCTAGCACCTACCTCCACCTACTCCATATATATATATATTAACAGACATACACACACACAGACACAGACGTGAAGAAGAAGGACCCGTCGTGATATAGATTGTTGTTGATTTCGTGGAGAAGAGCCGATGCGACTGTAAGGGGAAACGAGACTAGGAAGAGAGGAAGAAGACACACACACACACACACACACACACACTAGTAAGTAAACAGAAAATAACTGTATATATATATTTAAACGACCAAAAACAAAACAATAAAATTATCGCACAGCGGGGCGGTCAACAATGCGCATATATGCACACCAAGGGTTGCCAACCAACAGGGTAGGAAAATGAGACAATGATGCTTCTCCCTCTTTCTCACTTTCTTTTTCTTTTCTTCCTCTTCGCTACTTCATTGGAGTTGCTTCTCAGAGCACACATATAGAATAAAAGACAGCAATGCTGAGGATGATGAAAATCCATAAGAAGGCGAGGTCCAACACAATAAAGGAATAAAGCCTCTTTTTAACTAAACCAACAAAAAAAAAAATTGGTGGGCTGTATAAACCGAGCTTGAAGGTATGTGAGTAACATGGCTAGAAGAGGAAAGAAGCATTCTCCTCGTAAGAGTAAACAACAAAAAAAAAGGCAGAAGGTAGGCAACACCACTATGGACAACAGAACAAAGACACAGGAGACGAGCGACATCAAAACGGCACAGAGAGAGAGAGAGAGACCTTGCGGCTCCACCCGTAAAAAAAAAAAAAGGATCATAAACACAAAAGGTAGATTTAGTGAAGGCGTTACTCACTTCAGCAGCTTCTCAACACGGCCTTTTTTTTTTTTGTGTGTGTGTGTGCCGCTTCCTCTACCTCACACCAAGTTACACAACACGTCATTGTAAACCAAAGAAACAAATGAAAGGGAATGAATGGAGGGAACAACAACAAAAAAAGAGGAAAACAAAAATCAAACTCTGTGGGTTCACGAACAGCCCACTAACATGATCACTCTGTACCGGAAAAGATTCAAAGCGATAGAAACGAGAACAAAAAGAAATAAAAAACATCTTACGAAGTGCACCCATGAGGAGACAATAAAAATAATACTAAAAGGAGTTGATTGGGAGAGTAAATCAAACTGGCAGCAGGTTTAAAAATGAAAAATAAATATTACAAACACACATTGAATAATTTTTCTGTCTTCACCATACATCAACACCGTAACTTCGAGAGAAAAAAAAAAGAATTGGGGAGGTGAGCTGTCGTCACAGCGAAATAAAACACAACTGAATGCCGCCGCATCAACAATACACAACATCATAGAGAGAAGTAATTTCTTTATATATATAAATCATCATTTGAGAACTTCGCAAAGCTCAGAAAAAAAGCAGTTAGCACACGACACACAAATGGTCCATCATTTTTACCAACGTGAAGACCACAACCTTCAGTTTTTTTTTTTGTAGTTTCAGGAAAAAAAGCGAGTCCATCGGAAAAAAAAAGCTGGTCTGAATCTCAGCAGTTGTGCGCACCTTTGCGTAGCCTTTTTGACATTCCTTGGCAGACACACCAATTTGCTGTTTTAAAACCGGAGGCCGTAGGTCTCTAGGCAGAAGGTCGATGTATGCACATGCACATGCACACACACACACACGTACACAGAAAGAGTCAGCACGGGGAGAGGAAAAAGGGGGGGAAGAAGAAAAAGAAAAGAGACGAGCAACTTCACTACGCAGGAAGGCCATGAGAAAGCTTCTGGAGAACACAAAAAGAAAGAAAGCACAAAAAGTAAAACTATATTCCTTTTTTTTTAATTTTGTTTCTTAGAAAGAAACTGTAGACCTAAAAAAAACAAAAAAATGTATGTAAGATAAGTGGACGCATGCGACAGAGGTCCCCATCCCTTTGAGAAAGATGATGAAGGTATTGGCAAATCGCCATCGAACCATCACCACTATTCAAGAGGAGAAAAAAAAAAAAGCACGGCACATGCGCCGCGTCTCATTTGCTTCTTTTGTCTTTCTTTCTCCTCGTCTCTCTTTTAGCTGATCCCTTTCTAAACGGGAAAGGTAAAACACAAGGGAGAAAAACAAAAACTCGTAAGAAAGAAAAATTGATAATAATGAAATGATAACTCGGTGGAATACCTTCGTCAACGTATAGAATTAAAATATATGTTCAATTGTGCACATGCTAGGGCACCGACCATGCAACGTCAGGCAGCCCACTTTTTGCAGTGCACCGTATTGTGATGGATGACACATTCGTACGTTTCCCCTATGCACAGACACAACGCAAACCAGCTTAACATCCTTGAGAAAAAGACAGAAGTTAAAGTCAGAACTCGGCCTCCTTTCAACATCCAGTTCATCTACCATGTCACAGATATCTGCGCTGTTTGTGGGAAGATGTGACCTCGGAGTTCGTTTTCCCTTTTGTGTGTGTGTGTGTGTGTGTGTGTGTGTGTATGTGCATAATTATTCCCGCGCATATGAAAACAATAGATCTCATGAAGGAGAAAACCATAAACATGCACACTGACACGCAAACACTCACACACATGCACCACCACGTGTGCTCATAGCCCCAGCACTACATGCTCTGATCAGGCCGGTTGTGCATCACGATCAAAGGGTCGTAAACGATGAAGTCAACATCACTACTCCGCACTCAGCAAAGAAGAAAAAAAAAAAAGAGGAGTTTCGTGAAATGCTGCAGGACAACCAAAGACCATATATTTTTGTTCTCTCCCAGGATTCGGAAACAATAAAAAAACAAAATGAGGATATGAAGAAGGCAGACAATGGTAAAACGAACATACACAAAAGAAATCACCAGCTCAACACAGACAGTCTTCGAAAAGATACATGAGCGACATCGCCAAAAACAAAAATACGATTATTCTTGAAAAATATATAAGAGCAGTCGAGCACATAAATGAGGAGAGAGAGAGAAAAAGATAAAATTAATAAAGAAGTGAAGATGAGAGCACAGGTGACATAGAGAAAAAAAGGCCAAACCTTTCGAGAAATAAAGGGAGTAGAACAAACGACATTTGAGCTGTGCCGACAGCAACAGCTGCCAACAAAAAAAAAGGAAAAAAGAAAAGGGTCATCTCGGTGACGAAGGTCAATACATGGGAACCTAACAGAAAAATGTACTAAAAAGACAAAAAAAAAAAAAAAGTAATCACCTAAAAAAAAAACTGCACATAATCGTGGAGGCGACGCCCTCCTCTGTACTATTTTTGTTGTTGTTGTTTTTGGGACTTTACATGTAAGACGATGAAAGGAGAAGAAGAAGTTGTTGTTGATGTCGACTTAACAACATACGCTCTTTTTTTATTTTCTTTTTTTCTTTCATTCTCTCCAGAAAAGAAAAAGAAAAACCCAAAGCGCCAAGAACCGTTCTTCTGAGGTTCTGCTATGCGCTGCGTCAACGCACGCAAGCGTACATTCATAAGCAGAGGTGAACAGCTAAATACAAACAAACAGAAAAAAAAAAAAAACATTTGTCCGCCACAATCCAAATATATATATGTACACAGCACAGCGAAAGGTTAGAGCATTAGATGTAAGTCTTCGGCACGCTATCGACCGGGTTCGCTAGGATCTCCTCAGCGTCTGCCACCATGAGCTCCAGCTTCTCCAATTGGCGCTGCATCATCATGCGCTGGCGCGGGTCCTTGGCCTTCTCGAGGTCCTCGCGGATCTTTGGAATGGTGGTGGTGCCGTAATTGACAAAGGCACGCGTGCTGCCCAACTTTGGCCGCCGCGTCTCCGTCTTGGAAAAGCGCTGGAGCGTCGCGAGATAGTTGAATATCTCCTCGTCCGTGGCGGCGCAGGAGAAGAGGGCGGTGGAGTGGACGGAGCGGTGCAGCACAGAGTAGAAGAGCGCGCGGGGCTCGGCGGGGTTCTTGTCCAAAATGCGATTGTAGTGGATCACGCCGCTGCCCACACCGCTGGCAAAGATCGAGGAGACGAGCACATCCTGCTTGCCCGTGGTCGGCGAGGTCTTTACCTGCTTAAGGACGCAGGTGCAGAGGACGATGCCGTGCTCCTCCGCGTTGGGGCTGCACTGCTGCTGGGCACGGTACAGGGACGACTCCAGGACCTCGTTGAACTCCCCGGCGTTGTCGACGCAGACGTAGATCATGCCATTGGCCACGTTGCCGAAGAGAGGGCTTTCCGCCACGGCCAAGGTCACGAAGCGCAACGGCTCATCGGCCAGCAAGTCCATCACCTGATCATCCTGTAGGAGGCACACGGACATGGTGAATTCGAACTGCGTGGAGGCCAGCTTGCCGAAGGAGCCCTTCACAACCGACTTGAGAGCCAGCCAGGTGAACCACTCCGTTGGGCGGGCAGCGGACATGCCAGCATCCGCCATCACCATGCCCACGTTGCAGCCGTAGACGAAGTTATCACGCATCTCCTCCAGCGAGTCGCTCAAGATCTCCCCATCGCTGGCACGGTTGGCGTAGATAACATCCCGCATGTCGTACTTCTGCACCTCCTCCGCACCGGGCTTCTCCGCGCGAATGGTGCGGCCGTCCACCTCGATCGCCTTGCCCGTGCCAGCCGACGTGTCCAACACAATCGACGCCTTCACCGTGTTTGTCAAAGACGGGTCACGCGCCCGGGCGTTGTTCTTCCCCAAGGTCCCCGTGTCGCCTTCCTTCTTGTAGGTCGAGCCGTCCGCGACCTCCCCCACCTCCTTGTTCTTAAAGTACATCCCCACCCGCTTCTCGCTGGCCTTGCGTGTCAGGTTCTGCACGCTGTTCTTGCGGCCCAGCGCCATGGATTGCCCCTCCTCCACCACCGCATTCTCAGATGTGCCTTTGGGTGGGGCAGCGTTGGGGTCGGCGTCGGCGTTGTTAGCCCCGGCCAGTCTGCGCTGCATCATCAGTTGCTGCTGCGCCATCATCTGCTGCGCTTGTGGCGTCATCACTCCTTGCCCAACCGGGCGCTGATTAATGCGGCCGTCGATGCCGCCGATCGTCATGGTCATGCCCGGTGGAGGACCCATCATTCCACCCATCATCCCCATCGGCATCGAGGGGCGCCGCTGGGCTCCAGGTCCGAGACCCGGTGCGCCAGGACCAGCAGCACCGGCGGCCATGCCACTGTTGGTATTGTGATTGTAAAACTGACCGGCAATGGAGTAGCTGCGCTGCAGAGCCATCGCACTGTCCTGCCGCGTCATGGCGCCGGGCGACACCTCTGCTGCCCTGCCCGCGTCCCCCGCACCATCACCCGATGGCGCGGATCCGCCCTCAAAGTCGGGCTGCGACGCACCGCCACCGCCGATGCTATTCATCGACATGTTTGGCCCCATGCCGGCGGGCCCACGGTGTGTGCTGCCCTGCGTGAAGCTTGGCTGCCGGAAGCTGCCGTAGCTGTACGAACTCCCCGCCGCGCTGTTCTGCCGACTGAGCTGCGGCGGCGCACCGGTGGTCCCGGTGTTCGCTGGGGGGCCCATGAAACTGCCACGGCGCATGCTGCCGTAGCCGCTGTTACCGCGCGACAACGAGGCTCCGTTGCCGAGGTTCATTTGTGAGTTGGTGCCGTAGTAGTCGAAGTTCACCCCGCTGTTCATGCGGTGCAGGCTGCCCGCCCCAACGGACGAGTAGTTGCTGCCCGCCTGGTACGGGTTCGCCGC
This sequence comes from Crithidia brevicula, assembly GCA_030849845.1. Taxonomy (NCBI): domain Eukaryota; phylum Euglenozoa; class Kinetoplastea; order Trypanosomatida; family Trypanosomatidae; genus Crithidia; species Crithidia brevicula. The sequence goes on along the minus strand of JASAOD010002006.1, from coordinate 79,074 downwards.
AGCGGCGCTGAAGCTCCCGAAGTGCGGCCCAGGCACCATGTAGCCCCCGCCGTGCATCGAGCCTGCGTTGCGCATGCCCGGTGGAGGTCCGCCGAAGCTGTTCTGATTGTGCATCATCATGAAGCTCGAATTGCGGTTCAGTTGGTGCATGCCGGCACCACCGCCCGCTGCGGGGAACGCGGACGCGTTGTTGCCGGCGTGCATCGGAGCGCTGCCGCCACCGCCGCCACCGCCGCCGCCGCCAGCGTGCATCATGGCCGGTGGGGGAGAAGGACCGCCCATGGGGGCCCCACCGTTTACCATGGGCCCGCGCATTCGGGCCTGCATGTGCAGAGGCTGCTGTGGCTGCTGGTGCATCATGGGACCGCCGCCGTAGTTGCCGCGCATCGCGGGGTTCATGCCGTAGTAGCCGCCGTACATCGTGCGTGTCACGTATCCCTCTCTCGTCCGTCTTCTGTGGTAGGTTTCTTTGATGTGGCGGTGTGGTGCCTCCTAGCCTTTTACTTTCTTTATTTTGTGTGTGTGTGTGAAGCAGACCGTGTCGAGTGCTGAGCAGTGCTGTAATCCACTTTGGTCGTTGCTACTGCTGTTGCTGGGAATTTGTTTTGTTTGTTTGTTTTTTGTAGTTGCTGCTGTTGAAAATTCTAGACGATGGATTGCTGACGTTGCCTTTGCCTCTTTCTTTCTTGCTCACTATTTCTGACGAGTGCCTCCGCAGCACGACAACCGTAATTCTACTCGACAAGCGTATCACGTTCAATAGTAATAAAAATAATAATAAAAACGGAGGGCAACGAGAAAAAAAAGCAATACGGTTTAAAAAAACAGCGATGTTGAGTACACATCGCACATGGAGAGTGCAGCGACGTTAAAAGGCGAAACGTATAGAAGAGAGACAATAAATGGAGAAAGAGAAAAGTAGAGAGAGAAGAGAAGAGAAGAAGGCAAGTTCTTTTTCTTTATTTATTTTTTTTTGCTTTACAGCACAGACACACAAACCACCTTCAAACCAGGACATGTAGAAGGGACACGTGGGGAGAGCTGCACGCACACGATGCGTACGCCGTGGCATGAGCACTGCCAAAGTTGAGTCAATAAGGTTGACAATAAAGAAAAAGAGATCCTTTGAATTTGGAGGGGGGGAGAAGGAACGACTGGGCATCGCAAACAGACTACTCTGGAAAAAAACACCCTATCTAAATAAAAAGAGCATCTTAGCATCAAGAAGCACGACGCGCCAACAACCCACAAACATGAACGCAAGTTGAAAAGGAAAGCGGCAGTTGTTTGCCCACGTCGCGTGACAACAACGGGCTTGCTCAAACACCGGGGCATATCATCGATAAACAAAGCCGATGGTGAGAAAAATATTAGAAGAAGCAGTGAAGGGGCATGTATGTTTAAAATATTTATAAAAAAAATGTCTAGTTCAAGCAAAGATGCCCTCCTAAAAGCGTTTGATAGAGTAGGAAGGTCGGTATTGTCAGAACAAGATGGAGAGTGCTGCGGTTGGCAAATGAAGTCCTCTGCGGGAAATAAATTCAAAAAAGCTTTGGGGGGTTGTTAGATATCCCAGCGAGCCATTCTCCGCTATAAACGTGCACACCCCTCTCTGGCATGTCTTGTTATTGTTGTTTTTTCTTCGTTCTCCTTTAATGTTTCTCCATCGATGAAGCAGTCTGGCAGCAAGGCTGCCTTTCTTCGTTGTGGCTCAAGAGAAAGAGAGAGACAAAGAGATTGCGGTAGACTTCAGAGGAGCTCAATAATAAAAATATCAATTATAAACAAGAGCACACACAGACACAATCACATATCGGCGACAATCCTACAGATTAAGAAAAATAAAAAAGGACACCGACTACGTGCCATTCTTTATTATTACTATTATTATCTCGTCCGAGGATGCATGTGTGCGTGTACGCAAGCGTGTTGATGCCCTGTAGATAAAAAAAATTAAATAAAAAATTGAAACGAAACGATGAAATACGAAAATAGTAGCGAGCGCGCGTAGTATCAATTTGGTCAGCACGTATAGCGAACGAGCTCATATAATATATCAACGCTTTTAAGAGTAAGAGTAACAACGGAGAGAAATTAAAAAAATAACCGAACGATGAAGAACAGTGAAAAGAAAAACAAAAAGATGGCTTGAAAAACAAAAAAAAAGATGACTGCGACGACTAAAATAGAAAGGGAAGTGGTGTTGAAAATACAGATGCAGCGTCTGCTGACACCTTTTTGCTGTTCTGATCTTATTTTCCTTCCTTTGTATTGATTTTTTCTCTCTTTGAGTCCTTCCCATCCCCTCATTATTGACCGCACTGCACACCCGATGTTCGCGGTCGCAGAGAGCTGAGGACGCGACCACAGAGAAAGGCAAACACACATATACTCACACGAACCTCTCGACACGCGCGTAGCTCTTGTGTGTATCTTAAGTCCTCTTCCTCGTGTTTGCGAAGCGCGCGAGAAGATAGAAGAGAAGGAACACGAGCTTTTATGCCGCTCATTGATCACGCACGAGTCCTTTCTCTCCCTCTCTCTCTCTCTCTCTCTCTATTGCGGCCAAGTGCATCTCACGGTGAGACCTGACGCAGGTGGGCCACACAACGCACCGGGAGACGCGCGAACTGCGGCGCAGCAGAGAAGGCTCACGCTAGTCTGCGTGTGCATGCGCATGTTTATCTGCGCCTTGCAACGCACCTCGCTGCACTCCCCACTCGACCACCTTCCTTCGCCTGCACAAGAGGAGGGGAGGGCCAGCCAGTACGACGACGCAGCACGCTGGGCGGACACGAGAGGACGCGGGAAAAGAGGTGCCTGCCCCATCCGAGGTCACCGGCCACACACCCCACATCATCCCCCTCACGCTCACGCAAAGAACACGAGCACCATCTCGATCGTCTGCAGGCACCACGCAGTCACGAACAGCCCGAATGAGCCGTGGTACTTAAAGACGGTACTGATCTGCGCGCGAGCACCAACTGGGAAAACAGCGTCGTACTTCTTGTGGTACGCACCAGCCTGGCAGGCCCACACAATCAGCGTTGTGATGAAGGCGATGACGGACACGACGCCAGGGATCATGTTCCGCATTGACTTGCACACCAGCAGCACCGTCAGTACCAGCGCCACCAGCGTCACAAAGATCGAGATGATGGCGAAGGCGGCAGCCGCGTTCATCGTGTTGCGGATCTGCTTCGTGGGGAAGCCCTTGTACACCGCGTTTGTGGGGTTTGCCTTGTGTGCACCGCAGCGCTTGTACCCCCACATGGAGTAGCAGTACCGCACCCCGACGTTCGACCTGCTCTTGAACGCATCGATGGGAGTCCCAACAACGCAGAAGAGGAAGATGATCGCCTCCAGGACCAGGCACACGATCGCCAGGATCATGCGAAGTCCACCATTCATTTTGCTTTCCGTGTCCTGCCTCGCGTCCTTAGTCTCAGCTGTATCCGGCCTCTGCTGCACTTCTGGCTTTTCTTCCGTGCGTGGGGTAAGATGTGGAATGGTGCGGGGAAGTCATCTGATGTTGCAGTCTTCGTGTTTGTCTCGTTTGCTTGCTTCTTGCTTAAGACTCTAAAAGGTTGTTTGTTTCTTTTTCTTTTTCCTTCTGTGTCATGACTATAACAACCTTCGATGTGGCACATGCGCACAAGAAAGAAATAAACGGAAGAAGGCTGTAATACCCTCGCAGAGTTTGCCGTAGTTGATGTGTCGTACAAAAATAGAAAAAAAAGATCTTTATTTTCTGTTAGTTTCGAGTAGGGAAGGTGCAAGCAACGGAACGCGGAAATAATGTTTCACCAGGTGGTATGACGAGGTGGAGTGTTCAGTTCTTGGTGAAGAAGAAGAAAAAGAAGTGCGCTTATCACGGAGTGCGTGTCATTCTTTGAGATATTCAAAGCAGAGATTTGAGATGCGTTGATGGTTTGTGTGTTCGTTAGGTCGTCCACAACAGAAATCACCCCAAGGAGGAAAAAAAAAAAGGGTAATGGAAGTTGGGTGGCGCCACAATGTGTGGAAACTCAGACGTACATAACAATGTAACGTCGACGTTTAACAGCAGTAGCAGTTGGGATCGGCACAGCAGAAGTTCAACAAGATAAGTAAGATTGCGCAGGAGAAAGAAAAAGAGAGAGAATGAACTAATAAAGAAATGTTAGTGTATATATATAGGGCAGGCAGGCCAGGGCAGCCTTCCGACTATTCATACTACACCCAGTAACGCACTGATCACACAGGTAGGCCAGCAACAGGAAAGACTGCAGGCGAACACGATAGCGCACATTAGCTGATCAGCAGACCATCCTTGGTGGCCCTCCGCAAAGAAGCGCTCGCACGCCGAATAGTCCCTTTTTAAAAAAGTACGACCGCTCCTCTCACGCTCGCGCCAAGACAGGAATGCGCGTCCTGTGAGGAGAGTTGGCACATCAAAAGGCCCGCGTTGATGCCGCTGCGAGTGCTCCATTGAGCATGCAGCCGTGTACACGCGCTTGCACTTCTCTCTCTCTCGGGTGTACGTGTGTGAGTTTGTGAGTGTCGCTGTGGAAATATGCTTCTTACTAATGAATCTTCACCACTGTGTGTCGGATCGAGTCCACCACGTCTACGGTGCACCTGACAAGAGTACAAGGTTGCGTTCTCATCCACGTGGAAAACAAAAGAAGAAGAACAACGTAAACACACACAAAACAAGAAAGAAAATATTTAGTTAAAGACGCACAGTTTGGGCATTCACTTGCCATCCCGCACACATGTCTACCTAATGGGGGGGAGGGCGAGGAAGAGGGAAACGCAAACAGTTGTGACTGTATGTACATGTATGCGTGCATTTTTGTAAACTAAAATAAGTAAATAAAAATTGGACGCACAGAAAATTATTTTCCTTCGGGCAAGGGCGGGGCGGGCATGCCTCAGCGTCTATACGAGCTCTCTCTCTCTCTTTTGTCAAAGCTAAAAAAATGAGAGAGCTTCTCCCACCCGCACCCCTCATCCTACTTTTTAGTGCAGAGATCTACGTGGACTGCGCGCGCAGGCACACACACAAACAGACGCACATGTACACATACACAGATACACCGTGCTGATGCTGCCTGCCGCTGCAATGCAAAGAAACAAAAGAAGGCAGAAAAAGAAAAAATGAGAAAAAAAAACTGTTTTTATTTTTATGTTTATTTTTGTTTTTATTTTTTTGCGCAACTCGTTTGCAAAAGGGAGAAAGCACAACCACTCCATTACAAGCTTGCTCAAAATCTTCTTCTGTTACTACGGTAAAGACGAGAAGTTCAAGAACCGGTTGTTCAAATACATTTACGTATCATTAAATATAGAAATATATATAGAAATATTGAATGCACACACACGTACACACGCACACAAATTTATAGGCTACGGATCTACATAATGCGGCCCCGCAAGAAGAAGCTGCGTCTGAACAAATTAGGATTATCAGTAGGTCCGGAAGAAGAAAGGAACAAAAAAAAAAAACAGATCACGTTCACTTCTCGAAAACCGCGCGTTGAAGCCGAGACAGAAACCAAACAATGCAGAAAGAAAAAGAAAAGGAGGGTGGAAAAATAAAAGACGCGCTGTTCTCAATAATAATTATGAAAAACATAGCTCTACCACGTGTTTGACAGGAAAAAAAAAATTGATAGAGAAAAAAAAACAATGAAATTTGCAAGTAAGAGGAAAGGGTGAAAAACAATGTAAGAAGAAAACTTAACAAGGGGGAGGAAAATGCGAAGGAAAAAAAAGGAACGTAAATAAAGTAAACCGTGCACCACACAGGAAGAAACAGGAAGCGCAGGAGAAGGCACAAGCCGACCCAAAGACATACACCTTTTGCCCTCTGGTGCATTCAGGCAGCAGTACACGTCCGTCTCCACGACACGTTGTTTTGTTTTGTTTTGAAAGAAAGATGCACCCATTCGAGCTGCTGGCTGCCTGTCAACACGCAAGGCACGCGGTGGCGGAGAGGTCCTCTTGCGCGTCCACGCACTTCAGGCCACGTGGTACACCGTCCCTCCATCACGCTCACGCAAAGAACACGAGCACCATCTCGATCGTCTGCAGGCACCACGCAGTCACGAACAGCCCGAACGAGGCACTGTAGTTGTAGCCGGACTTGATCTGCACGCGAGCAGTAAAGAAGGGAATGCCGTACTTCTTATTGTACACACCAGCCTGGCAGGCCCACACAATCAGAAGAGTGAAGAAGGCGATGATAGAGAAGATGCCAGGGATCACGCGGAAGATGCACTTGCACACCAGCAGCACCGTCAGTACCAGCGCCACCAGCGTCACAAAGATCGAGATGATGGCAAAGGCGGCAGCCGCGTTCATCGTGTTGCGGATCTCCTTGGTGGGGAAGCCCTTGTACACCGCGTTTGTGGGGTTTGCCTTGTGTGCACCGCAGCGCTTATACCCCCACATGGAGTAGCAGTACCGCACCCCGACGTTCGACTTGCTCTTAAACACATCCGTTGGAGTCCCAATCACACAGAAGAGGAAAACGAGCACCTCCAGGATGAGGCAGATGATCGCCAGAAACACTCCGGGAACGCCAGCCATGGTGTCAACTGGAGAGGTGTTATGCGCGACGAATCGAAGATGCAAAGAGACGAATGCGTACAAGGAACGCAAGAAGAACACAAAACACACCCGTTTTCAGTTCAGGGTAGTGAGAACGGGAGAAACCTTTTTAATTTTCGTTTCGTTCTTTTTTTTTTCCACCTTCGCTACGGGAAATAGAATAGAAGAAGAACAAAAATCTGGGGCGCGGAGAAGACGGAGTGCTGTGCGTGTAAGGTGCGTACAGCCGTGCGAAGCAAACAGTAGCAAAGAAAAGAGAGAGAGAGCTGTCGGCCGGGGGGCGGAGGACGAGGATAGTCAAACTAAGAATGAATGATGTTTTAACGGAGAGGAGAGGAGAGGAGATGAAGGTCGCGCCGCGTTTGCGAACAGAAGCGTTCGAGTTTGAAAGGGGCGCGTTGCGTCGTCGAATTAATAAATGAAAGGAAACAAATTCATCAATGTGTGTGTGTGTGTTGGTAGGGAAGAGGGAGGAAGTGGTGAGAAGGGAAGGCTACCACTGTTCTTCACAACGTGTGTAGCGCAGCAAGCATGTTCGTTTACGAAACACACGAGAAAGTACGCTAAAACAGCGGGGATTGTTGTTTGTTTTTTGTTGTTGCAGGAGGCACCTGCACGGGGGAGGCAGTTCACGCAACACCGCACACACTTAGACGCATCCGCCGCATTTTCTCTAAAGTCATAAATGTGCTAGTGCCAAAGGCGCATTGCTGCTTCCGCTAAAACACGCTTTCACTTCGCTGGGCTGGAAGAGGAGCAGGTAGGCGATGTGGATGCGCCACAGTCAACTGCAGCACTACATTGAATTACCCTGGCGACAACAGCCGAAGGGACAGAATAAAATAAAGGAAGTTGCGAATACGCTCAATTGCTATCCTGTCGCATTGCATGAATTCGACTTTTTTCTATTTTGGCACTGTTTCTGCTGTTCAGCTTGTGTTGGTGTTGGAGAGTGAAGAGGACGCAGCCGGTACTCACGTCTCTTTGATCTGTGTTTCTCAGCTCTCTCTCCCTCACGTAGCACGGGTACATTTAACACTCAGAACACAAAAAAAAAAACGAAGAAACTCTAAAATAGCACCAAGGTTTCGCACGCAAACGCTCTCGTGTACGTGGGAAAATCCGTTTTGAGAGAGTTTGTGGGTGCGTGTGCAAATGATCTGTGGTGGCGTTTAGATACAAACTGTACTGCGTCCCACTCCACACGTACCCAAACACACGCACCCACAACTGTTGTCTGATAGGACTTCCGTGAACAGGAGCAATGTATAAGTTTGCTTGTGTCGCTTCTTTTGGCAAAAATTACAGAAAGAAAAAGAAAACAAGAAAAGGTGTAAGAACAAAGCCTACTCCCTTCAACTGCACTTTGTATTTGTATTTGTATTTGTGTGTGTGTGTGGGTGCGTGCGTGCAGACGATTTCCGAATGTCTGTCGTTTTCGTGAGATGAATCAGTCAATCAAAAAAAAAGCCGCTGTGAGTGCGCAGATATCAACCCCAAGCAGAATGTATACGAGCTTGTTGTCTGACTGTACCCAGTGAGAGAGGGGAGGGGGGAGGAAGAAGAAGAGGGCACAAGTCGCCGCAGGGCCACAGTCATCCACACGCCCTCATCCCTTTCGGCGCGTTACAAAACGTGACTGACGATGTCAAAGAAAACTAAAAAAAAACCTTTTTGAGCACACACACGCAAAGTGGCGAAGACGCAGGAGTATCAAGAATATTTACAAAAGGAAAAAAAAGACGATGTATACGACAGGGGAGGGAAACTCAAAAGAAGAAAGAAGCTTGCAAGGTATATAGTAGTAGTGGTAGATCATAATAATTAAAAGAGAGAGCGAAATTACAATATTTAAAAAAAAAAAGGGCAAACCTTTGTGAAATAAATCTGATGTTTTTTTTTTCTTTTTGTGGGGCAGGGGAGGTAGTTGAGAAGGCAAGAGGTGCCCATAATTTGCAGAGCCACGGCCAGCACGCCTCGCGATGTACAAAGAGCACGCGCATCAACACACAAAAGTGAAAAGTGGGAGAAGTAGCAAACGGCATCAACGTGCTGTGACAGCACCCAACCATTTCTTCGGGAAAAGAGACGCGCGATAAGCCGAGCCGATGCATGACACAAGCTCAAGGACGCGTCTTCCCAATGAATTAAAAAAAAACAAAAAGATGCACATTGTAGTGTTAATCCCTTCCCTGCCATTCTGCTTTGCATTTCACATCCTCCGAGACGCCAACCCCAGCCAGCACGCACGAGTCCTTTCTCCCTCTCTCTCTCTCTCTCTCTCTCTCTATTGCGGCCACGTGCATCTCACGGTGCCACCTGACGCAGGTGGGCCACACAACGCACCGGGAGACGCGCAAACTGCGGCGCAGCAGAGAAGGCTCACGCTTGTCTGCGTGTGCATGCGCATGTTTATCTGCGCCTTGCAACGCACCTCGCTGCACCTCCCCACTCGACCATCGTCCTTCGCCTGCACAGGAGGAGGGGAAGGCCAGCCAGTACGACGACGCAGCACGCTGGGAGGACACGAGAGGACGCGGGAAAAGAGGTGCCTGCCCCATCCGAGGTCACCGGCCACACACCCCACATCATCCCCCTCACGCTCACACAAAGAACACGAGCACCATCTCGATCGTCTGCAGGCACCACGCAGTCACGAACAGCCCGAACGAGCCGTGGTACTTATAGACGGTACTGATCTGCGCGCGAGCACCAACGGGGAAAATAGCGTCGTACTTCTTGTGGTACGCGCCAGCCTGGCAGGCCCACACAATCAGCGTTGTGATGAAGGCGATGACGGAGACGAAGCCAGGGATCATGTTCCGCATTGACTTGCACACCAGCAGCACCGTCAGTACCAGCGCCACCAGCGTCACAAAGATCGAGATGATGGCGAAGGCGGCAGCCGCGTTCATCGTGTTGCGGATCTCCTTGGTGGGGAAGCCCTTGTACGTTGTATCAAAGGGGTTTGTCTTGTGTGCACCGCAGCGCTTGTACCCCCACATGGAGTAGCAGTACTGCACCCCGATGTTCGACCTGCTCTTGAACGCATCGACGGGGGTCCCAACAACGCAGAAGAGGAAGATGATCGCCTCCAGGACCAGGCACACGATCGCCAGGATCATGCGAAGGTTACCGTCGGTTTTCATGTTGTTGGTTTTCGGTGTCTCCTTCACCTCGGGTGAGTCCGGCCTCTGCTGTGCTTCTGATGGCTTTTCTTCCGTGTGTGGGGTAGATGTGGAATGATACGGGGAAGTCATCTAATCTTGGTGTTGCCGTAGTTGTTATTTTTGGTGGGAAGTGTGAGTGGATATAGCTCAGACACTGGCAATGGTAAGGGGAAATTAAGGTCTACATGGGAAATATACGCAAATATATATATAAATCATGTGGGTAAGAAGAAGAAGCGGAAAGAGAGAGAGAGAGAGAGGGATAAGGGCTGTTGGACGTACATGCGTATCTCAACACCTTCCGCACAGACGAAGAGATGAGCAGATACGTGCGCCAGATATTGAGACAAAGCAAATGAACATGCTGAGTGTACCAGAGCGCAAACCCACACAAACATACACACGCGTTTTGTATGAGCGAAGCAGACTAAGAAGCGTTTTGATTTATTATTGTTTTGGAAAAAAAAGAGACATATGGGAATAGAGGACACAGGACTCTAGTGTAGTCTCTCCAGTCCCATATCGGCTTTATTGTGTTTTTCCTTTCTGCTTCCGCTTTAGTCCTTGTGAGTTTTCTTTCCTTGGGTTTTTTTTTTTTGAAAACTCCTGCACTACATACAAGAGTGAAGAAAAGTTATAGCAAATATATATATATGAAGCCCTACCCTCAAGGAAACAGAGAGAAAAGAGCCCGCCGCATTCTGTCTGGGCTTTGGTGAGTGGTAGCTTCTCACCACCAACTGACACACCGGATGCACTCGCAGATATATCCTTGACAAGGGTAAACGAAGTATTCTCGTGGTTCTTTATCGTTATTAATATGTGTCTATATATGTATATAGCGCATCGCTGCTGACACACCGCCAACCAACGCGCATTTGAGAGAGATGACAAGGACCACGCTGCATGCGTGGTCAGAAAGATTTCGAGCCTCAGGGAAGTAAAGAAATCTTTGAAAAATGAAAAAGGACAAACGAAATCACGAAGCTTTTGATTAAACGAGCAGCAGCCACAACGCGTCGTTATTCATATATATGTATTTCTAACAGCAAATGAGCACATACAGTAAACGTAAGAGAAAAATATATATATGAGGACGATAAAAAACGAAAGGTGTGCCTCGTTGATGAACTGCCCAAAGTTCACCGCGAGGGGCTTTAGGGCCGCAGAGGCGCACCGAGCAGCATCGGAGCTTTAGAAAAGGTATGTGTTTTGAACGTCTGCGCATGCGAGCTTTTCTTCGCTGTTTTCTTGTTGATAAGTTTTTGATCAGTAGCGCGGGCTTTACATACCTCCAGCGCACAAGCCTTCCCCGCCCATCCAACGGTTTTCACTATCCTTCTTTTTCACAAATTTGTCGGACAGCTCCGTGTGCTCCCAGTACTGCGCCAGCGTCCGCGTGGTGCCCATCCCGTAGTACGACTTCCACACGTGAATCCCTCGCTTCGAAGCAGCCACCTCGTCCGTCACGATTAGCCGCGTTTCCGGCTCCTCCACCGGCGGCAGCGGCTTCAGCGTCTCCTGCCCGTCTGCCGTCACGTACCGGCGCGACACCAACTCCTGGATCCACGGGTGTGCGCGACGCAGCAGATAGAGTGTGCGCTGCTCCGACAAGGTGCGGCGGCGTCCCTCGGCCTCGCCCATAATGCCAAAGTATTTGGGTGTGTTGGGCCTACCGTAATGGTGAAAGATGTCGGCCTGCCCTGGCCCGTAGATGTCCCACCCGCCCGTCCACATACGCGCGGAGAAGAGCACCTCCTCCCCGTCGAACATATACGGTAGGAAAGGATCGAAGGGCGTGTCCAGCACGTACTGGGCATCGCCAAACATGAAGCCCGCAGCGGCAAAGCCCTGCAAGATCGGGTGCGGCGCGACCGTCTTCCAGCGAGCACCAAGCTTCGGCATCCCGTTCGCTAGCACCTGCGCTGTGCACATCAACATAAAACTAGTCTTATCAAATTCCTCCTTCTCATGGCCCTCGCGATACCCGTTCGGGTAGAAGGACAGCACGCCGGGTGTCGGCAGCTGGAAGATGCGCGTCATCAGCTTCGCGTCCCAGTGCACCGAGAACCGCGTGTGGCTGTCCACCACCATGAAGTAGTCCTGGTCGAAGAAGAAGAGGCTCGTAATGTAGCGTCCAAATGTCGGCCCACGCGCCAGCTCGGGGGACGTCACACGCGTCGTCACGCGACACCCAGCGAGCGCGCGCGACGGCCGCTGCTGCGGCCCACCACGGCCCTGGCGGAACACCGTCCCACTCGTCGCCTCGCGTTTCACGTCGTCCTCGTGCAGGCGCAGGCGGTCCCGCAGCGTCTCCAACTCGCCCGCCACGCAGGAGAGGCGCTCCGCCCTGTAGGATGGATGGAGAAAGATGCCGTCGGGATGCGGGCCCGTCGTCTCCGCATCCGTCCCGTCCAACGTGGCATCGACAATGCGAATTGTGCGGGGAAAGACGATGTCCGCCCACGTCAGCGGCCGCAGCTCCACCTTAATGTCTGTCGGGGCGTCTTGGCCGTAGAGCACGCGACGTGTCTCCGCGCCGGTGGTATCCTCCAGTTTGAGGTAGGCAAGGCAGCTCGCATCCGACGGCTTCCGCTCCTCGCTGATGCCGACGTAGAGGCGATGGGGCGCAGCTGCCATGGCGTAAAGGTCTCTCAGCGTCGTCGCACACTCGTGGTCGCGAAAAGAGGCGAGCGAGGTGAAGATGGAGGCGTGCTGCAGGCTGTCGTGGTCCTCTGGTGCGGCCCAGGCGGGAATCTTATAGGAGTCGTTAGGTCGATAGAGAGACTCCCACTTCTTGTAGTCACCACGGTGGTGTCGCACGGTGATGGTCGGCGTGATCTGGGCAATGGTGCCGGACTCGGCGAAGGCCACAATCCGATCCGTCGACGGCTCGCGCCACGCCGTGCCCGGAGTATGCGATGCAACGAGCGCGGCGAAGTCGACGGTGGCGTCGGTCCTGTCAGCCGGCGAAGCCTTTGCGTTTGTCGCCCATGAGGCCCGAAAAATTTGGTGGTGCTCGCCGAGATCGGCCGGCTGTGCGCTTGGCGTAACCGTCGATGTGGATCGCGCTTCCGTTCCGGGACGAGCTGCGGTGAGGCTGGCCGTAAAGACAGGTGGGAAGGAGTTGCTTGGCGGGTACAGTTTGGTGGGTGTCGGAGTCGGGCTGTGCTGCGGCGTCGAGGTCGGCGCTTCGCGAACCTCGCGACTGAAGAGAAGCACCATCACAATGACAAGGACGCCTACGCAGGCGAGGATAGCCTTGCGCCTCGTGGAGACGCGTCGGCGCGTCCCACGCAAAGGCCGCTTGAGCAGGCTCGGGGTACTTCCAAAATCCTGCATGACGTCTTATGAAATGTAACTTATTATATAAATATATAGATATATATATTGGCTGATGTGCTAAACTGGTTAGTCTGCTTGATTTTTTTTTTTTTGCTTGTTTAAGTAGAGTGTTCTTAAAGGAGAAAGAAGGGCTTTTTTTCCTTTTTTCTTTTCGTTATTATTGCTTTTTCCTTTTCTGAGAGAGAGAGAAAGAGAGAGATATCGAGAGAGTTTGTGGTTGCTCTGATGAGTTCTCCAGTGTATTATATTGTCTTTCTTCTTTTTCTTTACGTCTGGCTTGCTTACGAAAGTGTACGCATGCGGTAGATGCCTGTCAGAAGAAGAAAAATAGCGACTATATTTCTTACTAATGCGCTTCAATGGGGAGAAAAAAAGAAGGGAATAATAAATAGCACGTAAAGATCAGCCTTGTGGCGTAGTCTGTTTGTCGCTGATGTGGTCGCTAAGAGGGACGCTACGCTTTTCCAGAAATATTGCATCCCTGTCTGATCGACTATTGCGCTGAGATGAGCATTGAAAGAAATTACTTCCAAGATCCACGCGACTCGCATACTCCAACACCGATATTAAGTTAGGAGCAATGCAATGCAGCAGCGCCGCATAGGAAAACCGCGCAGAAAAAAAAAGAGACAAAAAACAAAAAACACCGTTGACCTCCGCTATTTGTCTTGTTGTTTCGAATCGTATCCTTTTTTTTTGCTAAATATTCAATATTAAAGCATGCCGCGTGCGAAACTTGCGCCGTGAATATTAGTGAGAAGTCAAAACGTTAAAGCACTCCCACATACGCAGAAAGAGAAAAGAAGAAAAATAGCTTAGGAGCAACAAAACTATATTTAATAAAAACAGGCGAAAGGGGGAAAAGAATCGCACAACAAGCCTGTTCTGCTTTACAGCAGAATGCTGAGGAGTGCTTCAGGTTATACTCAGCAGGCAGCCGTCGGCTCAACGCCGTTGACCGCGCCACTCCGGGCCTCACCGCGCTGTTTTTGCAGCCCCATCTCAGCAACGACATCGTCAAACAGCTCCTTCGGGATGGAGTGGCCCATGCGTGCAAACGCGACAAGCCGCGAACCGTCAATCAGCCGAGCCAGCTGCAGCCCATTCTCAAACGGAATCATCGTGTCCATCATCCCGTGCAGAATCAACGTCGGCACATCCTTGAGCTGTCGCAGTCCGTCCTCGCGACTCTCCGCGCGCTGAATCGCCCAGATTTGGCGCATGGATCCATCTTGGTCATCTGGGCAACGCTTGGACGTCATCTCCATGGTGGCACGGGAAACCGCTTCGTCCAGCGCGTAGTCGCCGGTGAAGAGACGACCCATTTCTATCTTGAAGTCCATGATGTCCTCCTCGGACATACTCGCTGGCTGACGCAGCATCGACAATGTCATGCCAAAGGTCTGCGGCTTCACGTCGGGACCGCTGCTGTGGGAGAAGACGATGGTCAGACTCAACACGCGATCAGGGTGACGCAGCGCCATGCACTGCGCAATCATCCCACCCATCGAGGCGCCAAACACGTGCGCCTTTTCAATCTTCAGCGCCGTCAGCAGATTCAGGCCGTCATCCGCCATGTCGTTCAGCGTGTAGGGCGGGTTGCCCTCGCCAAGGGAAGCCCACGCAGGGAGAATCATGCGACCAATGAATACTGTCGGGCAGCCATCTAAGTGCGTGGACAGCCCCGCATCACGGTTGTCGTAACACAAAACGTAGAATCCGGCGCTGACAAGGCGTTCGATTAATTCACGCCCCCAGTGCCACGAAGTGCCACCCAGACCCATCACCATCAGCAAGCACGGATCGCTCGGGTTGCCGAAGGCATTGTAGCAGATGGTGATCTCCCTGCCAGTGCTGGCGCAGCGGCCCACCTTCACAAACTTGTCCTCTGGCAACGGAGCGTGCTGCTGCTGAGTGGCGCCGTCGTCCTGTGCAGCCGCGGCCAGTGGAGCTGTCGGGTTGGGTGTTGTCATTTGAGGTGGGGCTCAACTTAATTTGCTTTTCGTTTTAATCTTTTTTTCTGGTTTTTTTTTTTTTGCGATAACTATGCGCTGCGAATCACCGGGTGCCTTTGTAATTGCGAAGAGAAGCAGCACAAGGGGAAGTGCGATCCTATTTCCGTTAATGCCGTTGGGGCAGAGAAGCAAAGCAAAGGAGAAGCAGAGAGAGTTTTCGTCAACAATGCAGCGAACACGCAACGGTTGGGGAGAAAGACACAGATGCCCACCAGGTGTCAAACACGTGCTTCAGTCTACAAGGAGAAAAGTAGGTTATGCTGTGACTAAGCGCGCAGATTTTCTACACACAACCCAACTAAAAGGTGCCAATAAGGGGGGAAAAGCTTCGCTGCGCATGCGCATGTATGCATCAATGTTTGGCGTTTGCGATTTCGCTGAACTCGATCGCCAAGAGAAAAAAAAAANGCATCAATGTTTGGCGTTTGCGATTTCGCTGAACTCGATCGCCAAGAGAAAAAAAAAACGACCGGCGAAAGCCGACGAGTCTGCATCCGGACCGCTTCTATCTTTTTCTACGCACGAAAGAGAGAAAAAGAGGAGTTACAACATATATATATCGGAGTAGAAAGCGCCAACAACCGCGTCAACGCCACAAACGTCATGTCCCAATAAAGCTGAACGTTGTTGTTGTTGCACAGCTAATTTACATCTCCCGCGCATTGCAGCCTGACTTTCCACTTTCCGCGAAAGGGCCACTCTGAACCCCGTCGCGTTGTTTCTGCAGCCCGACTTCAGCAACAATGTTGTCAAACAGCTCCTTTGGGATGGAGTGGCCCATGCGTGCAAACGCGACAAGCCGCGAACCGTCAATCAGCCGAGCCAGCTGCAATCCATTCTCAAACGGAATCATCGTGTCCTTCATCCCGTGCAGAATCAACGTCGGAATCCCGCGAAGATTGCGCAGCCCGCTGACTCGGCTCTGGGCACGCTGAATCGCCCAAATCTGCCGCACAGCGCCATTGCCATCCTCTGGGCAGCGATTGAGGGCCTTCAAGCCGATGCTTCGCGTTGCCTCCTCATCAATTGGATAGTCACCGGTAAAGAGACGGCCCATGGAAACTCTAAACTTCATCTGATCCTCCAGGGAGTTGCTGGCCGGCTCCTTCAACATGGCCAGCGACATGCCAAAGGTCTGCGACTTCACCTTCGGCCCGCTGCTGTGCGAATACAGAATCGTCAGACTCAACACGCGATCAGGGCGACGCAGCGCCATGCACTGCACAATCATCCCACCCATCGATTCTCCCATGACGTGCGCCTTTTCAATCTTCAGCGCCGTCAGCAAATTCAGGCCGTCATCCGCCATGTCATTCAGCGTGTAGGGCGGGTTGCCCTCGCCAAGGGAAGCCCACGCAGGGAGAATCATGCGACCAATGAACACCGTCGGGCAGCCATCTAAGTGCGTGGAGAGCCCCACATCACGGTTGTCGTAGCGAATAACGTAGAAGCCTGCCTCAACGAGGCGTTGCACCAGCGAATCTTCCCATTGAAGCCCACAGGCGCCGAGCCCCATCACCAGTAATAAACAGGGATCGCTCGGGTTGCCGAAGGCATTGTAGCAGATGGTGATCTCCCTGCCAGTGCTGGCGCAGCGGCCCACCTTCACAAACTTGTCCTCCGGCAATGGGCTGCCCGACCACCGGGGTGGTTGCTCGGATGACGCGGCGGCTGCCACAGGGGCTACAGGGTTTGGTGCAGCCATTCAGCTAGCGACTGCACAAGATATTCTCTTCAAAGCGCAAATATAGGCGCAGCAATGCAAAAAAAAAAAAAGGTGCAGATCAGGGTGATGGGGTTTGATCGTTTGCCTTTCCGTTAGTATGTATAGCAGTTTTTTCGATTTATAAACAATTTCGCAATGACCTCAAGCGGAGTTGTAGCGTTTCGTACCTTTTGATGCTGGATGCATATATTTCTTCAGCTCCCTAGAGCTGTAAAATATCGAGCTTGTCTGAGTGTGTGTGTATGTATGTTCGTGTTTGTGAATATGGGAAAGCAAACTATTGTGGTCACCGTACACCTTGACGACACGGATATCAGATGTTTCACTCGATAAATTTTTTAAAAGGCGGATGAGTGCTTGTAGTACGAATGCGTGTCACTTTCGTCAGAGCTGTTGGTGATGATGGAAAGAGAAGAGACTGAGATGAATGGTGGATATGGCACATACAGAGGGACAGCGCAGGATACAGCGCTCCAAACGTAAAGATGAAGTTACCCGCACACAGAATTCAAAACTTGTCGCTGTTGGAGCTGTTGTGATATTCCTGATTGTATACACATCTGGGTGTCTGAGTGATAGCGCTGAACTTCCCCCATCCTTCCTCTCCTTGTGCGTATGTGTGTGGGTGTGTTGTATTTCTTTTGGCTCTGCTTTCTTGCTCGTTCTCTTTTGTCTATAATTGTTCTTTTCTCTCTTAAAAACGCAACAGAAGTAGTTGACGCAATGAGCATCACCCGCAACAAGAAAGAAGGAAAAAAAAGAGCTTTGTTAGACCAAGAGAGGAAAGAGGTTTCTCTATTCGCTTTTTTTTTATTTTTTCGCAGACAGTAGTGCCACGGAGGGATCCCTATGTTTTTTCCAGGAAATTGGGAGCTGATGCAGTGGGCATGGGCTGCGGCACCCCCCCCCCCCCCTCCCCAACTCCAACCTCTGCTTGCAACCACAAAGCAGTGTCTCTACTCAATCGACAGGGGCACCGCCGGGGTGGTCTGGGAGCCGGTGCGATGGCGCACAGTGATGGGAGCGCTCGACCTCCCTGAACCAAGCGACAGCGTCGTGCCATCGCCGAAAACCTTCTGCCGCCACCACCGCGGTGACGTCCCGCGCACAAACTGGAGAAAGCAGAAGGCGTCCTCCATGAGGGCGGCATCGCGGCCAAGCTCGCCGATTAGCGCCACCGGGGTGTCGGGGTCGACCTGCATCGACAAAATTGGATTCCCGGCAAGGTGGAAGGGCAGTGTAAGGCGCACGCTGCGCATGTCACCGCTCTCGTAGGGGTCCGACAGCAGGGGCGTCAGGAAGCAGTCCACGTCCATAAACTGCTCCTCTGTGGCCCGTACCACATCATCGCGGACACGCAAGGCGCGGTTGTAGTCCCGCACGGTGAGCCTCTGACCGGCGTGGATAGACTCGACGATGCCATCTGGGAGCTCCTCCAGCACCCCTGCCAGCCCCGCAAAGGTGTTCGGCCGGTTGGGCGATGCGGCGCGCCTCGTGTCCATGGCGATGGGCGAAACCCCGGAAAGCGCCTTGAGTTCGATGGGATCCGCCAGGACGTGATCCTCGACAACTTCGTGTCGAAGGCCGGCCGCGGTGGATCGGCGCTGTGCCTCGGCGGTGGCCTCCTCCTTTGCCCGCACGGCGGCCATCGCGGCCTCCTCGGGCGTGGGCTCCACCGAGATGGGCCGGAAGAGGCGCTCGAAGGCCTTGGCCAACTCGTAGCGGGAGATGACGGTGGTGGCCTCCAGCACCTCCTCCATCGTGAAGTCAAAGGCAAGGGGCACGATCTCCAACTTCTGGTTGTAGTGCAGGGCACTGTGCATGTAGACGGCGTCGGTGATGCGCTTGTGGAACTCGGCGGAGGAGCTGTACTTGCCTGTGCAGTAGGCATCGATCCACTCGGCGGGGTACCCCACCGCCAGCTCCACCTGCGGCGTGTCGAAGGTCTTTGAACCCGTGAGGAGACGCCGCAGGAAACCCGGCCGGTTGTTCTGCCCAAAGTCGTCCGCCATGGCCGCCTCGGCGTTGTAATCGCGCCAGCCAACGTCAATGTCCGCAATGTGACCCCGGCGGTCCTTCACGGTGTAGTTGTACGGGTTGTGATCGAGGATCTCCGGCCTGGCGTAGATGGGCGTGTCGTCTGGGTGCTTCGCCGACTCCAGCACCGTGCGGCCGCCCCACCAGTTCGCAATGGTGAGGGCAGGGCCGCTCTTCTTCTTCAGCGCGCCATCTGCCGCCGCCTCCGCCGCAGCGGCAGCCGTGGCGCCGGAGGAGAGCTGCGCGCCGCTCTCCGCATCCTCCCGCGCCTCCGCGGCACCGTGTAGCTCCACAGGTGGAAGTGTGTGTGGTGCTGCATTGGGAGAGGGGAAAGATGTTGAAGAGGAGGGCGAGGCCGCAGCGGCAGCATTGGCACCTGGGGCGGCGGAGTCGCTGTCCGAGCTATTACTAGCAGCGGTCAACGACGACGCAGTCACTCCCGTCCGCCGCGCTGCGGTCTGCTCAAAGTAGGCCACGGGGTCGATAGACGCGGTGTACACCTGCCAGAGGTACATGAGATCATCCACGCGGCGCGCGGAGAGCCCGAGGGTCATGGATGGCATCGTCAGCTCGAAGCGCTCCGTGAACGTGCCAAAGGTCTGTGCAGTGGGCTTGAAGCCTACGATATCGTGGTTCGCCGCACAGACAATGGATGATGGGCCGTTCAAAGAGCAGCTAATGGCATAATGGCAGGCGTGCTCGGCCACGGCGACCGACGACGGCTTCTCGGGGCCAAACACGGTGCCCTCGCTTAGCGCCAGTGGCGTACGGCAGGACATCTTCCCCACGAACTGCGCACCCTGCCGGCGTAGCCACGACAGCAGAGGGAACTCCTTGCGGCCAACGTGGTGAAACATCGGGGTGTCGAGGCCGGACCGCGTGTGGAACTCCTGCACGTCCAGCGCGTCTGACACGGCCACCGCGATGCCGCTCAGCGGGCCATCTGGTATAAAATTTTGCTTGATGTCCTTCTCGGAGGCAACCTCGACGAAGCAGAACGGCACAGGATGCTCGCCGTGGGCGACGTGAACGTCGTGGGCGATAGCCGCAGCAGACATCGTCTCCGCCTTGTTTCGGCAGTCCATGACGGTTTGACGCTGCTCAGCGATGTGGTGGTGCAGCTGACGCACCATTTGGCGCGTGCTGCTGCGCGAGATGTGCAAACCTGCATTGGAGGCCGCGCCGCTCATCGTGATATCCGAGAATGTGTGTGAGCGTGTGTGTGTGTGTGTTTTAAAGGGGTACGTCAACCGAGAAACGTGCTCCAGAATCTGTAAATAACGGAGCCAAAGATTGCTGTTGTTGTTATTGTTTTCCGCGATGACCAAATGACACAGAGCTGGTCACCGAGTAGAAAAAAGAAATTTGGTTTTGAGTGGATGCGTTTGTCTTCACGGTAACTTCTCGAATGAAAAAAATCACTGAACTTTCACACGACACTGATTCAGTACTCACAGCGACACCTAGGATCAGCTAACAGCGTCCCTCTCGCAATATGTTTCTTTTTTTTTTTTTCAACTCTTCTTTCGAATAAACGCGCAGCTATTATCTACCGGCAATTAAAAAAGAGAAAAAAAATCAATGGATATTATTATGCATGTATGTGTATGTATGGATGCATTTGTGTGTGAGTGCAGCGAACAGAAAGAGGCCGACAGAGACAAGAGAAGAAATGAGAAGGACACCAGCAATTTCGTTTATTTTTTTCCTTCGCACCAAGTGATAAGAAATCACCGTTAAGCAAAAGATTCCCATGATTGTTCTCCGTGTCGTTCGAGAGTTTATCATTCTTTAAATCTCTTGGATTTCACAGTTCTCGTACCTCTTAAGCTCTGCCCTTCACCTCCGCATATAACGTCCCACTCCCAAACGATACAAAACAGCTTGTGCGAGTTGAAGCAGCACAGTCTTTGCTGGTTCGAAACTTTTTTTTTTTTTGAAGGTGTCCAAGCGCTTTCTATTTTCCTTTTTGTTCTTTTTGACATTGAATTCACTAGAAGATCGCATAAATATGACGAAAACACGGAGAGAAAAAAAAGGCAAAACCCAGTTATTCAGTGGTGCAAAGTATTCCATCACCTGCACAAGGAAAACAAAGACTCACTCAACAAGAACAACAACAACAGCATTGCAAATTTCAAAAAAAAAAAACCCTCTCTACCCCTCATTTTTCTGGCAGCATCGTCAAAACCTTCCGCTCTATCACTCCGCTACCAGTGTGGTGCCCATCGGCGCCACAGATGCGGCGCTACATCATCCACGCCGATCAAATTCACCTCATTCGTCGCGGCAGCAATCAGGCGAGCCACAAAGTCGTACGCCGACTGCGTGGTGGCCGCAGTCGACACCAGTGATGCCGTTGCTTCTGTTTGCCTTGACTCGGAGCTCGCATCGTCTGCCGTGCTGTTAGACGCGCACGCTGCCTTCTCGCTGCCATCAGCCGATGCTGCTTCTTCTTCATCTGCGGGGTCCTCTATCGGAGCAATTCTCCGTCTTTCCTTCGCTGTCTCCCTCTCCTCTTCCGTCTCCTCCGCGTCGGGGGCTACTTGTCCGGGGGGCGGCGGCGACGTGGACTGCCGCGGCCACGACTCCTCCGTCGCCTCCCGCTGGCTCCGAAAGGAGCGCAGCATCGCCGCTCGCCCCTCTCGTTCAACGTCCGCGTGCAGGACCAGTAGAATATCGTACGAAAGTTTCAGTCGCAGCGAGCTCGCGTCAAAGCAGCGCGGGGGTGGCGGCAGCGGCGTTTGGGTGCCGTGCAGCGACGGCGTCGCCACATCTCCTTCCTTACTCGACGCCGCCGAAGTCCACGGCGGGTGCGACGAGCCGTTTTGCCGGCGCTCGCTTCGGTGACTGAAGGCTTCCTGGTCACGCGATGCGGTGCTCTCCGCACTCACGATGTGCCTCTCTCCCTGACCCACAGCCGGCGCAGACGGGAACATACGCGCGGCGACCGTGGGGTACAGCATCGCAGCGTGGGGTGAGAGCTCAGTCACGCCGGTGACGCTCGTCACGGAGGACGCGTGTGTGTCGTGACGCGCATCTGCAACACCCTCGCGACCATCACACGCAGCGTCTGCGATGGGCTGCGTGTGTGCGGCGGAAGCGTGCAGCACCGTCGCTGGTGTTCTTGAGGATAAGCCTGGCAAACGCACCGGAGACACGCCGTGCTGCGACGTCACTTGAGGGTGCAGCGGCGGCGTGGCGAGGGTGGTCGTTGGCGACGCTTGCGCTGCGCTACCAGACAAGGCGGACGCACCAGCACTCGCCATGGAATGGTTTGGCGGCTGCGTGGGGTGACGGCGTCCTGCGAGAGGCGCAGCGGCCGTAGAGGACGGAGACGTAACGGTGAACCGCACCGCGTCTGGCTTGGAGGGGTTGCCCACGTACGCAAAGGCCGAGACGAGGTCCACACCGTAGGTTGCAATGCCGGTCAGATCACGCACGTACATGTATACATCGTGCAGCACCGTGGCGGCGCGGTACTGGAAAAGGGCATAGGGGCTCTGCATGGGCAACGCAGCCTGCAGTACCGGTGTTAGGCGAAAGAGCGTCGGGTCACGCGTTGGAAAGGGCGAGGAGGTGAGCGGATCATCGCTGACCACGGCTGGAGTGGTAGCAGCTGCCGGCAAAGGGTTCATTGTGAATGCTGCCGCTGCAGTCGCACCGCCCGCTTGGTGGCGACTGCGAATACTGACACCCAATGCCTTTTGCAGGCTGTACCGTCCAATGCTGTGCATGGCAACGTGGCCGTCGTACGTGTTCACCATCACATCGCCGCACTCACGTCCGTAGGTGTCAAGAAGATACTGCACCACGCTCCACTCTGCCAACTCCTGTGCGTAGTTCCGGCGCACGTCAAGCCAGTGTGTGGCGTCGCTGCTGTCCGCCCCGAATGCGTCCGCCAATGCTGATTGACACCGGCTGCTCTCCACACGAAGCAGAACAAGACGGCAGGCCTGCCGCGTCTGCGGAGTGAGGAGGAGAGGCGGGCTGAAGCCAGTAGACGGAGTCGTGTGGACCGCCGAGGGAGGCACCGACTTGAGGGTTGGCCTGCTGCCACTGCTGCTGTCGCGTCCAGCAGCCGTCCGCTCAGACGGCGTGGTGGCAACACAACTTGCTGAGGAGGCGGCTGCAACGGGGGGCTGATGAAGAGGGTTGGCGGGTTCCGTCAGCGAAGTAGTGTGCCCCTCTCCCGTGGCCTCCTCTAAACCTGAAAGCAGCGTGCGTAGATGGGCCTCTGTCCGGGGCAGAGTGGCAAGGTAGGCGTACAAGCGCTGCTGCTGCGCGTACACACCATCCGCGACCGTCATCGGGGTAGTCGGCTGACGCGCGCCGCCTGCCGCAGCCCCGGGCACGGGTGGCGGAAGAGCCGACGAGGACGCAAGCGCCGGATGCCTCGCCAGCAACTCACGCAGATAGTTAACCAGCGGCTCCACGCTGCCTTTGTTGTAGGCCATCGCCACCAGCTGGTCGTACCGCAGCTCGCTCATCTTACGCTGGCGCACAAGATCGTGGTAGTGGGGCATGGTCAACGTGGTCGCCATCGCAGCCTCGGATGGTGGTGCGCTGGCCGGATATCCGTAGGCCCAGTTGAACGGGAAGGCGTTGTCAGCCTGAGCGCCTGGGCCACGGCCTGTTTCCGCCGCGATGTGCGCTGCCTCCAGGTCATTGGTGGGGTACAGCTCCACCGCTGCATGCGCGGCTGCTGCCATCTCTCGCACACGCAGGTGGACCGAGTAGTCCTCCATCAAGTGGTGCAGCGACGGCGTGCCACGTGCCGACGATGACACCGAGGACGGCAGCATCAAGCTCGAGGTCATGTTGAGCCCTGCGGGCGACGCTCCCGTGGGGAGTGCCATCCCCTTCTTCCAGCTGTGTTGCCCCTCAGCGTACATGACGGCTGCCGTCACCGTCGCCCCAAAGAGCGACCCGCTCGTCTCCTCTGGCAGCATCGTCATGTAGTCCTGCAGACCGAGGGGCAGCACAAAGGGCCGCTGCAGGTTCGCTAGAGGGAAGTGGCTGAGCAGCAGAGAGGTAATTTGCTCCATCAAGCTATGTGGCACCACAAAGCGCGCCTCGTCCCTCTTTGGCGCAGTCGCCGTACTCGCACTCTCCGCTCCCGTGGCGGTCACCGTCGACGTAACGGGTGCTGCCAGCCCTGTGTGGCCTCGCTGAGAAGCGGTGTGCTTTGCACGACTGCAGGTGTGAGGTAGCTGCGGCGTCGCGGCTGTGCATGCGCGCGGGGGAGCCGGGGCAACATGGCGCATGCGGCACATCGCGCCGTCCGACAGCATCAGGAAGATGAGCTCCTCCTTGCGGTGATGCGGCGCGGGGTGAGGCACAAGGTACCGCCGCACATGCACGACACCGGGGACGGTGGACGGGGAGAACGGGACTGCCGTCGCTGCCCTCGCCGTGTCTGGCAGCAGTGAAGGGGATGCTGTGGCGCCAGCTGGGCCTGTTGGCGGGGTCGCGCTCATAGTCGCTGGACCCTTCCCATTTGTGCCCTTCGCCGCGTTGTCCGCCGCGCCTCGTCTCCACCCCCAGCCTTCACTATGGCGTGAACCTGCAGCACCGACAGTGGCGCCGTTCTTGCTGCCGTTGTTACCGCCTGCTCCGTCCATCGACGCAGGCGCACCAGCCGACGTGGCGGGATCGTCGTGCGCGTGGCGGCGAAAGCCAGCTGTGGTGGGCAAACCACCGCCGCCGCCGCTGCCTGTGTTATCATTGGCACCGTCATCGTCAACCGATGCCGTCGCGCCAAAGACACTCGTGAGCAACCATAGGGGCACTGGGAGTGGGCATTGGCCTCCGAGCACCAGCTCCGTTGCCTTCAGCGTGCCATCCGCTTCCACCAAGTCAAGTCCAAATTCCGAGTCTAGAGCAGGTGCCGGCGCACCGTTAGCAAAGCGGCCGCCTTCGCTGCTTGTGTGAGCGCCGCCGTGCGGCGCCGTCACGATGGGACCGCTGGTGGTGCCTTGCACATCGTGATGGACCGCAGCTGCAGACGGGTACGTCGCCTGCGCATCCCACGAGCGCCGCACGAAGCCGCGCAGCTGCATGGCTTCACGAATGTGCTGATAGTGCCCTTGGCTGGCAGCAGCGACATCAGCCAGTAACAGCGACCGCACAGTCAACTCCTCACTCGGCGTTGTCGCAAAAGAAGGCAGTGCTTCCTGTGGAAGCACAGACGACTTTGAGCCGTCTCGCGGCTGCTGCTGGTGGTACTGCTGTTCTTGATGTCGTGACAGCGTCTTTCGTCCACGCCGTCCAGCGTGCGGGGGCGACCGCGGAGGGCGAGACGGAACTGACATCTGCAGCGCTCCGGCAGCGTCGTCGAGCTCCGCCGCAAGAGGGCCATCCTCGACGTCCGCGTCGGAGGTGGAAGAGGCGGAGGCGGAAGATGAGGACGAGTCGTACTCGGCATCGGTTGTGACTGTGGCCGCGCCACCTTTCAGATCGGAGTCGGTCCCCGCAAAAGCGCTGGCACGCGTGCGCGCTGCCCGGCGCGTTGGTCGCTCCTCCGCAAAAAGGTCGTGCAGTGATGGCGTCTCGGGGGCAGTGGATAGGCTGCTCGTGGTGCTGCTGTTCGTACCGCTGTTGCTGTCCAGTTGGACTACGCCAACCTCTCCCGCATCGTCCTCCCACAAATCCGGGACGGACGTCACTCTATGACCCATGTGAGCATTGGATGTTACCGCGGCGGACGTGAATAGCGCACGGCGCAGCGTCGTCGGGTTCGTCTGAGTCGTGTGGTCGGCCACAAAATTAAATGCAGATGTGTTGGTCACGGCAGCGGCTGCGCTCAGCGTCCGCGTACCGGCCACCCCGCGACCGCGACTCACCTGATCGATGCGCTGGACAAACAGCGTTTCATGCTTGTGCTCAAAGTTAGCGACCAACGTGAAGATGAGCTGCCGCAGCATTTGGCGCGATCGCACGCACATGTCTCGCAACACAGCGTAGATTGTTGGATGACGTGTCGCGGCCGAGACCAGCAGAGGCGCGATGGCGGCCCACTGCGCGTAGGACGCGGCAGAGAAGTCGAGGCACGCAAAGCCCCCACTGGGAGGCCGTGCGGTTTTTGTCGTCGTCGGTGTGGTGGGCGACGCTGCAGCACCAGCAGCTGCATCAGCTTCCTCCCTTTGCGGTGTGCTGGGAGCTGTGCCGTGGGCGTTGCGCTCTCTATGACGCGCATGCGGCCCGCCGTGGGATGTCCTCGTCCCCTCACCCACAGCTGCACCGTCATCGTAGGGCTGAAGTGTGTGATGGCTGCTCGACGGCGAGGCGGAGGCCGTGGACGGGCTCACTGTGTCAAGGTCGTGGCTGGAGGCCCCTTCATGGTTGATGGAGCAATCTGCGGCTGCGAATGGCGACGGCGAGCGGGCAGCGTCCTCCACGCGGGACGTCGAAGGAGGCGTCACCGCTGACGTATTCGCCGCCGGCGCAGTGGCAGCACCAGTTACAATCGCCGTAGTCTCGGCAGCCAAACCCAGCGGCGTCTGGCCATCGTTCTGCACAATCATCTCACACATTACGGCGAGGTGCAGGGCCTTCAGGAGGAGATGGGCGGACGGCAGCGCGGTCCGTGCGTGACGGTGCCGGCGCTGCGACATGGCGGGAAAAGGACCGAGGCCCCGACCCAGCGCCGACGCCGACCCGCTCTCCCACAACTGCGAAGCCAATTGCAGGCCGTGGATCGCCTTGGCGGACTGCGCCAAAAAGTTCTGCTTCGTCTCCTCGTCGGCGGTGGTCTTCCACTCGGCGTGGATGGCAAGACAGATGTCGAAGAGAACGAGACCGAACTCGCGCCAGACGGAGGGGACGTAGTGGGTGACCGTGACCGCGTGCTCCAGCAGGAAATACTCCACAAACAACGCATTCTCCCCCGTGAGGCCGTCCGTCGTCGCGTAGTCGTCATCATCGCCCACGGCATTGTCCGCTGGTGCGTTAAAAGAGGAGCTTTCGTCTTCGCCGACCCCACACGACAGCAGCGGCCGATTTGAGCCGCCCAACGCACATCGCACGTGCCTGCCGGCCTCGCTGCAGCCGCTGCTACCGTCATGCCCGCCGCTGACCGAGCCAGAGGCCGCTGCGGAGCTGTTCCGCGTGGAACAGCTCGAAAGCGCCTCATTCTCAACCCGAGCGTCGCCCAAAGCGGTGGTGCGTGCTGTGTACGCCGACAATGGTGTGCCGGCGGTGGCAGTCTGCGATGGTGGGTGTGTTGCTGGCGTGCTCGTTGGAAAGCTCGTGAGCTGCCGAGCCATCGAGGCACTCACGGGAGAGTTGGGATAGATGCTCAGCCCGGCATCCTCTTCAGCACGGTGAGCCACGCAGTCGATGCGTGGTTTTGCGGCGGTGGCGGCATCGACGCTGCTGCTGACGCTGCCGCTACCGTCGCCGGGCCCGCTCGCCAAGTGCGGCGGGGATGGGGTTGCATGGGATGATACAGAGACGCACTGCGAAGACCCGCCGACGACGCCGGGGGTGGACGTGGCAAAGAGGGACGAGGTGTCGCTTCGGTGATTGCGCACTCCACCCGTCGCGGCACGCTGCATCAGCGGGGCACGGTGCAGGAGCACGTGCGCCAAACGTCGTCGACACGCCACACTCAGCAGCAGCAAATCCACCTGATAAGAGGTGAGCGAGGGACCCAGCTCCTGTGCATCGAGCAGCGACCCACGCCGGAGCTTGGCGTTGCTGATCACGGCGAAGAGCGGATCCACCGCCCCACTGGGCGACGCTCCGTTCGCGCCCCAGAGAAACGACGCAGAAGGCGCCTGCGCCGCGGACTGGCCCCAGCGCGAAGCCCCCCGCCGCGCCTGCCACAAGTCCTGCCGTAGTGCAGTCTGCACACACGCGTACATCTCGCGCAAACCGCTTTCGTGCGGCAAGTTGCGAATCATGCGTCGCAGCGTCTCCAAATGCAGCTGCTCTCTGTATTCTGCTGCGGCTGCGCTGCCCATCGCACCGGACGCAGAGGACTGCAGCGAGTACCGGTGCAAGGTCTGCACCGCGCGCATCGGCTGCCCGCCCTTCTCCAGCATCTCACACAAGGTGGCAATGTTGTCGCCTTGCCAGCTGATAGGGGCAATAGCGCTGCGCGTCGCGATCATCATGAACCGCTGCAGCGGGCTCGTGGACGCCGACAAAGGGCGGCACACAATGTTGCGTAGACGGCGGATCGTCGCTTCAGAGAAGAAGCGGCCGTGCACCTCGCGATCTAGAACCGGTGAGCCCGGCCCCGACGCTGTGAAGCCCGTCATTTCCGACTCGCTGGACGCTGCCGCAGCGGTGGCGGCAGCGGCAGCAGCAGACGTGCTATCCTCCCGAATCGCTGCCGCCTGCTCTAGTGTGTGGATGCCCTCCTCTAGGTCGGAGAGTTGCTGGAAGATGCTGCTCCACTCTAGCTTGATGCGTATATTGCTGGTGTGGAAGACAGCATAGGAGTCGCGCAGGCCATCGCGCACCGCACCCAGTGCCTGCTTCGCGCCTTCATAGTCGTGCGCTGCGACCAGCGCTGCTCCAATGAAAACCTCCTGCTGCTGCTCTAGCAGTGTGCCCTCGGTAGGGTCAGCGGGCTTGTCAGAGGCAGTCTCCCCTGCCCTCGCCGCCGCAAACTCCTTGGCAACCTCTTCCTCTCCTTCGTTGACGCCCCACCGATCGTTGCCGAAGCGCGACCACGACTTGGCACGCCGCATTCGACTGCCCTCCGGCAGCACAGCATCTGCCGAGAACTGCTCAGGAGATGAAGAGGCAAGCCGCTCCAACAGAGGCGACAGAGCACCACCGCACCTCGCTAAGTGGCCTCCACGAAGGTACCGCGCGGTGTCAGACACGTAGTCCCACCGAGACAGCGCCTGTGCGGAGAGCGCAACGTAGCGCGTCGTCTCACCACCCCATCGCGCGGTCGACGCCGTTGTCGTTGTCACTGTTGTGGAGGCAGTAGCAGCAGCGTCTGGGTCACCCTCTCGGCCAGACAGGCTCTCTGCAGCAGCCCCAGACTCCTTCTCGGGTACCTTGCTCTTGCGGATCTTCACCACCTCCCAGAGCCGCAAAACCGCCTCAAAGTCATACAAGCACAGGTAGCACCGCATCGCACCGGTGATGGCCTTCTCTGGAGTGTAGAGTGCAGTTGACGCAGTGGTCGACGCTGCCATTGTCGCCTTGCCCGTAGCTCGCAGAGTCGCACGCCCTCCCTCGGCATCGCGACGGCTCCGATTGCCCGGCAAGCCACGACCATGTCGCCGCCGCTGCTGTTGTTGCTGCTGCTGCGACGGCTTCTGCAGCAGCTCCCCAACCTCCGGAAGGAGCTCCGTGTAGATGCGCTCGTATTTCGTCGCCGCAGCTCGATAAAACCCAAGGAGTTCCAGCGCAGAGGGTGGCAACACATCAATGGAAGGAGACGGAAAGGAATCCACACTGTCGATGCTGCCGGCTGCCTCATCCTTTCTTGGTGGTTGAAGAGGGGAGGAAGAGCGTGAATGCGATGCCAGCGCTGTCGTTGTCGTCGTCCCTGTCGTAACTGTGCGCAGCCACTGCTGGAATCGTTTGTCTTGCACAAAAAGTTTCCGCTCCATCAAGCTCGCCACGTCGTCCATGGCGGACATCAGCAGTGCCGCGCGGCCCCACGTAAACTGCTGGGCGAGGTCTTGCTCCATGTAGAGAATGCGAAGAGGTGGGTTCAAGGAGTGGTGGGCAAGGTTGGCGACGGCGCCGTCGGGTAGCCACACATCAATCACCTGCGACACAATCTCTGGGGGGAAGAAGGTCCTGCGATGAAGGCGGATCTCGTGAGCCAGCTGGGCAACACCCGACGTCACCTGCTGCGGCACCGAGCTCCGTGCATCGAGGTGGTACGTGTAGAAGTCACGCAGGGCCTGCAGCCACGCAATCAACTCCGCTACCGTGCAGGACGGCAGGGTCGACAGCAAGGCGAGGGGCAGCAGCTCCGTGTAGGCAAAGGCGACGTGATGGTCCCGCGCAAACGCCTCGCAGGCCTTCACGCAGTAGTCTTGGCTGCACTCCACCATAAGGAGGGCAAACTGCTCCCACCAGCTGCGCCAGCCATGCGTCCGCAGCAGGCAGTGCGACTCAAAGTACAAGATGAGCGCGTTGCGGTGCGGAGCGTTGTTGCCGTCTACTCCGGCGCTTGCCGGCGGCAGAAACGCCGAAAAGCTCTCTGCGTCGTTGGTTGCTGCCGCAGGTGCCGCTGCGGGTGGCTGCGCCGAGGTCGATCCACCGGTGAAAGGCGGCGGACTCGCCGTTCCGTTGGAGCGGGCTACGATTGGTGGCGTCTTCAGATACCCGTAGGCTTCCTCTGGCATGGGCGGCAGCACGCCGCCAGCACCTCGCACGGCCATCGACGACGAGGAAGACGACGCTGCTGCTGCCCTCACTGGGGTGCCTGGTTGACTACCCGTGGTAGAGAGTACTGGTGCGAAAGCACTGGGTTGCCGCGCAAGGTGTGGCGTCGCACCACCACTAGCTGCCACCAGCGCTACCTGGTCACTCAGCATGCCGCTTGTCGGAGCAGCGTCAGCTGTGCCTGTGCCCGAGCGACGGTGCAGCGGGGGGTGCTGCAGCAACGGCGACATCCGATGACGCGAGACGGGTAACAGCGGCGACTCGCTGTGTGGCACAGCTGCAACGGAGGCCGTGGTGGACACACCGGCTACCGCAGCCAATGACGATCCTGGTGTGCTCGATGCGTAAGCCAGGTCATCACTGCTTGCTTGCACCGGCAGCGCTGGTGGCGGGTGCCACAGAGGAGTGTTCTCAGTCGCCGCCCCTGCGGGCGTGCTTCTGGACGAAATGGCCATGCCACCACCACCACCACCACTACCGCTGAAGAGGGACGCCGGACGCGTGACAAAGCTGCGGCGACGGCCCAGCGAGGCCGCCACGCCAAGCGACCCGACGGTAAGGGCGACGGGCGGCTGTAGCCCGATCCCACCCGATGGAGCCGCCATGATCCCCGAAGCTGTGGCCACGACGTTTGCGGAGGTAGACATGGGAGACGAGGAGGCCAAGTCGGAGTTCGACAGCGGCCGCGGTGGTTGACGGTGCCGACCGCTGGAGTTGACCAAGGGGAAGAGTAGCTGTGCGCCTCGAACGGAGCCGTGCATCGCAGCCGACCCACCCGCCCGCAGCGAGGCGGGATCGCTGCCACCACCACCATCACTGAGGCGCATCGCGGCGTTACGCAGGCCCCGGCCGTCGCCGCTGTGTCCGCTGCCACCACCGCCGCTGCTCAAAAGCTCTCCGACCGAGCCGCCGAAGAAGCTGCCGGGGTAGAAGGAAGAGACAATGGCGATGGGGCCGCTGCCGCTGTCAAGCACGGAGCCCGCACGTGGGGCGGAATGTGGCCCGTGGGCTTCCATCGGGCTGCTGCTGCTGCCACCGCCACCGCTGGCCTTTACCGGGATGGGCAGCGTCACCGTCGTCGGGCTTGGCTCACTCGTGCTTGGCGCCGACCGTGTCGAGGGAGAGTGAACGGCGTCAAAGCCCATTTCGGTCGTGGCCGCGGTGGCGGTGTACGTCAGCGACCCTGCCCCGATCATGGTCATGGTGGAGTTGCTCGCGGCTGTGGCGCTGAGTTGCCGCGGCAGCGGGTGAGACCGTGAGAAGGACGGAAAGGCGCTTGGGTGTTGATGCAGCAGCATCTGGCCTGTGGAGAGAGGGGCATCGCCAGCAGCCTCCCCGCTGCCCCTGCCCACGCAACCGTCGCGGTCCGAAAGGCGTGGTGGCATTCGCACATCGAACGAGTGACGGACGTCTGTGCAATCCGCACTCAAGAGACCGTGCAAGGAGGCCGGAGCAACGACATGCGCAACGGCACCGACTGCAATGGCTTCGGGGGTCGTGCTGTTCACTGCCTCGGAGCTGGCAGACGCGGAAGCTGGCGACGGCGACCCGAGGCAGTCGGCCGTGGAGGTGCTGCCAGTGTCGCGGCGGTACGGCGGCCTTGACGCTGCCGCGGGCATGCGCAGACGAGACATACTTGTGATGGAAGAAAGCTCCCCCTCCGCGGTGACCACCGTGCGCAGTGGCGCCTCACCGTCCCAGCTGCCCGTGCGACTGCCCGTCAAGGACGCGTTCAGCGCGGCTGAGCTCGGCAGCCGCACAGGAAGATGACTCGTGCTTGAGGTGGGGCGGACGCCGTCCATCGCCGCCAGCGAGGCCTCGCCAGGGTAACGCAAAATAACATCTGCCGGGCCTTCGCGCGCGGTCTCCCAGCCGCCGGAAGTGTCCGTGTCCTGCGCGGCGCCCCCAGCCATCGTTGCGGGAGGCGACGGAGCCGCCCCTGAAACTTGCCCTTCAAACGCCCCTTCCCTTCCGTAGGCTGCGTCACCTCTGTTGCCCACACCACGTTGCTGTCGTTGTAAATGCTGCTGCTGTTGCTGCTGTCGCTCCTCTTGTTGTTGGAGCTGCTGCGCTTGATAGACCCAACTGGCCGCTGCTGCTTCCTCCTCGGACATCGAGAGCGGTGGTACGCACAGGTCGTAGTAGCTAGAGCACACGCAGCGCATGTACGACATCACCAAACTCTCCGGGCCGAACCGCTGTGCCGTGTACGCGTACAAGATAGGACTGAAGGGTGGGGTGGAGGCGGGGTGGCGCCACGCGGCAGCTGCAAAGAGGCAGCTGAGGAGGTGCATCTCGCCCTCCGTCTCCCAGGAGGTTTGCGCCGCGTCGAAAGGAAAGTAGCGTCGCACCGTCGTGGTGCGGTCGGCGCTCTGCACCCACAGCTGACTCAGAGGTGCGTTGTGGAACCAAATCACCTCCTTGGCCGCTCGTGCTCCCAGCGACATTGGACTCGGCGACGTTCCTCCGTTCATGGCGCTGATGCTGGCGTTGCTTGCTGCGGGTCCATGCGTCGGGGTGTCCGCGCCGCCACTGCCCGAAGGACCCGCGACGACATCGTCGGCCTCCCGCAACTGCTCGGCGTACATCCACTCTCGCGCCTCACGCAGACGTGCCTCACGCGCCACTCGCACCGGCTCAGACAGGCCTCGAATGCCCGTCGGCGCCGCTGCTGCTGCTGCTGCTGCTGCTGCTGCGGATGGGCTGGTGTTGCTCGCGTTCGGCTGAGGTTGCAGCGGTACAGCGCCAAACGTCGGCGTCACTGGGCCACCAGCCTGAGCTCTGCGCAGTGCCTCCTCATGCACCATGCTCAGCGACTCCAATCGAGCCAAGATGTTCTTCATGATTCGAATGGACACAGTGTTAAGCTGAGAGTGCACCATGTACTCCAGCAGAGGCCCACACACGCACACGTTGATAAAGGAGATGAGCTCCTCGTGCGGGTCTGCCATCAAATCAAACATCGCACACGCCGCACCATGCGAAGCAGAGGTCTTAGGGCAGCGATGATGTGCGTCTTGGAAAGATAACGCTGCCGGTATCTCGGTACCAGCACCGCCATCCGCCGTCGGCTGTTGCGCGCGCGTCTCCGGTGGCACGGTTGTTGCAGCAACGCGCCGCGGAGTTGTACGCAGCACGTGCGACGACTTGAGGAAGTCGGAAAGCGAGAGGGCGGCGAAACAGCGGATTAGCGGCGAGGCGATCGGCTGCAGTGAGGTGAGGCACATCGTCAACGCACGGTACGCCAACTTCAGCTCCTCCTCAAACGTTGCCTCAGCCCTCTCGTCCTCGCGGCCTTGTGCGGTCGCGCCTGGTGCTGCCGAGTTTGGTGTATAGGGAGAACCCGGGAGAGACGAGAATTCAAGCTCCGCTTTTCCGCCTGCGTTGCGGTTCGCTGAACCGAGGCTGCGCGCGGCACCCCGCGTCACGTTTGCGGCTGCGCCTGCGGCGGTGTTGAAGGCCTCATTACCATCCGCCTCCTTCGAGAACGACAGCGACCCGTTCAGCGTGGAGCCCTGTGTTTGTGCTCTGGCGGCAGGGCCATGCCCCGCCTCCGCCTTTGCACCCGCAGTCGCTGCCTCTGCCCCTATTGACCCTCCACCAGCTGCACGGGCGGCTCCGTTCGCCGTGTTGGATGTCGCGGCAGCCTCGTGTGCGCGGCGGTGGGTCAGTACCAAGGCGTCGTACTGGATAAGCGCGGAGAGCAGCATCGTGATCCAGGTGTCGCAGTCGGCGTGTAGGAGATCCGGCACCGACCAGCACAGCGCATCCAGCACCTGACAGCAGTGCACAATTCCTCGCAGGGTGGTCTGCTGCCAGCTGCGGCGCAGGAAGACGTGCAGCAGGGGGTACATGGGCGCGATTCGGCGACCTGCCATCAGCACCAAATCAAAAAGACTCCGCAGGAAGAGCAGCCACAGACTTTCGCTGAGGCTGCCGTGCATGCGACCGTGGACGCCGCCCTGAGCAGACATCGGTGGGCTCACCGCCCTCTCTCTCAAAGCGCTCTCTCGCCACCCTCCTGCTTTGTTGACGTCCTTGGGTCTCATAAAGAAGGGCGACGGCCGCGTGCGGCTCTGTAGCGGACGCGCGTCTCTCCGCTCCAGCAGATCCATCACCAGCGTCAGCACACCTGGCAGGTAGAGGTCGAGGTGGCGCACCGCCAGCGTGTTGGTCAAGATATTCATGATGGCCAGCAAGCATTCACCCAGCCCATCCTGCGTAAGGCTCATGGTGCCATTCACGTAGCCGGACGCGGTGCGCATGAGAGCGCGCAGCACCGTGTCGGGCCAGACCATCGACGTGAACGGCACAAACCGATCCGACTTCTGCAGCTGCTCGAGCGCCTGATGGGCGTTATCCGCCAACTCGGCCCGCACCTGCCACAGCGCGTGCACCGCGATGTTTTCGCCCAGCACGCTGGCCAGCGAAGACAGCAGTGGAATAGCATAGCGGTTCTGCGGGCGTCGCAGCAGCGCCGGTGCCTGTGCGGGCATCTCCGGCTGCCAGGGCTCCATGTTGCTGATCGTGCCAAGCAGTTGCAGAACCGCCATCGAAAACTCCGTCCCAACGGATGGTTTGCGGTACAGCAGCGAGTGCAGGCACTCCACCATGACAGGCAACGACTGTGGCGAGCACTGCGACGGCTCGGCGGACTGGAGGAGAGTCTGCAGAGCCGCGACGGCGGCCAGCACGCGTGGGGTGTCTCCCTCGCCTTCGGCCAGCTGGTCTGCGATAAGGTCGACAAAGGGATCAAAGAGAACGGATTGGTCCTGCGTACTGTCATCGCGTAGAAAGATGAGGAGGTGCATTGCCTGCAGCACCGACCCACGCCCTGAGGTTGGGCTGCGCAGCACACAGTAAACAATAGACAGCAGCTGCGGCAGGTACAAGGGCGTGGACTGCTTCAGTCGAGAGGCGAGGTGCGACAGCACGTACAGCGAGTCCTCCGGCACCACGCCGCAGGGCATGTTAAAGATGCCGATGGCCGCACGAGGTGTCACATCGGCGATGCGCCGCAGTCGCCCATCTCGCTGATTTACGCTCTGCGCGCTGCTGGTCAAATCCGCAATGTAGCGCACCATCACGTCACGCAAGCGGGGGTAAATGAAGGGTGGATTCAGCGGGGCCAAGGCACATAGCAGCTGCGCTGCCTGCACGCGGTTCGGCAGGTAGCTGTCCCACAAGACAATAAAGAGTTGGTGCAGGACAGTCTCGTGGGGGTAGAGGAGCTGGTAGGTCTCCGGAGTCAGGCTCTCCAGCGCACACCGCCGAATGAGCGGCTCAGCGTCACAGACGGCGACCTCCACCAAGTGATGGACGATCTCGCGAAGCGCGTTGATGTGCGTGCGGCCATGGTGCTGCACCGTGCGCAGGACCGCCACAGGCGTGGCATCCGCCACGGCAGCTGCGCGGTACGGCAGTACGCCGTCGCCCACCGGCAGCGTACCAGAGGCAGCAGGGAGAGCAGGGGCTGCGCCGCCAGCAGCGACGTTGCTGTTGGTCTTTGTACCGAGCAGGCCACTGCTGTCCCGTGCGGGGAGCCCGGCGCCACTCCGCGCGATCGACACTGCGGCCGATAAAGTCTGCCCTCGCTTCACACCGCCCACCGCACGCGCCGCAGAGAGCGGCCCCGCAGGAAACGACGCGGCAGCAGCAGCGGCACCGCCGTTGGTCATGCCGGCATTGTTAGAGTTCGCAAAGGACATATAGCACGGCGAGGTTATGGAGTCGCCCTTGCCGAGGCGGCTGTCTTCGCTGCGTGCGTCGCGCACCGGTATCCGGGTGACCGCTGCGCTCACCGTCGCAAGCCGTCCCCCACCGGCGCTGGCCAGTGAGCCAAACAAAGCGGAGGCAGCGGAGAACCCCGATGCTGACGTGGCGGTCGAAGGCTTCCCAAAGGCAGCGCCATCAGCCGTCAGAGGCGACGCGAAAGACGCCGAGGTGTCGCCGCCTCCCACGTCGCTGCCGCTCACGTGGCTTGCATGCGGCGAGCCAGCGGGATGCATTACCGCCCGCTCGACCGAGCGCCAGCAATCGGAGAGTGGCCAGTTCGTGCAGGCCTGCACACACTCTAGTCGGAGCTGCGCGTCGGGGTGGCGTAGATACGGCAGGCAAAACTCCAGGAAGAAGAGCGTGGTGCCCTCCCAGCTGCTGGGGAAGAGACTGATGGAGCGGAAGATGTGATGCTTCAGCAAGCGCACCTGCGCAGCGCGGCGGCACCGTGCCCTGTGAAGGGCCGCTGCAGAGACGCGGCGCCTCGGCAGCTGGGTCTGCAGCGGGGGCAGAACAAAAGAGCTGCCTGCGTGGTGGCGCTGTCGCTTCTCCGGCTTTGTCGCCGCTGTCGGTGGAACAGACACGTGTCCTCCAATGAGTCGACCTCCAGGAGATGGCGCGGCGTGGGGCTGCGAGGCATCTTCTCCTCCTCCTCCTCGGCGCCCCTTCGCTGCATCCTCGCCGGAGGCAGGTTCCCTCACTCCCAGTGGCTGTGCAAACGGAGGGGAGCGCCGCGGCTGCACGGGGGTGCGCGTTGCTCGTCGGTGTCGCGTTGCCGTCGCCGCAGCTGGTGTTGTTGTTGCCCCTCCATCCGCCTCCGCGTCTGCTGCGCTGTAGTTCGATGCGCCGGGCACCTCGTCCTCCTCCTCCGCGGCGTCATCTGCGGTGGACAGCACCACCGACATCGCCCGGGCAATCTCAGATTGGCAGATGCGGCCCATGAACGGGAAGACGGTGCAGATGCACGCCGCCGTTGTCACACTGGCCAGTGAAAAGGGCTGCCGCAGCCCCACCAGCGCCAGACGATCCACCAGTGGCGCACACCTCTGCGCACAGGTCACGGTGGGCATGTTGTGCGAGATGAGCACCAGCGCTGGCAGGGCGGTGCGCTGGAACATGCTGCGCGCGGCGGTCAGCATCATCCACTGCGCGTACACCTGAGTCCCCACGGTGCTGGCAGCCGCTGCCGCAGCTGGGCTGGCGGCGGCCGACGCGGATGCCGTCCACGCCGCCGTTGAGGGGAACGGTGTGGGCAGCCAAAACCGGGGCTCCTCTTCGAAGGCCATGAGCCGCATCGCATGGTGCAGCAGCGGGTAGAGCTTGTGGCTGACAATTGTCTCGTACAAGGCGGGGTGACGCTCGGCAATGGTGCAGGCGAAGAGCACGGCAGTCAGTAACTCCGATCCATCCAGCATGATGGAGTCGTGGCCGAGGCCAGAGGCGCACGACGGCAGCAACGCCCCAGGGTCGACGGCGGAGCCCCTCTCGCGTCGGTTACGCGCGGGTGCTGAAAAGACTGGCAGCTGCTTCTGCGCTTTACGCTCCTGATGGCTTGGGGCAACCGGCGACGCGGCAGCAGAGGCAAACAACGCCCCGGTCACCGTCGCGTCGTCGGTGCTGCGGTGCATGGCTTGCGAAATAATCCGCGTCACCTTCATGGCACGGTTCACAAGCAGCTGCGTCATGGTCGTCAGCTGCACCTCGGAGAGTCTGTCGCCGTAGTACTGCGACAAGAGAGGCACGAGACTCGCCAGGACGCCTTCCGTTTCCGCGCTGGCGGTGAGAAGACCGCCAGAGGAAGCGCTGTTTAACGAGGTCTCCTCTGGCATCACGCGAGTCGCACGGAGAGCCTCGCCCTGACGCGCCTGATCGTCCGAAGACTCCGCGTCAGCTGGTGTGGCCTCACCATCCCAGACGGGATTCAAGCAGCGATCCACAAGTCGGGTGACGGACCAAACAGGCAGAAAAAAAGAAAGCGGCGGTGCAGCTGCAGTGGCAGCCGACGGCGCCGTTGCGTCTGCCACAACTGGAGAAGCCGATGGCGAGCCTGCGTGACCACCAGAAACAGCCTGGGACGACGTCTTCGGTTTATCATAACGCTCAGCAGTCCGCGCCACACCTCCGCTATTGCCGCGTGGCGGAGCTGGCAAAGGCCGCAGCGAGGGCACGCTGGTGGTGCGAGTATCAATGAATAGATGCGGCAGCGTTGATCGCTCAGTACAAAAAGCAGACGCGGCAGTAGGGACGGTACCCAATGCATCCCGAAGGTTCACACTTGTGACATCGGCATCGTCGACAGTGGTCACCGGTGCTGCAGAAGCCGGTGCGCTTGTTGAGCAACAATTGTTCCTTCCTTCTTTTGCCTCTGCCAACGGCGAGGGCGTGTCTTCCGCTGAGCAGCGCGCAGACAGAATCAGATCGGTGATACTGGGCAGGTAAACGTTTCTCGCAGCCTCCTCAAGACTGCGCCACTCCGGATCCAACTCCGACGCTGGCACTGCTCGATCACGGGATGGCGCTGTAGTGGGCAGCCGACGCGTCATGACAGCCAACGTGGCAGACAACATCGACGCATTCACGCTGTGCTGCACAGCGGTCATCTCCCCCCATCTGTCTCGAAGCGCGTCGTTGACGGATAGCGGCGACGCCGGCACCGTTGTACAGTCAGGTTGTCCCTCTGCAGAGAGACCTGCCGCCGCCTCGCGCACCTGCTCCTCCGTGACGAGTGGCAGAAGCGACACCTGCCCCGCACGGCACCCCGAGAACGATGTGATCGACGCCCCGCAGT
This sequence comes from Crithidia brevicula, assembly GCA_030849845.1. Classification (NCBI taxonomy): domain Eukaryota; phylum Euglenozoa; class Kinetoplastea; order Trypanosomatida; family Trypanosomatidae; genus Crithidia; species Crithidia brevicula. Next base: position 40,254 of record JASAOD010002006.1, on the reverse strand, counting down.
ACGTCAGCGTAGACGATGCGGCGACGTAGCTCATGTCGGTGCTTTCCCTCCGCCAACCCTGCTGCGTTGGCAATGTTGCGGGTGGGACCGTCGTCGTCGCCGCCGCTGCTGCTGTTGGCTTGGTGGTGGGTGGGGCGCTCGATGGAGGCTGGGAAACGAGAGCGCAGAAGGCAGAGGACTCCGCCGCGTCGCTGCTGCCGCCGACCACGCCGTGCCCTGCCAGACGCCATGCACACAGAAACGCGCCAATCGTCAACGACGCGGCGGACACGGTCGCCTCCAGCGTCAGCGGCCGCCCCGCAGCGCGGAGGCCTCGGGCGAGGGGCATCGCCCACAGCGCTTCCCGGTGCACCCCACCGCCACTCAGTAGTATCGATCCCCAGAAAGCGTCCGGCCAATCCGCGGAGGCGTTTGCCATCGCAGCGGCGGCCGCGGCACCTGCGCTCGAGAAGCCGCTCCGCCCCAGCCGAGAAGCACGTGAGGGTCGATACGAGGACGGGAAAGGCGGCTGCCACAGCGCGTGGAACGTGGCTGAGGAGTTTGGGGCAGTGGGCACTATTGGACTGTGTGGGATCTCCTCTCGCCCTGAAGACGCCATCACCGCCGAGCTCAGCAGATCTGGCGTGTGCGTGACACGGGAGGAGAAGAAGAGATGCGGCGAGGCGCGGGCCCCGGCACCGACGCTGAGAGACCCGACACCCCATCCTGGCATGGACGCGGCCGCCATAAACTCATTCGCCTGATCTCCGTTGATGTCCAGCAGCATGTCGTCCGGCACTTCAATCAGCAGCGGCGGAGTCGGGTGTGCAGGGGAGAGGCGACGTGTGGCTGTCCCGGTGGCAGCAGCAGTAATTGAATCGGACGCGAGCACGGGAGCGGAGCCGGTCACGGCGAGCTGACCCAGACGGCCACCAACGCCGCGCACCGGTGAGGCGACTGCGGGGTTGGTGCTATGACGCTGCGCGGTCGCTGCTGCCGCTGATGTTGTTGCTGCGCGTGGGGGTCTTTCCGCGGGCGTCGAGACAAGTCGCTTCGCAGCCTGCTTCAGCGACCGCCACACCGACTTTGTGAGAGCCCGGTACGAGGTCCGCGCGGCTGACGGCGATGTTGTCGCAGGAGGTGCAGTCGGCGCTGGCGATTCGCTTGTCTGAGCTGCCGCAGAGGCACTTGCTGCCGGCGCCGAAGGCGGCGGTGGTGATGGGCTCCGTGCCGCTGCCGCTGGCACACCGTCCACATGCGGGGGCTCTGCGACGCGGAGGAACATCGGCATGAGTCCCTGAGTGCGACCTGGCACCGTGGCAACAGCAGCCGCAGGGCCACTGCTTGCGCTGCTGCTACTGCAGCTGCTGTCTGCTAGCGGAGGCGACTGCCCTCTGCGTTGCGGGCCGCCCCTCGCGCCGTCTTGAAGGCGTGTTAAAGGGCTTTCATGTTGACCCGCCACAGTGGCGTTCGTCGTCAGAGCCGTAAACGTGGCGCACTGCGAGCCAGACTCGCTTGCGGTGGTGGCACTCTTCGGCGCCTGAGCTGCAGTGCACGCTGGCAGTGGGCCGCTGAAAAACACATTCACGGCGTTTGCCACCACGTTCTGCACGGAAGCGAGCATCTGCAACTCCAAGGCCACCGTGAAGAGATCCTGCATTGCGTTTGCGGCGAGGTCGCGCAGCACCCGCCGCGGTGGCTGGGAAAGGTCGTCAATTGTGTAGTACTCCATCAGCGTCACCCAGACAGCCAGCAGCAAGGTTGGTAGCCGCTCCTCAATCAACGCACGATGCTGCAGAAGTACCGCCGTCCCGCATCGAACACCCAGACCGGTGTTCTCCATCGCCAGGGACAGTACGGCGCGCAGCATCAGCAGGCCCGAAACATACTCGGCGTAGGTGCGGCCGTGGCAAAGGTACGTTTCGATGAGCGACAGCAACTCTTGTGTCATGTGCGCGTAATCGGCGGCACTGGCCCCGACGCTGGGCCGATACAAGCAGCGCCACGCCTCCATTGCCATAAGCACAGTGGAGAAGCGCGGCGATGGAAGAAAGAAGCGAATCTGGTTGAAGAGAGCCAGCACGCGATCACTGTTGCTCAGGCTTGGAAAGCGGTACGGCGCGATGGCGATGATGTAGTGCAGCGCGACCTCCCGCTCGCCTCGCGCAATGAAGGAGTGAATGGTGTGGTGCACGTGGTGAAGCAGTGAGGGGCCACCGTTGTGGTGATGACTGTTGCTGTTTGCCGTGTTCGGGCTCGTCGTCAGCGTGCTTCCGGCGGCCGCAGCAGCAGCAGCAGCGGCGAGCGCAGAAGGAAAGGGGGATCCTGGGGCTGGTCCCACACCGGGGTTGTTGCTGCCGGATGCGCTTCCGACACCACCAGCGCCGAAGGAGAACGCGGCAGAGGCCCTCGGCGCGTCCTCGTCACCGATACTTGCGCCAGCGAGCCCGCGCTCTTCCAGTGCCCGAGACGGCGGCAACGGTGAAGTCGACGAGTCTGGCCGCATCCCGGGCCACACCAACCCAAAGTCCCCAACTTGACCCACTCGCGGCCCTATGCTGGGGTGCGGAGAAGGTGCCGTGCTGCCCACATAGGTGCTGGCGGATGCCGTCCCGTACGGCGAGGCCGATGAGCTCACTGCGCCGGGGCCGGCAAAGAGCTCGCCGTTCACGTCGAGGTAGCTCACGCCGATGAAGGAGACGTCGTCGTACCCCATCGCCGCGTTAGGGCCCTCCGCACGTCGGCTGTGGCTCCCTGCCATGCGTCCCCCGCTCGTGTTGATCGCACCCGCCGTAACACCATTACCACCACCAACACCACCTGCGGCAGTGTTGCCGACGTTGGGGGTGCCTCCACTGGCCGTGGCAGCGGTGGCAGTGGTGGTGGTGCCGCCCCCGCCGTCCAGGCCAGCCCCACGCTGCACCTGCTGCTGTTGCGCGAGCACTTCAGCGGATATGGCATCCAGCCCCGCCCGGTACCGCGCAGACAAAAGCTCGTAGGAGTGTTGTGCGTACTGCAGAGGCAGAGTACGGTAGTTGGCGTATACGTTGTGCGAAAAGATCAGCGATTGCTCCTCCTCACTCATGGCAGCCGCATCGCCTGCGGCCTCCTGCGCCGGTGTGGAAGCGGTCTGCCTTCGGTTCGCGCGGCCGCCCTCGCTGCCTCCCAGCGGTGGGGCCACCGTGTCGTGCGAGGCGGACTGCGGCAGACGTGAGCCAGACCGACGGCGCCGGCCAACGCCGCCGCCCGGGAGAGCCGTCGAGGAGGATGAACCGGCAAAGCTGCCGTGGACGGCGCCGGCACGCGGGCTTCCCGCCTCTGTGCTCGCGGACGCCGCCGCGGCCATCTCACTCACCTGTTCCCCGCTTTCTCCACTCAGCTGACCCGTCATCTCCAAGAGGTACAGAGAGGCGGCCGCGCCGGGGGCGGAAGCGAGGGAGTCGGCTGGCGTCGCTCCGTGCGGCCGAGGGACGACGGCAGCATCGCGCGAGCCCCACGACCGCGTACGCGTTGGGGTGGGGCAAAGATCGGAGTGCCGGCGAGTGTGGCGGTCCCCGACAACGGCGCCGTCACTGCCCCGCGCATTGCCACCATCAACACCCACCGTAGCAGCGGCACCTGCGTTCATGGATGCTGGCTCCGCACACGCGCCGTTGGTGCTTGACGAGCCGGCAATTATACCCGGTGCAAGCAACTTGCTGCACCGCGCGTGCAATACCTTATCGTACTGCAAGAGAACGCTGTGATGCGCCACCAGCTGGAGTGGTCTCTGCACGCCACAACAAGGGTGCTCGAGGGCGTCGACAGCGCTCGTCACTTCCGCCATGCGGATACGCCGCAGCAACGCGGCACGAGACCGCAGCGTTATCCCGTCCGCCACGTAGTGCAACAGCGGGTGCAGGAGGAGCTCCGCATCCGCCTCGGTGTACTGTGAGGCCGTCGGGTCGGACTCAGGATATGCAGACGGGCACCTCGCGGAGGTGTTGGACGTCGGCGGGTTGTGTGCGGCGGCGGCAACACCGCCCATTCGCACAGGCGAGGGAAGGCCATGTGGGTGCCCAGTGCCCACACGACTTGACGTCCCGGACACCCGATACGTCGCCCCACGAGACGCAGGACTGGGGAGGACGTTTTTGGAGACGGCAGCTGCGGTAGGCCACAGCCGCAGGTCATTGCCGCGGTGCGTCGTCGCCGTCGTTGCCGCGCCGCCGTCAGCTGCCCCTGCCTCGAACCCAAGGGCAGAGGAGGGGTAGAAGAGCGGCGACGAGGGCATACCGTGCCGGCTGAAGGCCTCACTGCCCTCCACATGGCGCGCGGCGCGCGATGCAGACGCCGTGGGAGAGCCTGCACCCATCGTGCTGTGCAGGACGCTCACGTTGGGAGAGCCCGCGAGCGACGGCCAACAAACGCTTGGAGAGCCCGCGGGCATGGCCGGAGACAAGGGAGGGGTGAGGGCGGTGGAGGAGCTAGGTGAGGATGGCCGAACGTAGGGGCTTGCGTTTGATGTGCCAATGGGGTTGCGACGAATCGCGGCGGATGCCCTCGCCGCGGCCGGGCTTCGCCCTGCGTACCGACTCACTGGGCTTCCCATGTACAGCGAGCTGGAGGCCTGTAGGTCCACCGCCGGGTGGGGGCTGCCCGCTGCGGCCTGGCCATCGTGCGAGGGCAGGTCAAAGAAGTGGTTGGTGATATCAGCGAGACGCGATGCCATGGTGACTGCAACGCAGCAATCGCCAAAACCGAAACGTGTTAAAAAAAAGCCTCTGATCGGTAGAGAGGAAAAGCCTAATGCCAACAGAAAAGAAGAGGGAGAATTCGAGGCACAACGATCGCGCAACGGGTGTGTGTGCGCGCGGATATAAATGCGAGTGTTTCTGCTCACTATAGGAAAGAAACGCACCTTTAAAGGGTCTAGGTAAGTGTGCCCTTTTTTTTTCTTTTTGTACCCCTATAAGCGATGCTCCTGTGCTAATGATTTGCTTTGTATTCGTGTTGTTCCTCTCTCGCGAATGGTAAGGGAAAAATACAAATAAGAAGACAACAAAGGATAGACTGCAAAAAGCAACTTGGTCTGGTCTTTCTCAATTGAGAGAAGGAGATTTTAGTTGTTGCCCGTGTCCCCGCCTTCGGGTGTCTCTTCTTGCCCGCACTAACAAAGGCTTATCCAACGCTAACACCGCCAAAGCAACTCTGAAAAGGAGAACAGAAAACAGAAACAGAAGAAAAAAGTACTTGTGTATTCTCTATATGTGTGACCAGTATAAGAGAAACAGCCGCGTTGTTGCATACAAGCAAAGAGAACTACACTGCACAATCAAACAGAACGGTCTGCGAGATCATACACACACAGAAAAAAGGATGCGTAGCTGCACGAAAGCGACGAAGTGTGAGACTTTGCGGAAAGAAGTCACCAAATGAAAAGCAGAGGGAGGGAAACAGGCGAAAGAAGGAAAGAAACGTACGAGGGAGACTGTGAAGAGAACAACGCACCAAATCTAAAACGCTACTAAACAAAAACAAAAAAACAGCTGAATCAACGTATGCTTCGGCTACCAAAAGACCGCTACAATAGAAGCACAAAATAAGGGGAGCGTAAAAGTTTAGAAAAATTGCCAACAACACATGAGAAGTGCGTGGCAATTGCTATGCACACCAATCTGTACAGGTGTGTGTGTGTGTGTGTGTGTGTGTAGTTATATGTGTGTGTGTTTTAGTACAGGAACGCGATTCTCTCCTGTTTTTCTCATACGCGCCTGCACCTTCCTCTCGTGAACCCACTGTAATAGGACGCAGTGGCGAATAATGAAATGATGTGCCTATCGTATACACGCTAACCACAAAAGAATATTGAGATCAAACCTTAAACGAAGCAAAAAGAGGGGAAGCTGCAAGGTCAGAATAGAAGCGGGCGTTGATGAGTAAATATATATATATATATATAACAGTTTTCACAAAACAAAAGAGAAGCAGATGAGACTGTCTGTCTTTACTGCTGTTCCTATCAGCCAAACGTCGCCAATAGATACGTTTTTTTGTACATGGATGCGTAAAGTCAAATACACCAAAAGAAGAAGCAGAGAAAAAAATTAAGAAGTGGGCAAGAGAGAGAGAGAGAGAAAGAGTGGCGCGCGGATTTCGACATCACCATCAGGACGTGAAAAGAGAGACTCAAGCGCCACCTTTATGTTGATACGGTCGTTGTGAATAGAACCAGTTCACATCACGGCTTTTCAAGCGGGTCTGCGAGCAGTTCTCTTCATCACAAGCATCAGTTGTGGCTGGTATGTGAATCCGTCTTTATTTTTCTTTCCAGCATTTGCGCAAAAGTGAGTATTGTTGTTTTTTGTATCTCGTTATTGGATTCGTTCTCTTGTGTGTTGGTGCGCTTCGCGCACTACTGCCCTTTAAACAGCCACAAAACACGTAGCAAAGCAAGCAGGAGTTTTATTATTATTTTTTTCGTTTATGCGCTGTTCATTCTAACTGATTTGTTAGCGTCCAAGCGCTTTCTCGTTCGCCTTCTGTTTGCATTTCAAATGCTTCCGCACGCATGGAGTGCATGTGCGTGTGTACGAGAGAGAGGGAGAGAGAGAAAGATAGCACGTACGTAGATTCCGTAGTTGCGATTCCCCTTTTATCACCGCAAAGAAATAGAGCAATGTCTCACACCACCAATATATATAGACAAAAGAGACGTAAACCATCCTAGTCTGGTTTTTCCAAATCATCCCGGCATCGCCACAATTTTGTTGCATCTCGCACCATTTGCTATTCAATTTGGAGTTGTTGCTGTTGTTGTTGTTGTTTACCACTACTTTGCTGAGGGCCAGTCAAGATTCATGCCGGCTTGGATCTTCGATAGGGAAAGGCCGTTGGAGGCGATGTATTCCTCCAGAGCAGCTGCCTCGTCCGCATAACGCCCAACGCGCTCGCAGGTGAGCTGAAACTGCTGGGAGTCCTCAGCGATGAGGTAGGCTCCGTTGCGTGCGCACAACACAGCTGCACACAGTCCGCCAACGGCGAAGTACTTGCTAAAGGCCGCCACACGAATCCCACTCATTTTGGATATGGAGTTCAACGTGTGCTAGTTTGTGAGGTTTGAGAAAACAAAAGACAAGGTTTGTTTCACAGCTGAAACAGGGCTGCCGGAGATACTATTTGGACAATAATCCTCTCGTTTGAACTTTTAAGCCAGTGAAAGTAATGTTGGCAATAGCAGCGAAGTGCTTTCGCTCGAGCACCGCGAAAGACCGAAAATGAGATTTTCGGTGGGTGTTTTTGTATCCCTTTTTGTTTATGTTTGCTGTCGTTGTTGTTGTTTTGCCGCTTCAACGGCAGTTTCGTAGAAACCAAAAGCAAGAAAAAAGAAGACGAAGGTTTTGAGATCAAGGAGCAGAAGAGAAACGTTGTGCACACCGCAGAAGCATACACACAAACACACACATACACACAGTGCAACTAGAGAAGAGAGGCGAGACCAAAAACAACCATTACCATCCCTTGTCTGCCGAACATTGAGGAACTTCCCCTTACGCGCCATTCTTTGTGTTCGTGTAGATTCTTTTATTATCCCCCACGTATGTAAGAAAAAAGAAAAACACGCGACGCTGTTTTCTGCTTCACACCGACTTCAGCCTATGTGATGTCACATGCAAGCGAGTCGGCAAAACTTACAGAAGACAAATACCACACGTTGTGGATTTAATCAAGAGCTGCTCTACAAATAAGCGTGCCTGTGCGAATGGCAGCATCAACGACGATGTCCCTTAACAGCGTATGCGCCGTTGACAAGCAGGTTATCGTTTCCACATTCGTTATGTTACGCTTAGCTCAGGACTGTCAGTGAAGAAAAGTCACCATAAGGAAGAACCAAAAACAGAACGCTCACTGCTCACAAGATCAAGGCCTCTTAGTTATTACACAAAAATGAGTTGTTGTTGTTTTGCTTCAGCAACGAAAAAGAAGAGATGAGGCGACGGACATCGGCCAAAGCTTCTGCAAGCACTACCTTTTGACTTTGGAAAAGAGAAGCACGTCTGCACCGGTCCTCCGTCGACCTATGAGCTCACCTCAATGCACTCTCACCTCTCACACCTAACTTCAAAACGCATCTCTGTCCATTTTTTTTTTTTTTTGCACACAGATAGATACTTCAACGACAAAGAAACAGAAAACAATTCGCCAAACGAGCGCTATAATACGGCTATCAATGATCTGCCGCAAGGGTTTAGTTAGATGTACGTGATTTTTGTTTGTTTGTTTTGGTTGTTTAAAATATATATATATATTCTTTTCTCCCCGTTCTCTGTGAGCCTCTCTATCTCCGCTACGCCAGCTCCATGCTCGGGTAGGGAGAGAGAGGGGGAGGGGGGAAGGGAGTGTTTAAACAAACCCACCCACCCCCCTGTCCACCGCTTTCTCACGCAGAGGCGTCCTTCTTCTTGTGGAAGGCGAATGTCAGCGCACTTGGCAGCCCTGGGCGCTCCACCGTGGCGCAGTACTCCTTCAGCTCCTCCGCGCTCTCGCAGGCCGTGGCAAAGGCCAGCAGAGAAACAGCGACCATGCGCGCCGTCTTCTCCAGCCCCTCCGCGGTGCGACGAATGGTGTTCTTGCGCACGTCGTCAATCGTGCTGGTGGCGAGGAGAGCCTTGAACTTCTCCGACGCGTTGCTGGCCACTTCGGCCGCCTTCTTCGCGTAGATAGGGATCTTGCTGACATCCTCCAGGGAGGGCTTCCCGCTCATGCAGCGCTCGTAGGAGCGCAGCGGCGGGCTGCGCAGCTGACCGAAGCAGAGCAGCAGGCGGTGGTTGAACGCGTTCTCGACGCTGATGAGAGAGTGCTTCGGTGCGCTGACGAGGTCAATTAGGTTCTTCTTCTCCATCAGGCAGGCCGAGAGGTAGGTGGCGTCGGAGAGGGAGCAGCACGCGTCCAGGATGCCGTCACGGGCAAGGTCCATCTTGGCCACCGTGCGCGTCGTGAGGGCTAGGTTGTGAACCGGCACATGGGTGCGCTTGTTAATGAGCGTCTTTGGAATGAACTGCGTGCTCTGCAGCGCCAGCGCGGACAAGTTCTCGACCTGCGCGCGCTGAGCAAAGTTGATGTACCACAGCGCAGGCACGAGCTCGCCTTGCGAGAGCAGATCGAGCTCCACCTCGAAGTTCATGATAATCTCCATCGCGCGCAGCACGTAGTCGTTGGAGAAGAGAGTGAGGACGGTGCTGCAGCGAATGCACTCCGCCTCCTGCTCTTTAGGGACGCCCGGCGCGTTGGCCAGGAAGATGGAGAGGTCCGCCGTGTAGGACTGCTCCTGGAAGCGGATAATGTCCGCCATCAGATTCATCATGCGGCGGTGGGCCAGGCCACGGTTGCACAGCATCGTCTCAAGGAAGACAAGGTACAACTTGCCGGCCTCCCGGGTCCAGCGCGCCATCGTGTCGGTGGTCTGCTGGCGCAGAAACATAAGGCTATCCGGCGTGATCTTCGACGGGTCCATCGTCAGCTTCACGCGGTACTTCACCACGCCGTCCACCATGGTCTCGTCTCCCTCAAAGATCTTCTGGTACAGTGGGGCACCGTACTTGGTGGAGAGGGTCTCCAGCAGGCGGCGGTGCAGCGGCTGGCCGTGCAGGAAGGACTCGTTCGGGTCCTTGCTGAAGAGCACGACGGCGCAGAGTGAGCGCACCGGCAGCAGAGGCTGCAGGGCACCGAAGTTCTGGATGAAGTCGGCGATACAGGCCAGCGACTCGATGTTGACGAGGGTCTTGAAGGAGATGAGCTGCTGCAACACCTGCTTGTACGCGGCCATGGCGTCTGCAAAGCTGGTCGGCGGAAGCGCCTTAGTCGGGGTGATGACGCTCACCCAGTAGGCTATCTCCTTCTCACGCACCAGCCGCGCATCCGGCGCCGGCTCGCTCGTGCGCTTGTAGAGGTCGCTCTCCAGCAGCGCCAGCGCCTCCTGGCAAATGTCGCAGCCGGCCTCCACATCGCTCTTCTTCTTCGCCTCCAGCAGGAGGGAGAGAGCGGAGAGGAAGCTCTTGCGGAAGCGCAGGCGGGCCGCCACGGCGGGGCTCTCAGCCTTCGCGGCGGCGGTCTCCAGCTCAGCAATGATTTCCTCCACCGTGCAGTCCGGCTGGCGGTCCAGCTCGGGGGGCACGAGCATGAACTCCTCGTCGCTGCGGTTCGTCGTCGCGAAGACGGCGCGTAGGACGCAGTCCAGCGAGCGCAGCACACCGCGGCAGTAGGCGTGCAAGGTGGTGTTCTGCTCCTTCAACAAGTCCAGGCGGAGGAAGTAGGGGAAGTTGAGGTAGCTCTGCGTCAGCGAGTAGCCCTGCAGGTACGTCAGCTCCTTCACGTGGATGTAGTCCATCACATCCAGCAACGCCGCCTCCGAGGTCAGGGTCGCCGCGGAAGGGATCTCGCCCGACTCCAGGAGGTGCGCGAGGGAGTGGATCTTCTCGTAGCCGAAGCCCGAGTCCGTCTTGGGGTCCATGATCTCCGGCGCCGAGAGGATCACCTCCTTGTCCACGCCGTCGAGGCAGTGGCAGCTCCAGGTGGACTCGCCCTTGAGGACGTCCTTGAATAGGGCCATCGCATCCTCCCAGGTATCGTTGAGGCTGCACAGAGGCTGCATGGTGCTTGCGAGTGAAGAAGAAGGGTGTGTATCGGTGTGTCCAATCGCGTGTGTGTGTGTGTGTGTGTGTGTGTGTTTTGAGGACGAGCACAATGCCTTCTGATGACGATAATCAAATATCGGTATTAGAGATGAAACAAAACAAAAAAGGAGTTAGTCTGTGAATAGAAGATGAAGAGAAACGAGTTTAGGAGACACGAAGCCAAGAATGAGGCGGGAAGTGGGCACAATGGAGGGCCAACCTATCCGTTCAAAAAGAGAAGAAGGGGCGCAGTAAGACAGAGAGGTGTACTTAAATTTACTATTTGAAAAAAAAGAAGAACGGCCTTCGCGAAAGCAAGACAGCCTCAGTCGTAAAAAGAGAGAGAATGAAGCACAGCCATGACGACGATGCGGTGCTGCACAAGATCGAGAGGAAGGCTTTCCTCACACTAACCAAAGTATCGCTCGAAGGAATTCAAAGCGTGTGCAAGAACACGCAGCGCCATTGAGCACGGCCCGTTCAGATGAGCCTTACACAAGAAATACGACACAAGTAAATCTCTCGTTTTTGATTGTCGATTTGAGTAGCCTCATGCGTTCTCTTTCAGAGACTCACACAACGTCGATGTCGTGTGGGTTCTACGCTATGGTGGCTCCTATTTTTTTCAACTTATGTTTCATACAAGCACATTCAGCAGCGCCAACTCTCTCCCTGCATCCTGTAATGAGCGAGGAGAAAAACCGCGCAGTATCAATAAGCACTTAAACCAAAAAAAAAATATATATATATTTAGCGACACAGAAGAGTACTGCTTTTTATTTTCTTTCTCTTTAACATATTGCTGCCTTTTCTAAACATGGCCTGCTCGCCTCTGTTCAGCTCATCGAGCAGGTCTCTTGACACAGGTCCCTCGGCTCTGGGTGCGCGTCAAGGAAGCACCTCGCCTCCTTCACCATCTCGGCGAGCATGTCTCGCGGCGCCTGTCCTGACTTAGCCGCGGACGACAAAGACACAGCGGCCTCCTGCACCTCGTCGAAGCGAACACTGCGCAGCATGGCGGCTACGGCGGCCTCCTCCGCCTCGCTAGCGCTCCCACCATCCTTGGCGATGTCCTCCGTGTACGCGGTCCACCACGTCCACAGTCGCTCGAGCAGCTCCTCTTCAGAGAGAAGAAGGTCCTGCAGCGAGCGCTCCGCCTGGTGCTGCTCCTGCTCGGCGCGCAGACACTCCACTTGTCTCTCCTCCAGCGCCTCACGGGTTTCCACCGTGTACAGCCGGCCGTAGCCGCCAATGCGCCACGCCCCGTCCGCCAGAAGCTGCAGCGTCGGTGGCACCACCATCCAGTTCGTGCTCGTAAAGGGCAGCGCCGGGGTGCAGTGCAGCTGCGGAGTGTTGCTGAGACTAAGGCGCGAGCATGCGTTATGCGTGGCGTTGTGCAGCCCTGCCATTGGTCTGCTGTCGTTGAGCAGTGTACGAGGCGGTGGGGCAACACCGCTGCCACCGCCAAAGAGGGCGGGAGAGATGGACGTGGACGGCACCGCACTCGAGTTGCTCCTGGTGGAGGCGTTGACGTGAATGTAGCTGTTTTGCTGCCCTGCTGAGGTGGGAATGGGCACGACAACGGACACATCGCTGCTGATATGCCCGCTGGTGTGACTCGATGGCTCAGGACGCGTCGCTGCCTCCATCCCTCGATGCCGCTGCTGCTGCTGCTGCTGCTGCTGCGGTGGCTGCTCTGGCGCTCTCTGTGCCACACCACTGCGCTCACCTGGGCTGCGCATATGTGGTGGCGCCTCTGCGGACGCCGCAGGCGCACTTCTTGTGTCTCCTGCTGCGCCGTCCCTGTGCCCTATCTCCTCGAAAGCGAGCAAGGTGGTCGAGAGAGCCCCTGGTGTGGCGGTCAACGAAGCCGCAGTGCCGAGCGGACTAGGGCGGCGGCTGTCCAGCCAGAACTGCTGCGCGGCCACCGAGCTCACGGCAATGCTGTGGTGGTGGTTGCCAAGGGTCGGCGACCCTGCTAGACTGCTGGTGCCGCTGCTGCTGCCGCCACTGCGATCAGCACTCAAGGTCCGCGGTGGCGACACCGGCAGCACAGGCGCGAACGCGGGCCGAAAGAGGGGAGGGCTTACGACCGGGATCAGCGGTGGCGCAGCGGTCGCGGTCGCCTCCGATGCGGCGAGGGCCGTGGAGACAGTTGCGGTGACGTCAGAGGCAGTGAGAAGCAGCGTTGATGCTTCATCTCCCCTCTCCTGCGCTGGCTCCTCCGCGTGGTCGGTGTCATCTTGTGTGCTGCTCTGATTTGACATGGCGCGAGAGCGCGCCGGGCTGGACCACCTTCGCGGCAAAGTGTCGCCCACGCGCCGTCCCGACGCAAAGGAGTCAACCGGAGAGGCGTCAAAGTGCTGGGAGGCTTGGCTGGCCGGCGAGGCAGGCGACGTGGGACGGCCCTGCGAGTGAAACGGAGGGGGCAGGGGTGGCGATGCGCTGCGAAGGGCGTTGCTGCCGCCGCCGTGGTCGCTCACCGCGCTAAATAGCGTGGAATGAGGGAGCTGCGTGGATTGCAGCGACACGTGGCTTCCTGAGGAGAGAGGAGGCGGTACATTGGGCGAGACGAGCGAGCCATAAGGCAAAGAGGTCGCGTTGAGTGCCGTGCGCGTCGCGCGAGTGTCGGCTCCTCTTGCGTCCTCGGTGCTGTCGTTTCCATATCTAGCGACGGCAGCACTGGTGTTCGGCGAGCTCGTCAGCAACGGCTCGGAAAACTCAACCTTGTCCGTCTCCGTGGCCATCGACATTGCCTCCCGCCTGGCATTCGTGCGCAGGGCTACAAGCAGCTCCACTTGGCTCACGTCCAGCCCCCGCCACAGACCACGCGGTGTGTTTGCTCGGAGAAAGAGGCTCAGATGCTTCTCTATCCACTGCTCACACAACGCCTGCACATCGGGCAGCCTCCACTCCACCGCAGCCGACCACATCGGCAGTACGTCCCGTGAAATACTCAGGAGCCGCCACAGCACGTTCAGCATCGCCTGCGTGAGAGAGTTCAGGCTGGTGTAGTAACCCATCGAGAAAATCTCAGCGAACTGACGCGGAAAGCCCGAGCTTGAGCTCACCTCCAACAAGCCGCTGCAGGCGTTCACGATATCCTCGTTGCTGTGAAAGAGCGGCAACGCCCCTGTGTAAAAGTAGTGAATGAGCTGCGCCACGCCGGCAGCGGAGAGCTGTGGACCCTCGGCATCTCGCCTGGCTTCGTCGTCGCGAGGCGGGTGCCGCCACGGCTCGGAAGAAAAGACGCCGCCGTCGCAGCCTGGGCCACGGACGTAGTAGACGGGGACACACGTGGAGGAGGCGAAAGGAGGATCGCGACTGACGGTGTCGTTGTCGCATTCTGGAGTGTGGGTGGAAGCTTCGGCCAAGGACCCGCTCTGACGGCTACAAAAACGCATCACCCCCACATCATCAGCAGACACCAACCGGCATCCTCTCGGACACTGGCCGGCGTGCGTAACAGGCGCAGTCTCGCCGCTGCTGCCGCTGTTCGGTTTCCTGAGTGGGGTGGCCGAACCGGCCGCCTCACCTCCTGCCTCTCGCGCGCTCGGCATCGTCCCTGTTGTAGCGTGCGGCAGGTCAGCGAGATCGACGTACTCGTCTGGCTTGCTCAGCACGTACGGGCTACCGCTATCGCCAAAGAGAGCCGCGAAGAAGCCACTGTGTCGCTTCAAGACATCCGTGTGGATAGGGAAGTACGTAATGACGCACTCCACCACATCTGTGGGGGAAGACAACGCAGGTGCACTGGTCGCAGACAACGGCGCCTCCGCCTTCAACGACGCCGTTCCAACGCGACGCTCCACCACGGCCAGTGCAGCATCTGGCGGGGTCGTCGTGGACCAGCTGAAGCGATCTGTCGCCACACTCGTCTTTGACGTCACCACAATGCCGGCGGGCACCACCAGCAGCACGCCCGAGTCCTTCATCGCCGGGGACAGGGCAAGAGGAGAACACGCGGCTGCGCTGGCAAGGCCCGATGGCAAGGCCGCGGAGCTCCCCTCGCCCTCAACATTTCCGATGCAGTTCCCGTGCGGTTCGTTTGGAAAGCCCGCGCTGGGTGTTGCCCTGGCAGCGAGCTGGCGAGGACTCGTGGCGCTGCACCGACCCACAAAGACCGAAGACGATGCGGAGGCCATCGCGGGAACGGCGAAGGGCGGGTTTGCCGACTGCGGGGAGGGCAGCCGCGGTGTGCGCCACAGCGGCGATGTGCGCTCCTCCGCCTCCGCGGCGGCAGGCGGCTTGAAAGGCAGACGGGGTGGCGGGCCAGCGACGGAGGTCGGCGTCCACTGCATAGGCGCGGCGGTGAGAGGGGAAGCAAGAAGACTGAAACCGGGCTGCTGCTGCTGCTGCTGAGGCGAATGCTGGACTGCGCCGAAACTTGGGAATCTGGTGGCGGGGGGCGATGGCGAGTTGGCGACTGTGGTGGGGGCGGAGGTGGCCGGGATCGCAAAGAAAGCCCGGCCGCGAGACGCGCTGACGCTCGTCGTGGCAGCTCCGCCACCTACCGAGGCGAAACTGTTCCCCTGCGACCGGGGCTGCGGGAGCGGCGCGTGCTCGACAGACCATTCCGGCATACGCGGCGTGCCAGCGGATGCGTTGAACGGCGCATCGCCTCCCTGCTGTGGAGAAGAGGACGAAGAAGAGGACAACGGATGTGGCAGCGCGGGTGGCAGCTGCAGGTGCTGCTGCTGTTGCTGCTGTGTGAGACGGTCCTCGGTGCTGGACGGCGACACCGCCGGCATGGGTCGAAAGACAAGCGGGGACGCGGGCGACGGTGACGCAGCGGTTGGTGAGGCACGTGGCGTCCCAAGGGGAAAGGCAGCGGAAAAGTCCCGGCTGTGCTGGCCTACGCTGCCACCACCGCCCCCGACTGCGCTGGGCGTCGCCGCAGCCGCAAACTCCGGTGTGAAGGCCACGGAGGGCGTATGGCGGTTCACCGACAGGTTCGTTGTCGAGGAGGCGAGTACGGGCATTGCCGCCGACGTCGCACTGCTCGGCCGCGACGCGAGGTGGCTTTCGTTGCGCGCCATCGCGAGGTCGGTGATGAGGGCCACGCTAACGCTGCTGCCGTCGCCCGTGCCTGCACCCGCTAATCGACCCTGCGGATGAGTGTACGCGGATGCCGACGACGAGGTGCGCGGCCGATGGTGGGTGTTAACGTCACCTGCGGCAGCGGAGCCGACCGGCTCTGGGACGCGGACCGACGCTGCCGTGAAGGGTCGCTGCATTGCCGTGGTGTCGCCGCGAAGGGGGATGGAGACGGGGGAGGCTGGCGCTGAGGTGCTGCCGCTGCTGCTGCTGCTGCCCGTAGTCACCGGCGTCCTCGCTAAAAGCGGGGGAGGCCGTTGCGGTGCACCTGCTGCGGACGCTCGAGGCTCAGGCTGCCCAATGGATGAGTAGGCGGGGGGCAAGGCAAAGCGAGGAAGATGCTCGGTGGGGGGCGGTTGCGAAGACGCCGAGGACTCGGACGGAAGCGGCCGAGGCGCCTCCACCTCGTGGCTCGCCACTGGTGAGACGCCGCCGTTTTCTGTGCGCGGTGGAGTGGTCAGCGCTGGGCTTTGGTGCGTCACGGTGCCCAGCGCGCTGGCGGTCAGCTCCACGCGGTGGTCTTCCTCCGCACGTATTTCCGTGCTGTTGTGCAGCGTGCCCCCGTTGCTGCTGCTGCTGCTGTTGCTGATGGTGGGATGGCTGTTGCCGTCGGTGCCGCCAGTGGCTGTCGTCTGGCGACTCGCCCCGCTCACAGCTCGCCTACTTTGCAAAGAAGAGAATGGCGCAGCGCTGGCGATGGAGGCGAGGCAGCTGGTGGTCAGGCGGGAGCGCTCGGCGACCACAACGGCGCCATTGGCGGCCGCGGCGTCCGTGTGCTGCACCCTGCTCCCGCCAGTCCAATGCCATTGCCGCATGAGGAGCTGCGGTGTCGACACCCCACCGCTCATCTCAAACGAGGAAAGACTCTGCTTGGGGGAGATGCGCGGCGGCGACACAGATGTCATCGCATGTCGGCCCGACGCGCAGCCCGGGACAACGGTAGCATGTGCCACAGAAGAGTAGGGCAGCACGGCGGCGGCCTTGCAACGCCTCTGCACAAGTTGGAGATAGTCGTCTCCGCGCTGACGAGTGGTGCGCGGCAACGGCTCCTGTGCACATGATGAGACAGCAGCAACCAACGGAGATGGCGCGCAGAAACAAAATGGACTCGTGGAGGCTGCCAAACGGGTGTGTTGCTGCGCGCCACCTGCATGCACGGAAGCCTCCTTCGCCTGTATCTCTGCCTCCTCCTCTTGAAGGAGCTCCTCCGAGGTGGGCAGCAGCGGTGCCAGTGCGTGACAGGTTAGGAGCCGCTGCGGCCTGCTCGCTGGCACAAGGTGGCTTGAGCGTGTGGGGCGGCTCACAACGCCGTGCCGCCAGCGATACGGAAAGCCCGCAGGGGTGGTGGCGGTGGTGCCGCCGCTGCTGCTGCCGGGCAGGGTGGAGGCCACGTGTGAGGGTCCGCAGATGCTGGAGTGGCTGGTGTCGAAGGTGTTCCCTGTGGCACTGCTCTGGGGGTAGGACTCCGTCCGACCGTACGAGTGCGCGGCGGAGTGGTAGGCCGTCGTGGAGGCCGTGGTGGAGAGGTTCAACGTGGCGGGCAGTGCATCTGTAGTGTTCGGTGTAGGCTCCCACACGAGTAAGGACCGGCTTGACAATGGCATGTTCAGATTTACACAAAAAAAAACTAGTAGGAAGCGAACAACAAGTAAAGAGGAACAATAAAAGATACTGAACGCGCTGATGTTCACTAGGTGAATTGAAAACGTCGAGCTGCTCCTAATCGGCACACTCACACACCAATAATAATAATAAGAAAAAACAAAAAAAATAGAAAGCCAGAAGACGCCGACAGCTGAGCCCTCGCCCTTCAATTAAATTAAAGACACAGCAGTGTGTAACTCCTTTCTCTCTTTAGCGGCTTTTTGTGTTGTTTTTAAAAAAAAATTGTTCCCCTTAAAGTGTGGAGAGTGCTAAGCAACGACAATAGTGAGTAGCTCTCCCTAAAAAGTTTTGCTGTCTTTTTTTTTTCTTTTGGTACGAAGGAACAAATAAATTAAACGGCTGTGCAGTAGGTGATCTTTTTCTTTTTTCTTTTCAGCGTTCGTCAGTAATCCGAATATATATATACACGAAGAGAAGGAAGAGAAAATACTATATATACAACGCCTGAGAGCTCTTTGATTTCACTGGTGTCTCTTTTTATTTATGTTTTGGCACAAAAATAGAGTGGAGAAGAAACACTTTGAAAAATTGAAAAGAAAAGAGAAATGTTAGGTGTCTTTTGAGAGAAAAAAGAGCTTCAGCTCCTCAGCTGCTATCTCGCAGCTGCCTTAATAAATTGTTTCTCCTTTCTACTGCTTATAATCTGTGAATTAATTAAATTGCTTTTCCCTTTTTTTGTTTTTTATCAGCTAGGTGCTTCAGTCTAAACTATCTTAAGAGTACGTTTTGAGAAAAGAAAAAAAGGTTTTAAATTGAGAGAGAAGGCGATCGTAACCTCTGTGAAAACGATATATATATATATATATAATACAAAAACAACACAAGAAAAAGCACAGAAGCAAGAAAACAAAAGGCGGCCCTATGTTTCTCTTTGGAACAGCTGCACTGCGTTACGTTTCTTTTGATTTAGCTATACAATCCTTCGCTCTCTTCTCCACTTTTGACGTCCGCAACGGTCGCTAGAAACAACAACCCTTGTCGTTTTCGAATATAAATGTATATAAAGACCTCAAAAAAAAAAAATGAAATTTTAAAATTCAAGGTAAAAGCATGTACTTCGACTTGGTGGAGATAACAGTGATCGTCCGTCCTGCTTTGGGATTCAGTCGCTGACTTCTTCGCAACCTTAAAACCCCGCCGAAATCCTCCCCACCTCAAATGGTCTCTCTACGTAGGTTGTTGTTGTTGTTGTTGTTTTTTTCGAATACGTGATGTCTTTGTCTCGATACTTTGCTGCAGGTCGCTTCGTTTGTTTGCGTGTTTGTTTGTTTGATTTGCTTTGGATTCTGCGCTTAACCAGCGGTCAGAAAAGAAAAAAGAAAATGAAGCAGATCAAATGTCTTGACGTAGCTGAGCGAAGAGACAAAGCCCAAGCGGCAAACGTCGTTAAGAATAAATGTAAATAAAAACAAAATAATGGTCTTTTGAAAAGTACTCTCTTTTTTTTTTTTCATACAATCGCCATGTTCAAATACAATAAAAAACGAGAGGGATATAAAGTGAGATTCAGGAGGGATCAAAGACGAACGTACACAAGGCTGGCAGAAAACAAAACAAGCCAAAAAAAGAGGCTCTTTAAATATATTTATATACTTATATTTATGTTTATATCGTTGTTGTTGTTGTTTTCTTCTAAAAAAGAGGTCAAAGAAAAAGTGGAACAACAAAGAAACGCAAGAAAAACAAAATACAATGTATAAAACAGAATGGACGCGCTTCTGTCGACCTTTCCCTTTGGTTCCCTCTCTCTTGAGCACAGCTGCAGATGAGAAAGTACTACTCGAGTGAGAGTGCAGAGCAGAGGGGAGAGAAAAAAAAAAAAAGTTGAACGTAATCAGCTGAAACGCTACACGATGCACGCACCTCTCTCTTGAGGCGCCCACAGGCGTTTCGCTCCGTCAGATATGAAGAGGAAGGAATGCGATTGTCACTAGCCACGTCCTCAACAATTGTCCTGCAGAATTATTTGTGTATTGTTATTATTATTATTATTATTATTATTTTCCGAAGAAGAGGCAAAGAGGAGGGAGATAAAGGAGAGGTAGAGAACGGTAACGTGGGTGGGTGTGTCGGTGCGTTGACTCGTTTAGCATCGCTGCCGACACGGAAAAAGAAAGCCAACGTATTTCTGTTGTTGTTGTTGTTATTGTTTTATCGTGCACAAGAAAAAGAGCTGTGAAGGAAGATCCACGAGTCTCACATTCTCTCTCGCAGACAGTTTCCGAAACCTGAGGAAACTTTCAAATATTCACTGACTACCGGTATTACCTGAGCGCCGCTTGCCTGCTGGAACCGCAGGCCTTCACTCAACTGCAAGCGCACTGCTGTCCAGGAAGGAAAGATCTCCAAGGACTAGAGCCTTTCGAGGTACTCCGCTCTGTTGCTGCTGTTGGCATGTGCGCGTGTTTCATCTTTTGAGTTTTTTATTTCATTTTTGTTGTTTTTGCTATTGTTTTTTCGCTTCTCTTAGGCCTGTTCCTTGTAGGAAGTTTGATTATTTGCCCGACACTGATAAAAGCGCCATGTATGTCGATGCGGTAACGCAACACACATAAAAGAAACCAAAGCCGCCCACTAACACACACACAAAGACGCGCGCGCATAAACAGATTTTAAGGGAAAACACACATTGGGTTATTCCATTAATCGAAAAAAAGAAGGTAAAAAAGCAGTTCCTTAAAAATAAAATAAAACAAAATACTGTACATTCCACTCAAATAAGTTGGCTCCGCGTAAACCAGGTTTTGAAAAATAAAAAGAATGTATAAATTCTAATTTGTAGGGACATACGTCAGACTCAAGAAACTACAGGTTTTTTCTATAAAGTATTTCTCTCCGACATTTTGGGTTCTCACCGTCCCTCTTTTCTTGTCTTTGCAGAGGAATAAAACTGCGCGGAGTGGACTCTACAAGAAAAAAAAGGAGTGTATGATTGTATGTATAGACGTGTTTGTGTGTGTGTTACCAAAGAAGAAAAACGAGAGAACGGCCAGAACAAAAGGTAAAAAAAAAAAATAGGATCTCTTTCAGTTCAAGACACGATCGGGAAGAAAAGTAAATGAATAGGGGGAAAATAACATGCGGAATCAGCCCAACAACTCTTAGAGAAAAAAAAAAGAGTAAGATCGCAGCAGCTTCTTCCGCCCTTGCGCTTGCCTCTCTCTTCATGTAAAGTACAAAGCATGTGAATACCAAAAACAAAAAACATTAAAAAAGGGGGAAAAAATATTCGTCATCAAAATGTTAGCCAAACAAACAGACCACAACAATGATGTGCATCATTGGGACTGAAGGAGGCAGCGGGAAAAAAGAGGCAAGTAAAACTGCACTCTTTGTTTTTTAACTCTCTCTCGTGCTGTGTGCGCGTAGACTACTGCTCTTCCCCCTTCTCACTTATCTCTCCCCTCCGACCGCATTCTAGCTTCTGCGTTCGCAAGCTGTTGTTGCTTCTACCTCCCCATCTCTTTTTTTTTTTTTCTCTCTATGCAATTTGCCCCTTCACACCTCGCACTCCTCTAGCAAGCTCTCCGTGCCGAGGACGACCTCCCGAATTACGCGTCGCACCAGTCCGTCCTTGTTCACGGACCAGTCCGCGTTCGCCGGACACACGCGACGCAGCTGTAGCCACGGCACGGCATCCTCCAGCTCCATCGTCCTCGTACGTGTCCTCTCCCGCTGCACAATGGCCTCCTCGCTCTCCTCGGCGAGGTGGAGAATGCGAGTCAGCGCCGCATCGTACTCGTCGGCGGGCGGCAGGGTCATCATGCAGGTTTGGTGGTTCAAGTACGTGGACCGCACCCACGACTCCGGCATGTACGGGGCGAAGACCTCCACGAAGGGCAGACTCAGGTCCTCCACGGCGATCAGCATGATGTCGCGTCCGTGCCCCTTCAGCGGATACACACGCGGCGGCGCCGTTGGCGGTGGCGGGGCGGCCGTCTCGGTCGATGCAACGTCATCGCTGTCGGAGCGCACACGTCCCGCGACGGCGGCCGGCGGCGGTGACCCGTGCGAAGAGGCGAGCCCGTCCCTCTCCAACAACGGTATAGTCGTTGCGCGTCGTGAGACAGGGGCGGAGGCCGCCATCTCGTTCTCCGGGTGCGGGCTGTCCTGCCGCCCTGACGAGTTTTCATTGCGCACCGCTGCCGCAAATGCGCCGGATGGGCGGTCTTGTTCGCGGTCTTTCGACCCTCCACGAACAAAGCGACTCTTCTCAAACACAGGGCTGAGTGGCTTTTCTGGGCTGGTGCACGTCGTCGGCTGCTCGGCTGCCGGGGCCGCCTCCTGCCGTGGAGCTTGCTGCTGGGCCATGCGGTACTCCACGCCGCTCTGCCGGTACAACTCCGCCACATACATCAGACCCCCCGCGAGGTAGCTCTCGTAGGAGCGACAGAGGAAGGGAAAGGCGAGGTAGTGCAGCACGGCCTTCAGCACAACAGGGACGTGGTTCTCATTGACGTACGCACAGCAGTACTGGCACACGTAGTCTGGCGCCAGGTTGGCATTTGAACTGCTCGTGTTCATGGCCAGGGGCGTCGACGCGGCTGCCGCAGCTTTGCCGCCCTCATTCCGCGGGGAGGCCGTCGGCAGCGTCCCTAGGCGGTGGCCGCGGCCTGCCGGCGCCATCGGTGGCGAGAACGACGGATGTGATCGAGCGGCAGCCGCGCAGAGGCAGCCGTGGTGCTGCGCGTTTTCCTCCGCGATGTGCACGATGCCCTGACGCACGGCGGCAAGGTTGCGTGGGTCGGTGGCCATGACCAGCTCCGAGACCATGTCGTACAACTGCGACTCACGGGCGGCCGTCCACTCATGCGACACCCCAGCAGGGGCGGTGTCCTTTGGAGCCTCGGCGCTCACCCCCTCGGTGGCCGAGTTCGGGTCAGGGAAGAAGTGCAGCTCCGGGTAGCGCAGCAGCGCCATAAAGAGCGCCACGATGGCGCCTTGCTGGGGGGAGGTGAAGCTGTAGAGCATAGCGTAGGGGTGCCGCATCTGCGTCATGAGGTGGTTGTCCACCCCGGTGTGCGCAAGGTGCATGGCAAGGGACGACAGCAGCAGGGCGGCCACCTCGCGGTCGGAGAGGGAGGCCGCGGTGGTCCCTTCGCTGAGCCACTGATGCGCGCCAAGGACGACGTCGGCGGCGTGGACGGGGTGGTGGAAGGGGTTGCCATCCCGAAAGAAGGACGCGGCCACCTCAAGGAAGCGCTTCAGCTTCCGTGTGTCCCACGCAAAGCGAGCCACCAAATGATACCGCAGCAGCACGTTCAGGCACAGCACCACGTAGAAGGCTCGGCCGTCGGTGTAGTGGTAGACGTCCATCAAGTGCAGCACGTTGCCCGGGTTGGCCGCCTCGTCAATGTTAGAGAGGTAAGGCACATCCAGCGCGGCGAGGGCGGCCCGCGTCACCGACTCGGCCACACGAACAGGCGTGTGGCGGCAGTACGACCGCATAAATCGCGGGCCCGGCTTCTGGCTATCGCCCGGCGCGCGGTCCAGCACGAAGTCCGGCATCACGCCGTCCATGAGCGGGTCAAGGCCACCGTTGATCGAGGTGTGGCTGAGGTGCAGCACCGAGGTGCGCCGGAGACGGTTGTTGCCAGCTGCCGTGTGCTGTGCCCCATCGCGGTTGCCTGACGGACACGACACACGACTACTGTTGAAGCTCTGCACATCGTCCCCGAGGGACACACAACTGCGACCCTCCGCGTTGTTGGCCGCCGGCATGCCCGCACCAGTTCCGTTGGTGTGGTGATGTGCGTGATGGCCGCCACCGAGTTGACTACTTGTGTTCGAGGCGAAGCTGGCCACACGCGCGTAGGTGGGCACGGCGCGTTGGTGGCTGTGGTGGTGGTGTCCAAACGGCACCCCGCTGGCACTGGTGGCGGTCAGTGGGGAGCAGTTGGACGAGTTCGCTGCGACCATACTCGTCGACGACTGCATCCAAGCAACGGACACGACCGACGTGTTCATGCCCAGCAGCGTGGTGGTGGCCGGGTTGCCATTGGCCGAGGAGGAGGTCGCGCCAGCTCCCAAGCCACCACCGGCGGCGGCATCCGCCAGGCCCCACGTACGTGCCACGCCCCTGCCGCCGCCTGCGTCCACCCCACCTGCGAGGCCACTGCTGCGGTTGGCGGAGGCGTTACTAGAGTCGATCGTGGTCGTGGTCGCCGTCATCGAGCCGCCGTCCTCGGTCTCGCCGACCACCTCGATTAAGGGGATGACGTTGGCCAAGGTGGGCCGCTTCGCAGCGCCGATCATCAAACTGGAGGACATCTCCTCAATGACGGAGGACGTCAGCGGAGGGTCAGGCCCGGTGGAGAAGGCAGCGGCGCCGGTGGCCGAGGGAGGGCTGAAGCCACGGTGGGCCTCGGGGCGCCGGCCCGTCCGTCCCGCACTCGCATCGCCACCCGCAGCCGCTGCCATGGGAGACACGGCAGGCGAGACGAGGGGCGAGTGCTGGGGGAAGAGAGCGTCCTGCTCGCAGGTGAGCATGCCGGCGGTGCCTGGCACTGAGTTAGGCAGTGTGTGCACGCTCTCGCTGCTCTGCGGACTAATACGCTGGTTGCGCCGATGTGTGAAGGAGTAGGCGTGCAGCAGCGACAGGGCATTGTTGCGCTGAGGCTTGCCACTGGCGATGGCCGCGACTGGCGGTGTGGTGGTCGGTGTTTCGATGGTGGTGGTGGTGGTGGCGGTCAAAGGGGTGCTGACGTCGGCGGGGGTGGACTGACCGGAGTTTGTGGGGCCCAACGTGGCGGTGCCTCGGCGCCAATCCTCCCCGCGCTGGTCAAAGCTTCGACGCCGCCGACTCGTGGGCGCGTCCTCGCCTGCGGCGTGCTGCAGCGCGTGGGTTGGCAGCGGCCATTGCCCCGCGCCGTTTGCGATGGACGTGGCAGGGAAGTTGGAGCCCATGCTGAGGGGCACTGTTGCCACGCCCTTGGTGAGGGTCGGCGACCGGGCGTGCGGCGTGGTGGTGGGCGACTCTGTGCGGTCGTAGAGGGACGAGGGGAGGCAGGAGTCCCCTGCGCTGAAGCTGCTGGTGCGACGGCCACCGCCACCCTCCTGCTGCTGTTGCTGCTGCTGCTGGGTTGTCGAGTTCAGCGTGAGCGTGGTGGACACAGACGAAGGCGGCGTGGCCAGGCGGCGCACCATCGACTCCGGCTTGCGGGAGAAACGCTCGCTGAGAAGGAGGCTGATGTTGCGCTGCTCGTCCGCAACAAGGCGTGACGTCGTGGCGCGGAGAGCTGCCTTGGTCACCTCGTACAGTGTGGACTCCTGCGCACGTCTGGCACTGGTCGCGCTGGATGGCGCGAAATTCACGACGGTGTGCGTGGGGACCGCCTTGACGGGGCTCGTGAGGGGAGCTTGGTACACAGCCGCATTGGGGCGTGCCGCAGAGCCACTAGCAAGGGCGGCGTTGTGCGACGATGGGTCGGATGCGCTGCTGCTGCGCGGAAAGGCCCGCCATTGTTGCTGCTGTGGCGACAGCGGCAGCGTCGGCTGGCCAGGCGCGAGGGTTGTGGAAGGTTTCAGCAAACCGCCCCCGACTCCGCCGGCGTTGTTCGGGGGGATGGACGTGGGTGAAGAGGCGTTGGGTGCAGGGTAGACCAAAGAGAGGCTGCCACGGCGACCCGCAGAGCTGGGCGAGTAGTCCGACGCCTTGGCCGTGTTGTCTTCACCAACGTTGGCGCGATAGTTCGCCGGGGCAGCCTTCTTCGTGCTGTAGCCAGCGAGCTCCGCCGTCTGAGGCCGGGGCAGCGAGCCGCCCCCGCGCGGAGGCGTCGACGGCAGGGAGACGTTGGCAGCGGCCCCCGCGCCGCGTGCCACAGGGGAGGCGGCTTGGTCGGTGCTCGATGGAAACGGGGACGACGGGGACGCCGCACGACCCCCCGCACGTGCGCCGACGAGCGAAGACGGTGACCTCGGAGGCAGCAGTGGCGGTGTGGGGACCAGGGAGTTGTTCTCGTCGCTCAGGGCAAGCTCTGGCGTCGATGGCGACACGGCCGTGGTGGAGAGGAGGGAGCTGCCCTTGCCGGACACCTGCTGAGACGCGGGGTAGGTGGACCCAAAGGAGAAGGAGACGGCCGCTGCGGGGCGACGTGGGTTGACCGGAGCGGCCTTGGCAACTTCAGCGCCGCGCTCACGGCCCGTGTTGATCGCACTGCTGCCTCCCGCCACCGCAGCATCCAAGGGGCTCACGGCGGCGAGAAAAGGCTGAGAAGGGGTAGCCGGCGCACCATTCACCTCTACGACATGTTGGAGCTGGCCTGACACCCACTGCTGTAGCACCTCAGCGGAGACGCCGGACTGCAGAAGGTGCTGCATGTGCTGAAGGAGCAGCAAGGCGCTACTGCCGCCGCCGCTGCCCTCCAGGGAATACGTGGACCCTACGACGTCTTCCTTGTCTGAGAGCGGTCCCTTCGAGAGGGGCTCGGACAGAGCCGACCCACGCCGCTCCGCCGCGCTATCCTCCTCATGAGTCACCACGTCATCAGCCTGCCGTTCCCAGCTCGCACTGCTGCGCCGCTGGTTCACAGGGTTGCCACCACCATATTCATGGAGAGAAGCGTTCGCCGAGGCGGAGGCGCTGCTAGGGCGTCCTTCGCGACTGGCACGGACAGCGGCAGATCCGGCACCCGCGGCGTGCGTACCGGGCACGACGCCCGTTGTGGCGTTCCCGGTATGAGCAGCGCAGCCGGAGGTGACGGCGGGCAACGCGGACGCCTGCCCACTTACGCGAGTGAGCTGCACTGGCCCTTCAGAGACGGCAATAGGATTGAGTGACATGACGGTAAACCAAATTTTGAAAGATGATATTAGAGAAGGAAAAAAAGGAACACAGAGCAAACAAAAACAAAAACCAGTCCCGTAACTGTACTCGACGCTGACAAAAAGAGTAGAGAAAAAAAAAAAAAAGCAAGTTGTACGTCAGGAAGGGAGAAGAAGACGAAAAAAGTGGGCTAAAAAGATAAGTCAGTTAACAGAGAAAAAAAGGTACGGACGGGGAGGCGATGTGAACACAATCACGGCCACCCTATGTACAAAGGGAAGTGGGCGAGATATATATATAGTTACAAATACATGCAGGTGTGCTTGTGTGAGTGTGTGTGTGTGTGCAGCTACTATTCACTTACAGACGAGACTTGGAAGAAAGACACGACAAAAGAATCCGGGAAGGCAAAGCGTCAACCACGTGAAAAGAAAACACAGGAATATAATAAAAATAAAGAGAAAACGAAAAGTCACGCCAGGAGAAGATTTACAAAAATATTATAATACTAAACAACGTGAAGAGAAAAAGTGAATTGCTCGTTTTTGTGGGGGGTTTTCTGTATTACGAGAGATAAAGAAGGGCAGAAAGAGGAGCACAAACGCGGTGAGAGAGGCCCAAATTAAAAAAAAAAAACTGGAGGGAAAAAAGAAAGAGAAAAGAGAAAAGAGAAACGCAACGATTTTTTGTTGTTGTTGTTGTTGTTGCGAGAGCCCACCAACCGGGTAGGCGTGTATGTGTATGGACACTCACGTAATCGCGAATGCGTCCTTCAGCTGTGAGGTGGGAAAGAAAAGATAAAACAAAAATGGATGAGGCCTTCTTTCCCCCGTTTGTCTGTGATTATCGAAAACCTTCAGCAGCGTATATATACATAAAGGAGTCGACAGAGCGGAAAA
Organism: Crithidia brevicula; assembly: GCA_030849845.1. NCBI lineage: Eukaryota > Euglenozoa > Kinetoplastea > Trypanosomatida > Trypanosomatidae > Crithidia > Crithidia brevicula. The sequence continues at coordinate 13,198 of JASAOD010002006.1, read as the reverse complement.
GAAAAGAAAAAAAATTAAGAAAACAAAAAGGAAAGGGCAGCAAAGGAAGCTGGGCTGCGCCAGTTATTTTTCTCTTTTTTGTGTGTGTGTGTGTAAGGCAAATATGAAACAATAGTAATTGCTTGCTAGGATTAAAGTTTTTTTTTGATTTTTGAGCCGCTGACTCACCGATGAACCGGAGTTCAGGAATGCACGGAAAAGAGAGACGGGAGCCAAAAAAAAAAAAAAACCAAGAACTGAAGCAACTCCGCCGGCGCGCGAGAGCAGTCCAATACGGTTAGCGAGAAACAAAAGAAGGAGCTTGGAAAAGAAAAGCAGCTCGGCGAGGCCAACACCAACACTGCGTTCACGATCAAGAGCTCGTTGTAGGTTTATGTGTGTGTGTGTGTGTGTGTGTGTGTGTTTGTAACAAAAGGAGACGCGAGCTCTGTGAGAGAAAAGGCAAGGCGTGCAGAGAGCATGTGATGTTGTTGTGGTCGAGGCGTTGATGTGCACCACGCCGCAGCCCGACACGGGCACCGAGGCAGGTCCCAACGAGGCAAAGAATAAAGGGGAGGAGGAAAGAAATGGATATATAGTGGAGGAGTCCGGCTTAAAATGCCCGAGATGTGCCCTAGCAGCAAACAAGAAAACAAACGCTCTACAAATATGCGGCAGCTTACATTCTCCTTTTGTCTTCATATTTCTTTTTATATACTATTCTGCCATTTACACATCGAAAAAGACGTGACAGGAAATAGCAGACGCCTAACCGCACTCGATGGAGGAGAGTCACCGAGAGAGGTGGGCAAGGCATCAATACATGTGTCGGCTTAGAGACCGTGTGCTCTATTATCGCAGCATTCTACCGGACTTCGTGAAATGCGTTGATATTGCTTGCTTGTTTGTTTTTGTTTGTTTGTTTGTTTGCTCTGTAGCTGCTGTTGTTATTGCGTGAGCTCACCTGACGTATCAGCTGGCAATAAGCGTACGTGCACGATGCCTTTCCGCTAGGAGAGACAACAGAGAGAGAACAAGGAAACTAGCAAGAGCGCAATCCGCTCATTAAATGTACGCCTCTTATGTTGTGAAGTGCATCCGCTCAATCTTTATTGTTTCTTTTCTTTTCCAGCTTCCAGCGGAATTCTCATCTGCCTTTCTCTCTATCTCTCTCTTCACGGAGTACACATGGACGCCGGCACCTCGTCAGGCCGCTTCCTCAGTGCACTCGCTGTGAGCTTCTTCCACGACGCCCGCACAGCCTCTAACTGCGCTGACGCAGACGGAAAACGTGCCTTGGCCGCTGCGTTGCCCAACAAAATAAGCCGCGTTGGGGTCCCGATGCAGAAGAACGGACTCTCGAGGAGGTGCTGGTGCCCGTCCACGTACACGGATTCTGCCGCCGCGCACAACACGTGGCCAAGGCAGTACGGGCTTTCCCGCAGCACTCGATCGGTGCTCATCGTTGCGGAAGTCTGTTTTGACGCTGAGAGAGACGTGGCGAGGGCGGTCTGACGCCGGCCCCCTCCGTCTCTCTTGTCAGTTGCTGCTTCCGCCGTCGCCTCGGCAGCATCGAGGTCGTGGCTGGGCAGGACAATCAAAAAGAGAAGACTCGCCTCAGACGCGGCTGCCCTGTCAAGGCAGGTGAGAAGGTGCTCCTCCATCTGTCGCAGCAGCGCTGTGTCGAAGGGCGGGTTCACCTCCACGTGGCAGCAACCGTCGAGGAGAGCGGCGGCACGAGGTGTGGCACCACCGCTGCTGCTCGTCGATCCTTCAGATGGTAGAGACTCTTGTCCCAGCATCAGGTCGAAGAAGGAGCCCATGCTGCCGAAGTATGCGTCGGTGTCGGGAAACAGCGAGCCGAACTGAGGGAGCTGCACGTTCAGTGGGGAGGCGAAGGCCTCCGCCACGATGGCAAAGGCGGTCGAGAGCTCCTCCATGATGGGGGGTGGGACGGCGGCCTGCGGGCCCTGGTTGTAGCCGTGTCTACCAAAGAGGCTGCGATAGCGCAGAAGCATCGTGAAGAGGCGACCAAAGAAGGCATCGCCCTCCGTCTCACTCGTCGCATCCGCCGCAACAGGCTCGTCCGGCAAGCCGCTCTGCCTTCGCCAGGACAGCCCAGGTGTCTTGCATGTCACAACGGTGTGCCAGCCCCTGCTGCTGCCGCTGATGCTGGTGGCGGAAGTGGTGTTGGGAGTGGCTTTATCTGTACCCAAGGAAGCAGCTGCATCAGCATCATCTGCCATCTCCGCCTCTCGCACAAGCCCTTCCAGCGCGTCCCTCGCCACATTCGAGAAGGGCCGCGTGAGAGGCATCTCCGACACCGTGCCGTGCTGTTCTGATGTGGGCTGGGATCTGCCCTGACCCTCATGGGTGTCAAACTGCCGCCGCATAACAGCTGACGCGCGCGCTTGGTCGTAGAGGGCGGCCAGCTTTCGTGCAGACCGAAGAAGAACCTCTACTGTTGGAGACTCTACCAATGTGGACTCAGGGCTGCCGCCCTCTCTCCTCTCGCCCTCACGTGCTCGCTTGTGAGGAGATAACGAGCTGGCAGCACCATCCTGCCTTGGGTCCCGTGACGCAGCAGCTGAAGAGCGCAGGCTCGCAGGTACCTCTGCTACTCGTGCGCGCAGCTGCACACATGCACGCGCCACGTCCACGCGCACCTCCAGCTGCACTCGAAGCATCGGCTTTGGCGACGGGGAAGGCCGCGTGGCATCAACTGCGTGTGCGCTGTCGGCCGACGTTGATTCGTTCTCCCTCAGGCCGCACGAAGGCGAGTCCCATAAGAGGCGCTGAAGACAGCTTGCAAGCTCAGCACGACGCCGCCGTGCGCACCGTGCTAGATGAAGCGAGAGCGCAGCAGCAGCCGTGGCCGGACTGCTCACTTCAGCGCCAGCGGACGGAAGAGAAGTCGGACAAAGATGTGCGCCGCTGCGGCTTCCCCTTCCTAGGCGCCTCGTATATTGATGCTGCTGCTGCTGCTGCTGCTGCTGCTGCAGTGCTCGAAGAAAGAAGACGTACACGCCGGTGTTGACTCCACGTTGCGAGTACACCTCATCGCAGGGCAGCAGAGGGTCCATGTGCAAGAGAGCCGGTGGGTCCAGGTACACATCTTCTCGATCGACACGCCCCACGTGATCTGGTGCTGCTGTATTGGACAAGGCCGTCGCTGACGTCCCCAGCGGCGCGACATCGACCCAGTACGCCCCACCCGACATGGGAGCGGTCGCAACAACTCGATAATGATCATCTGCAGAACATACGGGAGAAAGCGGAGAGGAAATGTTTGGCGTTGCTGCTGTCTGTGGTGATGGTGGTGATGATGGCAGAGCGACACCCCCGCGCTTCGCAACTGTGGCGCCGACGTCCAGCGGTGTTACACTGCATCGCTCCTGCCATGCTGCGGCGTTGGTCAGGCGCTGTTGGTCCACTGCCCCGAGGCTCTGCATCACCCAGCGTGGTGGCAGCTCAAAGTATTCCTGCCACGAAGTCAGCGGTGCTGCAGAGGCGCTTCCCCTTCCTTTCGCGCGATCCAGCGATGCATCGGGAAGCCCACACACCTCTCGCAGGTCCTCTTCCATGAGAAGAGAGAAGGAGCGATGACGCAGGCACTCGGCCACCACCGCAGACGCAACACATCCCTCCTCCTCACACCAGCACCACTGACCAGTGCCTTGTCCATCTTCCTCAGAGGCAGCAGCAGCATCAGCAGCAGTGGTGGTGGTGGCCGTTGCGAGAGAAGGTACCTTGCCGCAACAGGGGGCAGACAGAACGCGGGCGTTGTGCGCGCAAGAGGCCCGGGAATCGCTCAAGAAGTGCTCCGTGCGGGAGTGGCGACGCACCATGTAATGCGCGGGAGTGCGCAGTCGAGGACACACTCTAGAGGCCATCAAAGAGGCAGCGGACGAGAGGTTCGACGTGGCAGAGTCTGCATCTGCCGGACGCGCCGCCACCGGAGCTGAGGTTGTTGCTGTGTGGGGAGACGTGTGATAGCGTTTGGCGAGTGCCTCTTGCATGATCCGTGAGACGCTTTGGCTCTCGAACACCTCCTCAACCCCTTCCCGTTTAGTACGGACGTTCATCTCCTCTCTCCGTGTGGGACGCGATGGAGCTGCTCTTGTCCGTTCGTCTGCGCTGACGCGTAGTGTAAAGGATGCACAGCGTGCCTCAAACCCGAGACAAAATAACAAGCAAGGACGCACCGCTATGTTTGATTGACATATGCAAGGACACTATTGGGTTGTTGTTGCTTTTCTTAAAGTTTCTCTCGCGCGTCGAAAAAAAGATGATCCACGCTAGCCTAGACCCTTGCTTTTTTTGTGTGTTTTTGTTTTTTTTAACTATTCAGCTTCCCCTTTTGTGAACGCGCGTGGTATTCGCATACACATACACGTGTGTTGGGAGTACAGGAAAAAAGATATGAGGTTGTTAGTAGGCGAGCAGTGGAGAAATCGAAGTGCGTGAAGCTACATCAGACGGACAGAGGCATATATATTTGCCAGCTACACAATTGCAGCAGCGGCTGGTTGTTGCTGTTGTTGCTTTCGTCATTCAATGAAACACGTGGTACCATTCGCCCATCCTGGAAGACGAGGACATAGAATAATGCATAGCAGCTTCTTTTTCCACTCTCTTATCTATTATTATTTTTCTGTTGTCCAAGTAGAGGCGATAAGGCCGGGGGAGCGCAGACGTGTCAGCCAGGGCAAAAGCTCAACGAGCAAACCCCACCATGTGTACTCAGCGAGCAAACCCACAGTAGAAGCTAGTATTCGGCATCGCCCCGCTGCTGAAGCGCGGATCTGAAACGAAAGAAAACGGGCATTGGATGCTATTAAGAGACGAAAAGAGGTGTTGTTGTTGTTGAAACTGCTGTCATTCTCTGTGGTGCAGAACAGAGACTACAAGCAGAAGCGAGAGATGGAAGGGTACATAGCGTACCTCCATATTTATCTACATCGTCCATTATCTCACTCTATTCCCCGCTCTAAGATAAACCTAATCTCCTTTCGTCTACCTTACGTTTTTTTGTGTTTTTTTTTTCCCCCCGCTCGCTCTGCTTTGAGTATTCAGAAAAAAGACGGACAGGCAAAACAAAAGAAAAACACAAAAACAAACTCTATGAGCATGTTAGGTAGATGAAACGGTAAAGAAAAATTGAGGAAGTAGTACCTCTCCAATTTTTTTTTTCTGAGAGTATCAGTGTGCCGAGGAACAAGGACAAGAATATCAAGCTAACGCAAGCAGCAGGCTTCATCTCACTAGAACATATGCACACGGCACCTACATCATCACACGAAATTCGCTGCACATCATGAAGAAAACAATCAAAAAAAAAAGAGCAATGAGACGCAGGAAAAAAAAAAAGGGACATCGCTCCCTCACAGCGACAGCAGCCGTAGCATTGACGCACAAAAAAAAAAAGAAGAGAAAAATAAAAAGGCCTTTTTGGGGAGTAGAGGAAGAAAAAAGGAGGCATAAGACTCGGACCAATATCGAAAACGAGAAAGAAGACCAAGATCAGAGTCGCCGCGGGAGTCGACAAACATCCACTACGCAACCCATCCGACCATGGCGTATACACATAAGAGGCGAAGCAACATCACATTGCACCTTTGGTTTTTTTTTTTTCCGGTTAACGAAGCTCTTCCGTCAATGCGATCCCGCGCTAATAAGCAGCGAAGGGTATTACCAAAAAAAAGCAGCAGACCACCCTACAGGAGAAGATGCCAACAGCCGTTCATGCAATCTGAAGGGAACAAGGAGCAGTCGCTCACAAAGGCAACTCCAGCGCAAGAGAGAAAAAGAGAAAATGGGGAGATGAGAAATCAAAAAAAAAGGGGGAAAAAACAAACGACTGACGAAAAGAGGGGAACACCGAAAGCAGCGCGACGGGGCAGGGGAGGATGAAGGCAAGACAGCTGCCTTTTCTCGAAGTGACAAGACATTGCCGAAATGAAAACTATTTTTTTTCAAGAATAAAAGTCATACAAACACACACGAAAGAAACTCGTCCTCCATATGCCAACTAAAGAAACAGGACGCATGCGTCGTCCCAGAAGTCCCTGTGGTTGTTGGTGATCTTTCAGGTGTTGTTGTTGTTTTTTCGCGTCTGTGCAGCTTCGAAGCAAGGTCGGCAATGAACACAAAAAAGATATATATATTTTAAAAAGCAGCCACGCGCGCTGCTAACGCACTGGATACTCTCGCCGAGTGCTGGGCTCCGCTGGTGTGCGGGCACCGCTGGATACAGGATACGCCGCCGTGGGCGGCACCGGGGGTAGCGGTCCATCGCTGGCGCTGTGCGTGGCTCGCCCACTCAGTTCGCCGCTCCGTCCGGGGTTGCCGCGGGCCGAGCCAGAGGCGGGGTAACTCGCCCTCTGTGGGGGTGGCAGGGCGCCCGACTGCGGCGACCGCCCCTGGCTGGCAGAGCCAACTCGCCTGCGCGATGCCCCGCTGTGCTCGCCGGCGCGCACACCACCGCTGCTCCCATCACCGTCCTCATGCAACCTAGGCTGTGCCGGTGGCTGGGGGGTGTGGTGCGGACCACGCCCTTGCTCACCTGCAAGCTCACCTGAACGTCCAGGTCGTGAAGCAGCCGCAACGCGGTCGCGGCTCGAGGTTGTGTTGGGTGGCCGTGCGACGCGTATCTCCTCCGCATCACCGTCGGGGGAGAGCGGTGCACCTCGAGAAACATTTGGCCGTGCGCTCTCCGCGCCCTGAGCGTTGCCTGCGGAAGGGTTGCTGCCATTGGATCGACCATACTGTGTGCCACCATGTGCAGGTGGAGGTGTGATCTTCGCTCCACTAAGCCGGCGCTGCTCCGGGTCGGGGGTCCGCTGGTGCTGCTGCTGCTGCTCCTTGGGTGTCTCCTGAATTTTCATAGACGGTTGGCTCTGACTAAGCCGGCGCTGTCGTGGAGTGGTCGTGGACGAAGAAGACGGCGAGACTTTATCGCGCGCCAGCTGCGCATTGGCCTCCGCCACCACCTCGCTTTGGCGGCGCCGATTCTCTTCCGCCCTGGCCAGCCGCTCCTTCCGCAGCTGCATCTTCTCCTGCTCCTGGTCGAAGCGCTTGCAGAACATCGTCAGCGTCCGCAGCACCTCGTTCAGCGAAAACGTCTCCTTCCGCTCACACAGAAACGTGCACAGCCGCTCCATCTTGCCATCAATGGTCTCCGCCAGCTTCTCCACACGCTCCAGCTCCGGAAGCGAGCGGATGATGAACTTGCCCAGCACCGTCGTCCACCGCCCGTCGTTCTTCAGCTGCTCAATCAGCAGCTTGCACTTCTGCAGGCGGCCGCGCAGCTTCTTCAGCTCCTGCTCGATGCTTACAACGTCGATCTCGCGACCCTCCTCCACCGCAGGCAGCAGATCATCTGAGATATGGAGCATCGCCGCACTCGCCGGATTTGTTGCCTCCATTGAACTGAGAGACTCAGCGACGTACGAGAGCAGCGTACTCTTGCCATCCGTTGTCTTGAAGTCCATGATCTGCGGCAACTGCGTGATCGGGAAGCCCCTCGCGTCCTGGAAGCGGCTCCCCTTGTTCAGGAAGTTGCTCACCTCCAGCAGGAAGTACAGCAGGTCCGGCAGCGCCTTTGAGTCGAAGACGGCGTCGATGGCGCGGTTCGCCTTGGTCAGCTTCTGCTCCAGGTCCTCCAGATCACCTTGCAGCTTGTATTTCAGGCTCCACGCGTGGATGCGCTCCGCGTAGTGGTCGATGCTCTGCGTCATCAGAAAGAAGCGCACCGCCGTCGGCAGCTCCTGCTGCTCCGTGCGTGACCACGGCCCACCATGTGCCTTGCGCGCGCGGTTGATCGCCTCAAAGTCTTCCGCTGTCGGGACAATCTTCAGCAGACCGGAGACGCGCTCCTCGCCCAGCGTCAGCGTATCAAAGGTGCGGATGCTCGCTTCAATTTGCTGAATGGGCAGTCGAATAAACTTCAGCACAATGCCGACGTTTCGGTCGCGATCGGGCGTTAAGATGTCAACCGTCTTCACCGCCGCCTCCTCCGTCTCATTCTTCGGCTGTAGCTCGCGTTTGGTGAAGAGCTCCTCGAGCTGCTTGCGCGCGTGATCAGAGAGCATCGGACGGCCGGAGACTTCACCAAAGACACCCACGGCATCGCCAATCGCACCGTTGATCGGCACGGGACGCGTCTTGCCCATGTTCGCAATGGGGGCCGCCGCCCCACCGGCACTACCCTTCGCACCGGGCGGTGGTGGCGGAGCAGCTGGACCACCGGTCCGTCCCAGACCCGGCGGCGGCGGTGGCGGCGGCGGCGGACCTCCGCCTGTCCGGCCGAGACCTGGTGGGGGCGGTGGTGGTGGGGGAGGGGCGGTCCCTCCCATTCCTGGTGGAGGAGGCGGAGGGGGCAGGCCAGGTGGTGGCGGTGCGCCTTTGGTCGGTGGTGGTGGGGGAGGAGGGAGGCCAGCGGGCGGAGCCGGCAGCCCGCTCTTCTGAGCTGGCGGTGGCGGTGGTGGTGGTGGCAGGCCGACTGGGGGAGCGGGGCCACTGGGCGAAGGCGACGACGATGGTGGGGGCGGTGGTGGTGGGGGAGGCGGCAGACCCGCAGGTGGCAGCGGCGGTGACGGTGCCCCAGAGGATGACACGCCAGGTGGAGGAGGAGGAGGAGGAGGGNGCTTGGCCACTGCACCGCTGCTGCTGGTGCTGTTGCTCGCTGCGCTGGCCTCTAAAAGGTCCGACGCGGACGCTCGTCGCTGCTGCGCTGGATTCTCTCGCGGCTGCGACGCCCTGCGCAGGACGTCGTTGAGGAGGCTCTCTGTGTGCGGCGAGTTCTGCGGGCGATCGCCGCTCAGCCCGGCAGCCGCCGCCTTTGCGGAGCCAGGAGTGTGGGACCGCACAAACGCACCCGTCGTGCCACTTGGTAGGGCTGCTTTGTCGCTCAAACGGCTTTGCGCGTGGTTGGTGTGGCTGGCATCGGAGGCGCTCTTGCTATTGTTGTTGCTGCTGTTGCTGTTGCTCTGATTGGCAAGCTCAGCGGCGGTGTGGTTTACGGCTGCCACACTGCCGCGACGAGGGGCGACAACGGTGGCAGGGGCGTGCGAAGACGGGCGATGGGTGCCGCTGCTGCTGGCACTGCCGTTGGCGGCGCCGGTTTCGCTCTGGAGTGCACTCGCGCTGTTGCCTGCCTCCACCATGGGAAGAACGCTGGTGGAGGTGTTGTTGCTAGAGCCGGTGCTTGGGCCACTGCCACCGTGATAAACTGCGGGGGAGAGCTCCATCCTGCTCGCAAGCCTAGCAGAGACGTCGACCGCGCCCTTGGACAGCGAAGGCCGGCGGGTGCGCTGCTTCGATGGTGAGACTGGCTGTTGCGCCTGCTGCCTCGATGCGGTGTCTGTGGATGCACTCGCCCCCACATCGTGTGCTGTGCTACGCGCGCCATCTGGGTGGTGCGGAGCGTAGGTCGCCCGCGGCGCAGGACTCGGTGTCGCACTGCTGCTACCACCTTGACCGTTCCGCGCCCGTGAGGCTGAGGCGCCGGGCCCCTCTGGCGGTAAAGCGGGGGACGAGGAGAGCAAGTTACTGCGGGAGGCCTTGCGCTGCTCTCGCCCGTACGCGTTCGCCGTGGCGGCGTTGTCGCGGAGTTGCTGAAAGTCCTGCGGAGAGAGGCTGGTCGTGACCATGTCATCTGCCAAGCCGGAGCCGAGGGGCGTGAGATCGGTCGAGGCAATGATGCTGGCACGCGCGCCGACGGCGCCGTTCAGCTTGTGATAGGCCGCCTCGATCTCCTTCTTGTGGTCCGGCCGCGGCCTAGCACCACCGGTGGCCGCAACGCGGGCGAAGACATTATCCATCTCGTGCCGATTCATATTCCGTGCGGCGACGCGGTCCTCCTGAAGGAAGGAGCGTGCGTGGTCGAGGTTGCCATCGGTGAGGCGCAGGGCGGTGCGAATTTCATCCTCGTGACGCTCAGGGAACTCCCCCTGCAGCATCTGGGTGGTCCCGCACGGATTCTGGCCCAGACGCATGAGGAGCAGCGGCAGCTCCTGCGCCTCGACGTCGGTGAGCACCTGCTGCTGGGACGCGGTGATGGTGTTGGGCAGTTGTACAAAGCGCTGCCCCGCCTTCTGCGCCAGTAGCCCAGCGGCCTCCTGGGCATCGCCGTTCGTCGCGTTCAGCGTCCGTATCACCTCGCCCTCCCAGCTCGGTGGCAGCTCCAAGAACTCGAGCAGGCGCTGGACAACGTCGTGGGTGCCGTAGTGCAGCGCATCAACGCTGTTAGGAGAGGCCAGACGCTCCTCCACCTCACTCTGTAAGATGGCAAGCATCAAGTCGGTGTCGCCCTGCGCCGCTAGCGCCACATCCCGCACATGCTCAGGCGACACGCCGTGTGCCTCGGCGATGGACTGAATGTACTCCTTCGTCAACTCGACCGTGTGCGAGCGCGACCCGCGGCGCAGGTTGCCCGCCCCGCTCATCGACAGCGACCCTGCACGACGCCGGCGCTCCCCAGCTGAGGGGCGACGCAGCTGCTGCAACGAGGTGGACATGCTCGTCCCGCACAGGGGATCAACACCGCCGTCGTCGATACGAACGGTGGCTCGACGTCGCGGCACGTCAGGAGACCCACCCCGCTTCGGTGCCTCACTGGCGCCGCGGTTGGAGTTGTCGCTACTTGGCATACTCGCGTCGTTCTCTACCTCGTCTGTTTGGAAGGGCTTGTCAGGGACGGTGAAGTTTGTCTCGGGTATCACATCCGCCCCTGCCTCCGCGAACTCGACGTAGGTGCTCGAGCGCCGCATCGGTTGTGGTCGTCGGAATGACATCCCTAACAGAAAGCGCCAATGTGTCTAGAGAAAAAAACGACTAGGTCTATATATATATACTTAGTGTAATTATTTTCTTTCGTATTTGTTTGTTTTCTTTTACAGATTTCAAAGGGACAACAATGATTAGAGAATGTAGTTGTGCCTCACTTGTTCGTTGAGAGCAAATGGTTCACTCACTTATTCACACGCTCACGTGTGGGAGCTCGGGGTGCAAAGCAGCCGTTTTGTCTTGACAGGCACAACTCAAAGCGGAAGAAAGAAAAAAGACTATGAAATGAAAGTAAAGCCGAAGGTATATATATAACAATCTCTTTTAAAAGTTAACTACGAGACGGCGTGGAACTCCACTGCTGCGACAGTGTGATCTCCTGCTGCTGCTAGTTGGCTTTTGCGTGAAGCTCTACAGCGCGAAAGGAATAATAATAAAAAACAGCCTATTTACTCGCGCTGCAACTACACAAGTAAGAAAGTCCAAGTACTACCGAGTGTAAAGACAAAACAATGATTGCTGCTCTGTTCGAGTTCAAAGCACTCCGTCAGAGACTCGACGGAAAAGAAGGCAATATAGTGCTGCGAGGACAATGGTGAAACCAAAAGGCCTACGCAACTGAAAATTTGAAAAAGAGAAAGAAAAAAGGAAAGCCTGGCCTTTAAACAATAGAGAAACAAAACAAAATACAGTAAAAATGACACAAAGAAAAAGTGATAATGAACAGCGCAGTTGAGATGAGGAATTCAGGAAAAAAGAAACACCCAAAAAAAAAAAACTAGAAAATTAAACGACCAGCAGAGTTGTGTGGAATCGCCAGGTAGAGCAAGAGACAAGAAAGTAAATAATTTAAAAAAAAGTGGCGCACAATACTACGCAGATGCTCGCTTTCCTCGCCTCGTATGACGTCACGGAAGAAGACGTTGATGGTCAGCAGTGCTGCTTTATCTCTGCACACAAGCGCACAGTGGAATGAGCAGCAGTTGGGGGGAGAAGATCGGGCGAGTTTGGCAGGCACGCCAACAAGCACCGGAAAAAAAACAATATACAAAAACAATTCAGGTACGGCAGTACGTGAACGAAATGACTTAGAGGAAAATACGCAGCAGTAGTAGAGTTCGCGTAGGCAAGTGGGCAGGAGAGGGAAGGAGAGAGAGAGAGAAAGATGGTTGCGTCGAATTATATTTGAAAGACAATAGGAGGCATCGATTGCGATCGGGCGTGATATCGTGGCACAGTGAGCGTGTGAGAAGAAGCACACAAACGTGGTAGGGGAAGAGGGAATCGAAGGGAAAGTGAGAAAGGGGAAAGCATGAGAATGCCCATAAAAGCGAGCCTAAACAACACTAAAGGCCGCCAGCGTCATAGCCTCACCAGCAATGAAACGGCATTAAACAATTTTTTTTTCTTAGACTAATCAAGTCCTGCTCCGTACGCGCATCGCACATCAACAGCGAACAGCTTCCACACCCAAGGTAGGGGGGAAGCTCTCCAGTAGGCATTAAATAGCGAGGCAAGGAAAACACCGCAGTTTTTGTTTTTTTTTTGCTTTTCCTCTTCTTTTTTTTTTGTTTTTTGCAGTCGTACTCGCCATAGGGGAAGGAGAAAACTAGAGAAAATACTTGAGTGTGGAGGAGAAGAGTGGGTTAACAGAGAGTTCAATACGCGGTGTAGCGTCCGCATATTTTCCACCTTTGTTCTCTTTTCTCTACATCTCCCCTCTGCGTATCAGTATGTAAGTGAAACCTCACACAATGGCTAACACTTTCGCACAAGCAGGAGCAGGAGGGGGAGGACACACTCTCATAAAAACAAAACTAAAAAAAACTTTTGGGCAATGTGCACAACGGGCGACAGAAGAAGAAGGGAGAAAGTAAAGATGCGGTCGCCGCAGCCACCCCTTAGTCTGCCGAAGCATCAGCGCCCACGAGTAAAGCCAGTTGATGCGAGACGATCTAGTGCGAAACGGCAAGCTCGCGGGAGAAAGAAAGAAAAAAAGAAAAAAAAGAAACAAAAAGAGCGTCACGACGTCACTGGACTGAAATAAGAAAACAAGCCAGCAGCTAAACGACAAAAAGCAGAGAGGACGGAATGCAACGGGCCACAAGAGATATCAGGGTGTCGTTCTGGTGTACATCCTTCAAAGGATAGATCCGCTGAAAACGACAGCCTTCTTTTTTTCTGAGACTGCGAGCAGAGGAGACTACCTTTGTTAAGCACGCCACACGAAGCGGAACTCTGTCAGTTGCCCATCAAGTCTCTGGGCGGTGAACATCTGCGACGCAGAGTTGCCTGAAAGACTAGTTGGCATTGATCCTCGCTCGTCTCAAATCTTGTCTAGCTGAAGAAGAAGAACTACTGTTGTACAGGAAGCTGCTGCGACGAGCTGTTAGACAGGTAACCCAGCCTACCGATGCACACATGCAGCGGC
>JASAOD010002005.1:0-259835 GCA_030849845.1 Crithidia brevicula | reverse complement strand
ATGTGCTTGAGCGGGCTCGTGGCCGACTCCGCACCCCATCCGCATGCATCCGACGGCATTGCTGGCTGTGTGTGTGGTGTTGGTGGTGTGTGTATATGTGGTTGGTGAGTGTTGAGGGACGAGCACTGTGGTGCGAGTAAAGGGAAAAAGTTATTTGAGATTTTTTTTTCTTTTAAGCTGCGATGTGTGGGTGCAGTATTAGCAAACGATGAGGTTTGCAGCAGAGGGAAGAAGGACACAAATGATTGCGAAGGAAGTGCTGCGGATGCGTGTACATAGTGCTGTAGAGGGCTTCCGGAGACATGTTAACAAGCACGCAAGAGGAGGTACCGTGTGAGCCCAAAGCTGTAGGCGACAGTTAACTTTGATGTTGCTGTCGAGGAGCGTGGTCGGAGCGTTTTGTATCGCAGAATAACACGCAGCGGTGGGGATTTGCAGAAAGCAGCGCCTTTGATTTGATGGTTGGCAAGACACACGGAAAACGAAGATTATCATTGGGTATGTTGGAGACTTTTTTACGCTTGTCGAGACGCCCTGCGGTATTGCTAGCGACGAAACAGAAAGGGCATGAGCGAAAAGAACCAAAAAAGAACTAAAACAATAATCATAAAGGAAACGAGGCTTCAAAGCATTGCACATGAGACACAATATGCAAGGTGGGCACACAAATTGACTGTGAAGTCATGATGCTTTGTCGAGAAACAGAGGTCAGGTGGCTGTCCGTTCTGCTAGCCACCGCGACCTGGTAAGAGAGAGGGGGAAAAAAAGCGCATACAGATGCCTACTAATTAGTATTCTGTTTCGTTTAAAAACGAAAAAAAAAAAACGAAAACATGAGCAAAACAGCAACGAACAACAGCGCCTGTTGGTCTCAAGAAGCCACTCTGATTTCGCGGCTTGCAGAGAGATTTCCACCAGGAAAAAAACTGTCGAGCGAGAAGGGCGACTGCAAATGCGCTTTAAAAGAAAAGTTCAAGGACACCAGTACAGTCAGTACAGTTTTTCCACTGGACGTGACTTCGCTACGATGCGGATATGAAGCCTAAGAGAAAGAAGCACCGGGCCGTTTGAACTAACAATAAAGAAAAACAAAAGAGTTATTAAAGAAAAAGAAAAAAAAAGAGGACGGTACGCATAATGGGCAGATAAAGCAAAAAAAGAAAAAAAAAAACTATACTGGAAAACAATAAAACAGTGAGGCAGTGACCGTGTAAGCCGCTCGCTCGCCGTCTAAAGAACGTGTTTGAATGCAGCCGGCATGACGCTCTTTTAAGTACGAAGGGAAATCGACATGCAGTTCGGTCGTCATATAGTGTTTATATATATATATAGGTTTTTTTCCCTGAGGGCGAAACAGTTTTACTCCTTCTTGAGGGAGGCCATGTCGATGACGAAGCGGTACTGGACGTCGCTCTTGAGCATGCGCTCGTAGGCCTCGTTGATGTAGTCGATGTTGATCTTCTCCACGTCGCACACGATGTTGTGCTCACCGCAGAAGTCCAGCATCTCCTGTGTCTCGGGGATGCCGCCAATGCCGGATCCAGCAACACCTCGGCGAGTGCCAATCAATTGAATCGGCTGCAACGCTGGGTGCGGGTGGTCGGGCACGCCGACCAATATATGCATGCCGCTCACGTCCAGCGTTTCCACGTAGGGAGCGAGGTCGTGTGGGGCAGAAACGGTGTCGATGATGAGATCCAACTCTCGCTTGAGAGAGGCCATCTGCTCGGCGTCCTTGGAGATGACGACGTGGTGCGCACCAAGCTTCTTCGCCGCCTCCACCTTGCTGGTCGACGTCGTGAACACGGTCACCTCGGCACCCATGGCGTGCGCCAGCTTCACCGCCATGTGGCCCAGACCGCCCAGGCCCACCACGCCGACGTGGCTGCCCGCCTTCACGCCCCAGTGGCGCAGCGGCGAGTAGGTTGTGATGCCGGCGCACAGCAGCGGCGCGGCGGCGCACAGGTCCAGGTTGTCGGGGATGCGCAGCACGAACTCCTGGCGCACCACGATGTGGTCTGTGTAGCCGCCCATCGTCAGGCCCTCAGGAGTGAGGCCGTTGTAGGTGGGCGTCATCCCCTTCCTACAATAGTTCTCCAGGCCTTGAAGGCATTGCTTGCACTGCAGACACGCGTCCACCATGCAGCCCACGCCCACGCGGTCGCCAACCTTGTACTTGGTCACGTCGCTGCCCACCGCCGTCACGTGGCCCGCAATCTCGTGGCCGGGGATCATTGGATACCGTGCGTTGCCTTGCTCATTTCGGGCTTTGTGCAGGTCGCTGTGGCACACGCCGCAGTACTNGATCTTGATGCTCACGTCGTTGGATCGAGGGCAGCGGCGCTGAAGTGTCATGTAGTGTAGTGGGTTTGTTGGGGAGTCTGTACCCCATCCGTAAGCTTCGGTCGTCATAGCCGGACACGTGGACGTTTTGGTTAACGGACGAGTTGTTGCGGAGAGAGAACGGCTGGGCGACGAAAAAGAGAGAATTGGGGAGAGTGCAAAAGAGAAGAGACGAACAACACCAGTAGAACACCGTCGCATGTCTTGTTGTTCAGTTTGTGTGTTGGCGAGCGTAATAGACGAGGGTGTGGAAGGGTTTAGAACGACGCAGTGTGCATCGAGGTGATCAACGCGCGATGTGGCGATATGCAGCAAGGGGAGGAGTCACCGGAGAAAACAAAAGAGAAGTATTTCGTGTGGAGTTGACAACGAGGAATAATAATAAAAAACCAGAGAGAATGTCATGATGGAGGGCCGATGTGTGCATGATTGTTTCTTTTTGGTGCTGCCACTTAACACACTGTACAACATTTTCCTGCCGAGCCTCGCAGCGAGCAGCCAAAAGGCTTTGAGCTTTCAATGGAGTTGTGTTTCTGGGACTGTGTGACGAGTGTAGACTGTCCACATGGGAGTCGTATCTGTTTTTGGGTTAAATAAAACCTTTTTACCCCAGAAACAGTACCGGCAAGCTCAGTCCATCGTGTCTTTCAAACTTATTCTTTTCTTTTTTGACGGGTGCTGCTGTGAGATGCTGCCCACAGAGCCTCTTCTCTTTCCCCTCTCTCATCGCATCAGCCTCCTCTTGACGGTAGTGCCATATCGTGGGTAAAGGGGCAGCCGAAAAAAAAGACGAGCAAATGTGTCATGCAGCTTGAATACTCAATACCGTATTTGAGGGGAAATATATATTTGGCAAATGAAAGCGATAAGAAGAAAAGTCAAACAATCGTGTAGTGGAAGCTACAGTTTTTGTTTTGCCACAAGTTTGGCAGTAGCCGCTATGTATAAGTTCAACAACGTCGCCCTGCGCACCTCAATCTGCCTGCGATGCTATGATAAAGGACAAAAGAAAAACGAAGAATGGATTTGTGGAGGAGAAGTGCGTTCAGCTTGAAGCAGCCCACATCTAAAAAAGAAAGCCTGCGCCGTAAAAACCAGCGGAACAACGGACCCGATTAAGCAATACATATGGCATAATTAAAAGGTAGGGAGGCTAGTTTTAAAAATATTAAAACACTATTTGGGCTTTCTCTCTTTCTCTCTCGCTGTCTCCTCTCTTCTCTCGTAGCGATGATTTGCTAGAATACAAAGCAATGGATCATCGTAGCGCCGCAACCTTCACGAGGCCACGTAGTAAGTAGCCTGTGAAACTGAAGGAAAACCATGAAAGGTACGGCAGGAGAAGAGTAGCGCTTTCTACACGACTTGCAGCAATTGTCTTGAGTTTTGCCCTCACATACCCGAACAACACTTAAAAGAAAATAAATAAATAATGATGTGTAGCCAACACACACGCACACACAAACAGCATTACAACATTGTGTGCTCCGCGTGGACGAGGACCAGCTGCCTTGAGCTGCAGAGTGCAGCTTCACCGTGACTACCCAGACAACGACACACCGCGCAGTGGCCGAGGAAGTACGTCAAGAACAGCGAAGCAACGATAGAAAACGGAGAAGACAAAGAACACAACAACAATTTAGAAAAAAGAGGGGCGAAAGTCTGGTATGTTCAAGTGCATACACGGTCGACCCGACAAACCGCGCTAAGGCACAGAACATATTTCTGCCTTGCTACCTTTAAGGAGACGCACCGGGGCATCTTTTGTTTTCTAAAATTTAATAAAATTGAAATACGTTATTATTTAGATCATTCAACACAAACTGTCTAGCCATGTTGAGAACAGAGGATTTCTTACCTTCTCCGCAAGTATTCACGTCCCGCTGGACTACATTACAGCTTTAATTTTTTAAAGAAGAGATAGCCGCTACGAGTAGGGGCCTGTGCCAGTTTCGATGCGCTGGGCCCGGAGACCAACCGCTACGCCGCACGCCTTTCTCGAAAAAGAAAATGAAGTGCATTGACACTGAGACTCTTTCCGCGGAACTATGTGTAACGACGGTGGATTTAGACGGCGCCGCCAACAACAGCCAAGACCTTTTCGTTCCCAAGTGAACTGAATTGCGATAACGCCGCTCTACTCCTTCTTGAGGGAGGCCATGTCGATGACGAAGCGGTACTGGACGTCGCTCTTGAGCATGCGATCGTAGGCCTCGTTGATGTAGTCGATGTTGATCTTCTCCACGTCGCACACGATGTTGTGCTCACCGCAGAAGTCCAGCATCTCCTGCGTCTCGGGGATGCCGCCAATAGCAGACCCAGCAACGGAGCGACGGCCCATGATAAGCTGGAACTGCGAGATGGGCGGGTTCGGCGCATCGGGTAGGCCAACCAGAACGTGGGAGCCGTTGATATCCAACGTATCAAGGTAGGGAGAAAGATCGTGTACCACACCGACGGTGTCGATGATGAGGTTGAGCTTGCGCTTGCAGGAGGCCATCTGCTCGGCGTCCTTGGAGATGACGACGTGGTGCGCACCAAGCTTCTTCGCCGCCTCCACCTTGCTGGCCGACGTCGTGAACACGGTCACCTCCGCACCCATGGCGTGCGCCAGCTTCACCGCCATGTGGCCCAGACCGCCCAGGCCCACCACGCCGACGTGGCTGCCCGCCTTCACGCCCCAGTGGCGCAGCGGCGAGTAGGTTGTGATGCCGGCGCACAGCAGCGGCGCGGCGGCGCACAGGTCCAGGTTGTCGGGGATGCGCAGCACAAACTCGTCACGGACGAGAATGTGGTCCGTGTAGCCGCCCATTGTGATCTCGCTGCCGTCCTGCGCCTTGGAGTTGTACGTGCCAGTTTTGCCGTTGTAGCAGTACTGCTCCAATCCCAGACCGCACTCCTTGCACCGCTTGCATGAGTCGACAATGCAGCCCACGCCCACGCGGTCGCCAACCTTGTACTTGGTCACGTCGCTGCCCACCGCCGCCACATGGCCCACAATCTCGTGGCCGGGGACCATCGGAAACACGGTGGACCCCCACTCATTGCGCGACACATGAATATCGGTGTGGCACACGCCACAGTACTCGATCTTGATGGTCACGTCGTTTGGCTTTGGGTCGCGGCGCTTAATGTGCATAAACTCCAACGGGCTCGTGCCCGACTTGGCACCCCATGCACATGCATCAGACGGCATTTGGTGCTTGGCAAGTTGACTTGGCGTTAGTAGTTACAGGTGTTCCACAATGTTGAACTAGATTAAGGTTTTTTGTTTACACAATTACAGGCTTGTTTGTGTTCTGTAAGAATTTTTTGTTTTTTCTCGGAGACGATAAGGTTGTGTGAGACCGGAATGGATTGCTTGGTGAGTTAAATTCTGAAGACCAGGAACACAGAGGATGAGGCATCATGCATTACGAGCGGAAGAGGTGAAGACAGGAGATATAATTACAGGTGAATTTGTGTATCGCAAGTACAGAAAGAGAGAGAGAGAGGAAGAGCCGACACTGCTGTGGCATGTGGTAGGCGTTGAAGTACAATTTCGAACGAACGCGCGCCACAGAGAAAGAGCAACATCTTCTCGATTCCTTATCACCGAGCAAACTTCACAAAAAAAGAAAAATAAATGGATGTGTATACATTGCACGGAATTGTGCGCAAAGCTCTTCTTCAGCCAAATAATCGAGCGTTGATCTTGGTGTTCATGTGCTCCTCAGACTTCTCTGCGGTAGAATAGAATTATCGTCACATTCCTTTATCCGACACTGCTGCCTGGCGCACTTTTTGCGATGTGTCTTGTGTTACGTGTCAAAGAGACGGAGAACGTCCAGGATGGGAAATGCACCGACGACACAATGAAGATGGTGGGACGAGCAAAAAGAGAAAACACTATTGTTTTCTACTTTTGAGGGGAGAAGCGCAGGGATAGACGCGTTCCCTTCCACGCCTTCTTCCTTATGCGCTCTTCTGAGAGCATATTCAAAGGCATTCTCATCCGGTTCAACGCACAGCGAGGCCAAATCAGATCGGTGACTATCAGCGCGTTACCTCCCGGAAAGTGAAGAAGCCAACGGAAAGCATCACTCTCAAATAATTGTGTTGCGCGGAGCGCGGGTTTTGAGTTTCATAATGTAGAGGCATCGTCAACGTGTTTGGTGCTCCACCAACAAGCAGTTTCTCCGACGCCTCAGCTGAAGTGCCTTCTCCTTCCGCTTCGACAACTTCGTTGCCGCAAGGACACCACGTTTAAAGCAAGAGGTCAGAAGAAGAAAAGGTCGAAGAAACAAACAGCAAAGACATGTAGTAAAACAGAAAAAAAAGAGTAACTTAAACTGTGATCAGCTGTACCAGCAAGACTGCAACGCTGTCGACAAACTCAACAGCGGCCTCACACGCGTCCGCCTTGGCTGTTTAACGCCCAACTTCTCTCCTCCTTCCAAATTGACAGAAGTAAGATACCGAACGCTAGACGAAAGCCCTCTAAAAGGTGAAGAACGCCCTATACTCTGCGTGCATGGCTGTCTACAAAATACAACTCATTGTTATAGAACATCACCCAAGTCTCGCGAATGCCGCGCAGCCGGAGAAGAAGGGAAGAATCCAATCCTTCTTTTTAAGAGGGGAAAAAAACCGCCGCATTGGCTAGTTTTCTGCTTTTTGTTTTTGCATATTTCCTTCCTTTTTTTTTTGGCTGTCTGCAGGTGTTCCACTCCCGCTGTTGCTCGCACGCCATCTCTCAAACCTTCGCACTGTAGTGCTGAGATCCGTCGCCGCCACTGCCGCCATCGACGTCACCGCCCTCCACCGGGGCAGAGGCGTCGATCGGGAGGTCAGGCAACACGCCGCGGTCCTTCAGCAATCGCTCCACAAACGCAGGCGGATTCGGTGCGTCATAGAAGGGATACGCCTTCAAGCGGTAGGAGGACGGATCGACCGCGACTTCTGTGCCGATGCTCGGTGGGGGCGGCACCATGGCGTCGAAGGGCACGGCCGCGGCGTCGTCGTAGTCCATGTGCCACCCAGGCGTGTCTGCGAAGTTAATTTGCACCGGACGCGTGGTCGACTCCCCGTGAAACGTCACGTAGCCGTACGCCGTGCCTTTACTGCCGTCGCGGTCAAAGTCGATGGCGGCGAGGGTGACGTACTTGTCGTAGGTTCCCTGCCGCCACTCATCCCGGTAGAATTTTTGCCCGCGGCCGTGGTAGCGCGTTTGCGAGGCAATCTGAAAAATATTCGCGCCGGTCGAGAGGTTGTAGGCGCGTGTGGCGACGGTTGCCTTGAGCACCTCCAGCGGATCGACCTGGGCAGCGCGGTCAATGTGGTCGAGCTCCACCAGCTTGCTGCCGTCCAGCACAAGCTTGTCCTTGTTGTTCAGCACTACACCAGGAACGTACTCCTGTGCCGCCGTCCACGGCATGCGTCGCCGGTGCGCGTCGGAGGAAAGCCGCATGCCTTTACTTCCGAGCGTCATGGAGCTACCCGCATTGAGTGCGTCGCGGGCTAGCAGTCGAGTTGGGCGAAAGAGCATGATGAATGCTGCGTGAGCAACCTATACGAGTAAATGAAGGGTAGAGAAGCTCTATCCTACGCTTCCTTGGAGCTACTACTATCCAAATTTAGTGATGAGAAAGAAAAAGAAAAAACAAGGGGAAATACGCTTACCCCAAAACAAGGAGAAGAGGATCACAATAGCTCTATCTCTTCCTCACAGAGTTGGTGCTTTGGAGACGGTCAGGAGAGACAAATGAGTAGAACGGAAGAGAAAGAAATTGATGGAACGGCAATGCGATGAAGGAATCGTGTTTGTGTGTGTGTGTGTGTGTGCGCGTGCGTCATAAAAGGGGAAGAAATTAAAAGAAGCGCATAGGCACACCTCACCTATTCTGAGAAACAATATGTGCAAACGCGCAGAACGAGTTACGACTCAGCTTTTAGCCATTAACTTCAGAACGCCTACTAGGGGGTATACCAGCCAAGTGATGCGCATTGCGTGACGCCGTGCGTCCTTCTCCTTCCCTTCACATATTTCTTTTCTAGTGAGGACCTTGCTGAGACACAGACACACCATCAAAGGTGGCTCTCTGCTTGCTGGCAAACAGAGCGACAAGAAGAAAGCAAATGCTTTGCAGGGGATTCAGTTTTGAAGCGGCGCTCGATAAGAGAGACGAAGGTGGACGCAACAAGAACACAGCTAGCACGCAAAAAGAGAAGAAGAACTTGGCTTCAAATGAAACAGGAAAGAGGCTGTTACAACACTGACCAACAGCTGATGGGCGATGAAAAAACCCGGTGAGAAAAAGGAGAAAGAGCAACAGAACAACAACAACAACAACAACAGAAAAGAAAGTTCATCAGAGGCTTATTGGAGGTAGACATACACATGCCTCTTTTTTTTTTCTTTTTTAGCCAAGAGAAGGTAAGATAAGCATGCAAGCGAAGCTAAACAGAAGGAATTCTCCAAACACATGGAGAGCTACGTGGCCTTGACACCGATAGATTCCTGTCTTGTGTGTGGGTTTGTATACGCAAGTGCGGCTATGCGCCAATCACCGCTATCCACACCACAGCTGCCATCTCAGCACAGGAAAAAAAAAAAAGAGGCCGCTAAAAAAAATATCCGCATTTGAATTGCATCATGGAAATTGCGTCATCACAACTGCGCGCATTTCACGTTGCACCGTGTCCGTGACTACAAAGTCCACAAAGCGCGTCAGTTTCTTCTTTGAAGCTGCACAGCTCGCAGATAAGTGCGTTTGTTCTAGTTTTATATTATTTGTTTGAGTTTCCCCCCTTACCGAAGAGATGAGAGAGCTGTCAGAAACTTCGCCGGCGTCAGCAACGACGTCCCGCCCACCATCGTCTCTGTTCGCGTGAGCTGCGAGATCTCATACCCCGCCCGAGCCTCTCCAAAGGTGGCCCCGCCGAGTACAAAGAGCACAACACGCCGACGACTCTTCAGCGCGATTTGGCCCTCGTGGCCGAGATCCAACGTCACGTTCGTCTCACCGCCCGGGCCGCTGGCAGCGCCTCCACGATTGAGTGCGTCGCTGCCGTTCACGCCGGACCGCAGCGTGCGTCGCTGCTGAGCCCCGTTCGCGCCGCCGCCCTTGGCTGCGTTGACCGCGTTTCCGAGTCCCGCCCCGATGACCCCCGTGAAGAGTGGGAAATCTGACATGCTCAGGTTGTTGCCCACCGCCGCGTTGAGGATCAGGTAGGCCTGGTTGCGAAACGTGTCGCCAGCGCTCTTGTTGGTATCCCCGCGGTTGGGGCTGCTCAAGGGAGTTGTGGTGTCCGACTTCGCGGCCCGAGTCGTGCGCAGCGAGCGTCGCATCATCGAACCCAAGGTGTTAGCTTTGGTGGGGCTGTTCGTCTTATCGGCCGCCTCGGCGGCGCCGTCGGCCTTCTCCTGCGGCAGCTGGCCCATGCGGGAGATGAACATGGTCAGGCTGTTGCACCGGTCCGCCTCGCTGGTGAGCCCCGACTCCTGCAGCAGCATCAGCTTCTTCGCTTCGGTAAATTCGCGGGTGTTTGTTGCCGCACAGAGCAGCAGCAGCAGCCGCGCACGCACGGGCAGGGGAAGGGAAACGTCAGCGGAGAGGCGGCGGACGCTCTCGTAAACCTCCTTGAAGGGCCGTCGCCCGGTCGCCATGTCCTGCTCCACCTCGCACACCTCTGCGAGCTTCTGCTGCTTGTAGAGCTCCATGATCTTGGTGCAGATGTCGATGTGCACGGAGAGCTTTGCCTGGCGCTCTTGAAACTCGGGCAAGGCGCGGATGGCGCTGCCGACGTTCGCGAGCTTGTTGCCACCTGGTGCGATGTTGCTCATGCCGTTTGCCAGGGCTGGATTGGCAGCAATGAGCTCCTGCAGCTTGCGCGGGATCTCCTCCAGACACACAGGGAGGAAGCGGTGGCGGTATTGGCACCAGTAAGGGTCCTGCTCGTCGATGGGACAGCTCCGCGAGCCCTCTTGCCCGGCGCGGCCCTCGTACGTCTGCTCGTAGATGCCATTGGCAAGGGGCATAAGGTCGTTGAGGACGCACTGGTAGGTGCGCTCGTGCAGCAGCGGCTCCACCGCGTCGAAGGAGCGGTCGACCAGGATCAGCAGCGGCGGTTCTTCGCCGTCAGCCGCCCCACCGCCGTTGCCGCTGGCAAGACGGAAGGCCGACGCGTTGCTGCGTGTCATGGCGGCGACCTGCTCCGTGAAGAGCCGGGCAACCTGCTGTGCCAGCCGACTTGTGCCTTGGTAGCGCACCGACGGGGCCCCGGCGCCAATGGTGAAGAACACAGACACCAAACGCCGCGCGGTTTGCCCCAGAATGTTCTCGCGACCACCCGAGAGAGCCACCTCCGGGGGAAAGAGCTTCTGAATGTCGCCCATCATATCGAAGGAGAAGAGAAGCGTCTCGGGGACCGCGAAGTCCAGCAGCATGTCCTTCAACGTCTTCAGCGCCTCTACCAATCGCGTCTCGGTAGCCATGAGTTGGATAAGGTTGTCCGACGCGGGGGAAGTGAAAAAAACGTGTGCCTCACGGTACATGTTCTTGTAATTCCAGTCCTGCATCACGCGGCGCACAGACTCCTCAGTGGGCTCGATTAGGTAGATGGCGGCGCTGCTCAAGACGGGCTGACGGGGAAGGCTGAGGTCCTCGACGAGGGTTACGCCGTGGTCCATCAAGTCGTGCATGCGAACGCAGATGCTGAGAATCTCAGCCCCTTTATTGTCGCACACGAGAATGTTGTAGTCGCCCGCGACATTGTCCAGCATGTCTGTAAAGATGCGCTGCTTCACACACCCCAGCAGACCACCACGCAGGGTCACTTTCTTTGACGGGCCTGCGCGATTGGCCTTGGCGTTTGAGGCGAAGCCGCCCGGAGGTGCGAGAGGGGAGGCGGCAGCGGCGGCACCGCCTGCCTGCGCGTCGGCTCCCAAGCCGGTACCAACACGAAGCATCTGCGAAGTGTTGCAGGATGAAGCAGAGGCACAAAAAAAGAACTAATTGCAATGTCGCAAAGTCATGCAAGAAACACTGCTAGACGAAAAGAATAGCCAATAGCAAACCGCTATCGAAGACCCCTCCGAGTACGGTGTCGATGAGGAGGCAAGACACGAGGAAAAAAAAAAAAAATAGCAACAGTGGTGCGGCGTCAAACGAGTTGGTGAGTTGCAGCCACAGACGCTTTGCCAATCAAGGAGATACAGTAGCAGGGATTAGGAAATTGTACAAGTGGACGGCACAAGAGAAAATATATGGCGGGTGTATCGCACAACGAGAAAAAAATAATCGAAAAAGCCTCTTCAGTGACGAGCTAAAAAGAGAGGTATGGAAAGGGAAATGCATCGGACACAGGGAGAAAGAGAGAGAGAGAGAAAGTGGGGTGTTGCAAAGACACGGGAAAAGGGGACAGGCAGAGACAACAATAAGGAGTAAACGAGGAAAGGGAGCTTGGATTGAAGTACAGGTTAACGGAAGAGCTGCCTCGCATCCACCGAAATCGAAGAGAGAGCTAACCGCCAAAGAAAAGAGGTCCTTGCGTACCACCACTGTTTCTCCTGTGAAACAAGTCTTGTTGGGAAGCATTAAGTCAAGGATAACTATCGTCCAGCCGCTGTGCCCGCACTGCAAAGCTAAAGGCCGAAAAGAGAAGTTGAGCTTGGCTTTCAATTTATTTGTATTTTTGTTGTTGGTGTTGTTGCAGTCAGCTGAGCTTCCAAAGCATTACTTCTTTACATGCAAATAGTATTGTAGAAAAAGAGAAAAGGGGGTAAGAAAAAAAAAAGAAAAATTGCAAAAAAAAATTGTACACGCTTGCGCATACCGAGTAGCCGACGGCACGGCACTCCTTTGGTCGCCCCTTTTTTGAAATGTATATGTGCAAAAGAGTTCACTATCAGAAAAAAGATTTTTTTTTTTTTTAAAGGATGAATGTACATTGTTTATTTCACCCGGGCGAGTTTAGATGGCGTACGACGTGCATCGGCAGAGAAAGAAGTAAATTTATAAAAAAGATACAAAACCAGCACTTTGCCACAAGAAACTGATCTATATCGCGTTGAGGACAGCAACTCAATTCTTCACTCAGGCGGCAGTTACATGTGCTGAAGGGGGAACGGAAACGTACAACAGTAGCCCACAGTTTCTCGAGAATGAAAAGGGACAACATCCAGTATCAAGTATGACAACAATAAAATCTAACATGCGTCAGGTGCGTCCAACCAGCGTAGGCAGAAAACAAAAAAAAAAAGTGTGGGGTCAACGCACGGTAGTCAAGGTGGGGAAAAAAATCTGTATAGGGTGGGGTGGTGAAGAAAACAAACCTAAAAGAAAGTGAAGCATCGAACTAAAATACGCAGGGGTGACTGGAAGAAAGAAAGAAAGGCAGGCCTCAGCAACTTTCAAATAGAGATATACATATACATGTCGAGAGAGTGCTGTGCGGAGACACGCCCCTAAAAAGAAGGAGCTTCATTTTAAAACGTCCTATAGCATACATGCTTTCGTGTTACTACACATAGTTTTCCTCCTTATCCCCTCACTCGACCTGCGAAAAGTTGACGGTGTAGTGACCAGGTCCGGGTGCTGTGGTGAAGAGTCGAACGTAGCGCTCCGACTGCACTCGGTGCCCACGGAACTCGTGCTCCTTTGTAATCTGCTTCTCAAAGTCCGGCACCGACTTCACTACCGGGGCGAGGTACTCGGTTGGGTTGTACATCACCTTCGCGCCGCAGCCCTCCATCTGCTCACGACCGCCCTGGCGACGAGTCGCGGTGCGTCCGATCGACGGAGTGCCCTTCACGCGGCCGCCCGTCAGCGCGAAGCCGCGATCCGTTTCGTACGTCAGGTCGTGGAGTGGAGCCATGTGCGCCGGCCGCGGGCTGCCCTTCCCCAGGTCCGTCACACAGCCAGTCCGTGGCTTTGTGAGTGCCACCGAGGGCACATCCCCGAGCTCGGTGGCGCTGGAAACGTGCAGGGCTTGATGCCCAGGCGCGCAAGGGTGGATGATGGCGGATCGGCTGCGCGCTTCTGTGAACGCCTCAGCGCCGTCGTCGTCGACACCGGCAAGCGCACCGTACCTGCCGTGGTCGTTGCCAGCGTCGTCGCCTTGGTACGCCACCGTGAGGCCGAGCCTCGCTCGTGCCTCCCGCTCCGCACGACTGGGCACCTTACCGAAGTCGCGCACGTGCGCCAACCGCGCAGCATCACCGATTAGCGGACGTGGATACTCTAAATTGCGCTCTACGGAGACCGTAGCGTCGATGGCCGGATCTCCCAAGGCCTGCGTGCCACTGAGCATCTCGTCGCTTTCCCGCGTTCGTGGCGGCAGCACGGCGGCCCGCTCCTTTGGCAAGGTGGACAGCAACGCCTGGTCCACATCGAGGGCCTCGCCGTTGCTGGCTGGTGCTGTACGGCCGTACCAGTGCGTGCCACGTCCGGTAGCGCGGTCCATGGTGACGGTGCGGGGCTGATTCGCTGCGATGTCCCCGCAGACGTCGTAGACGGACGCCGGCACACCCGACACCAGCGGTGCGCGACGCCGCTGCGTCTGTGGCACGTCGAGCTGCACCAAGCAGTGCGCGCGCTTCGAGGAGGAGCGCACATCCGGGTAAGGCCAGTAGTACACGTCCGGTGCAGCTGTGCCTTGCGCCACGTGTCGAGGCACCTGGGAGATGAACATGGAGCTGCCCTTGATATTCTCGCCTGCTGAAAAGAAAGCGTCCGTCTGGGGCATGGTGCTCGCTCCGTCACCCATGCGTTCCGTTCCAAACCCGACCTCATCGCGCAGTGTCTGGCCAAAGACCGAGGCGCCATCGCCACCGTTTCGGTCGCCATCGCCCGCCGCGCTGCCCTCGCGTCGGTGATCCTCCTGCGCCTGTCCCTCCCCTCCCACCTGCTGGCCCGCCTCGGGCGGTGGCACGGCCGCGGAGGCGACGGCGGAGACCTGCGGCGTGACGTAGCCGCCCGTGACGCGGGGCTCCACTGTGGTGTACCGCACGTAGTACTGCCCCACCGCTGGCTGCCGCTGACCGGGTAGGTAGTTGAGGGACTTGACGCGGTCTGCAGCGGCACGACCCTGACACGTGAAGGCCCAGGTACCGCTGGGTAGTCCATCAGGGCTGGCATCCGCCTCCATCGCCGTCGTCGTTGCATCGGGCACAGTAAAGGCGTGAGCCTCTGCCGTTGGACTTGGAGCTCCGTCGCTTGCGGACGAGCCCAGTGCATGCTGCTGCTGCTCCAGCTGCTGCTGCTGCCGTGCGGCGTACGCCTGTCGCAGACTGTACGGCAGCGTCTCCACGTCCACCAGTGCCGGCTGCTGCTGCTGCTGCTGTGACGGTCCACGCTGTTGGATGAGAGGGGCGAGTTGTTCGAGAAGATCTGGGTGCGGCGCCGACACGTCCCGCAGCGCGGCCTGACGCTCCATCCGCTGCGCATCGGTGCGGTAGGCACGGAAGCTGCTGATGAGCTCGTAATTGTCCTCAATCTGCCGTGTGGTGGAGAAGGTGGGCACAGCCCCGATGAGGGTGACGTAGCCGCGGCCCTCGCCTCCGATCTTCGTGCCGCCGAGCGACTCCGTGCCGTCGTCTGCGGCAGCCGTCATGGAGGGCGCCATGGTGGGCAGCGCGGGAATATGCAGTCCACCGCGAGCAGCGGCCTTCAACTCCACTACAGACGACGCATCGGACTTTAGCGCGATGGCGTACGCAGAAACGCGGTCATCTCCAGCCCCCGCCCTGCCGCGTCGCCCCTCTGCTGCGTGGGGGTCTCCGCAGGCACGCTGCAGCTCTTGCTGAAGACGCAGTTGCCGCTCCCGCTCCAACCGGTTCATCGTGAGGGCGCTCGGCTGCATTTCAGTCCCACCGAAGCGCTGGTGCGATAGCGTCGTGTCGAGGGCACGGCCAAGGGTGCTGTGTGCGCTCTTCGCGGACTTCACCAACGTGCTGAGGAGGTTAGGGTCGTCGAGTGCGCTGGTGTTGCCAGCCGCAGCGGTGCGGGTGGAAGCGCGTCCGCTCACGGAGCTTGTCGTTGCCATTCTACGTGCGTAGGTGTGCTGTGCTCTGCTTTTTTGTTGTCGTTGTTATTGTTTTTCTCTCGGGTAGTATGGAGAACGATGCACAGGTTTTTAGTTGCTGAGGAAGATAGCGCGGTTGAAAACACCAGAGAAAAAAAAGGAGAAGGAGAAGAAGCACAGGGTAGTGCAACAACGGAAATGGGATTGAAAGAGGAGAGCACGAGGGGAAGCGAGGGTGCAGGTAGTATTCTCGGTCAGGCTGCGGGGACGTTCGAATGTAAAACAAAAGTCTTCTTTGCCACCGAGATTAAAGAAACCATCTTTTCTTGCAGGAACAAGGAAGTCGTGCTTTATTTTTTATCTTTATAATAATTATTTATATATAAATATATGTATTTTGTGTGTGTGTTGTTGTTATCGCTACATGCGTGATTAACGACGCTCACTGTACCACTACACGCGAGGAAGGGCAAGACGATAGTTTCCACCAGATACTAAGAAAAACAATACAAGATAGGACGTACCGGACTGCTCAGAGACCCACACCTAGTGGTGATGTTGTTTATTTCTCAGCTTACCTCTCACTTCGTAATCAACGAAAAAACAAAAGCGAGCAACAACAACAACAGCGAAAAAAAAAAAAAAAGTGATCCGACGCGTGACATTCGACGACGAGGAGTTCATCAAGAAGTAGTTTATGTGTATAAAGGGGGATATGGCTAGAGTTAATGATCGGGCTGATAGAACAACAACAAAAGAAAAAAAGAGACGGAAGATTAAAGAAAGTGTAGACAAGAAAAGGAGAAACATAAAAAGCAGGCGAGTAACCTTATCTGAGAGGATCACACAAAAACCAACATAGATAGATATAGAAGTATATATATATATGGATATCTGGATTCCTTTTCTCTCACTAAACACACCGCTACAAAAGAGGAGAAGAAAAACAAAGCCGATCGAAGAGAAAAAAACAAAAAAGGGAGTGAGTACACGGCTGGGCACGACAGCGGCCTGAACGAAAGGAGGTAGAGTTTTCGACAGCGAGAGCCGGAAAACAAATCCTCGAACAAAAGCACACACATCAGAAACAACATAAAAAGAAGAGGAAAGCGGCGTATGATATATCTATATATATAAAGTGGTCCGCATCCTTTTTTTTTTTGGGGGGGGGGGTGATAATGGCCACCTAAAGTTTCTTGTATTTTTTTTTTTGCCAGTTGTCGTAGGAATTCCTGGTCAGAAAGAGTTTAAGCCATCTCCCTCCGTGGGCTTCTTTCTGCCCTTCTTGTGCGCTGGCCCTCGCCTCCATTGCAAGCCGCATATTTTCTCTAAGACCGCACCCGCACTCGAAGCAGCTGCATAGGAACAGACACACACACACACACAAACAAGGGGAAAAAAAACAAGAGAAAGTGCTACTGCGCATACCACAACAACAACCAAGAGAAGTCAGATTGGGTCAGAAAGAGAGGTTGCGGAAAACAAACAAACAGAAGGAAGAGAAGAAGTTTTGTATGAAGAAACCGCGCAGCTCCTCTTTCGCTGCTTGCTCACTCTGCGGTTAGAAGAGCTCACCAATCGTACGCACCGCACGCAGGACGTCGGTGAAGTTGTTGTACATTGGCGCAGGAGCCAGGTGAATGACATCCGGCGAGCGCTTGTCCACCATCACACCCTCGTCCAGCAGTTGGCGCTGCAGGATGGAGGCGTCGTCGGTGCCGTCCGTCCCGGTACCGAACTCGAAGGCGGTCGAGTCGAGCTCCGAGGACTTCATCTTGTTGGGGAGAATGCGAACGGACAGCTGCGCACCGCGCTGGTTCGGATCTGCCGGCGTGATCACCTCCAGGCAGCCCGGCGGCACCAGCTCCGTAAAGAGCAGCTCCAGGTACGCCGTCAGCAGCAGCGATTTTTGCCGGATCGCGGGCAGGCCAACAGAGGCCATGAGCTTCAGCGAGGGCCCCAGGATCATGCAGCTAGCTGGCGAGGCCATGCTCAGCTGAAACGCGGAGGCGCCAGGCGCGGGCTCGAAGTTGCGGTGTGGTGAAAAGCGAGTCTTCATGTCGTTGCCCCACCACCCCTTGAGATACTTCAGCGGTGTGGTGCCGGAGGTGTGCTTGTTGTGTACGAAGATGGCACCGATGTTGCCTGGGCCGCTGTTCAGGTACTTGTATGTGCACCAGCAGGCGAAGTCAACTTCCCACTCGTGCAACTGCAGCGGCACGTTGCCCACGGCATGCGCGCAGTCCACGCCAACGAGAATGTTCTTGGCGTGGGCGGCCTTGACGATGGAGGCAATGTCAAACCACTGCCCTGTAAGGTAGTGCACAGCCGAGATGACAAGCACCGCCGTTTCCTCCCCGTGCTTGTCAATGGCTGTCAGAAAGGCTTCCGTTGGGATCACGGTGGCCGCGTCTTCAGTGCTCTTTGCCCCTGGAGCAGTAATCGTAATAAGGTCCTCGGCGGGATTCATTCCTCGGGTTTCGAGTTGCGAGACGAACGCGTAGGCGTCGCTAGGGGAACAGCGGTGCTCCATCATGAGCTTCTTCTTCGCGGCCTGGGGTCGATAGAAGGCTGTCAGAAGTAGATGCAAGTTCACCGTCAGCGAGTTCATGATGGCGACCTCGGCGTCCTTGGCGCCGACAAGGGAGGCCATCTCCTTGATGTAGATCTGATCCGCCTCGAACCATGGGTTGGGCTGCATCGTGTTTCCCTCGCAGCCCTGGTCGCGCCACTTTTTCAAAAATCCAGCCACGGCGGACTCCACACCGACGTGCTGAGGGCCCAGCGAGTTGCCGACCAGGTAGGAGAAGGGTGTGCCATCGCGCATCGCGGGGATGTGGTAGGCATCGCGGTGCTCACGTAGCGGGTCGGTGCTGTCCATGTGTTCAGCAAAGCCGTCCTCCGTCAGCGCCATACCAGTCGTACTGACTGTACTGAGAAGCGTTTCGGTGGCTGCGTTGCGCATTTTTTTTTCTTGTGGAGCAGGTGGTATAGATTTTTTTTGTTGTTGTTGTTGTTTGGAGGGCTATTAAAATGACGTTAGAAATCTGGATGTTGTTTGTGCGTGCGTACTGGCGTAGACGTGCGAGGTTCGAGGCTATGTGAAGCTACTGTTGAAACAAAATATAAAAAGAAAAAAATACTTAACACTGTATTTAGAGTTTTTCTTTGACAGTTGATTAGGACGAGGGGGAAAAAAAGCGTTCAGTTTACTTCGTTTCTCGTTGACAAACAAACTGAGAGAAGAAAACCCACCAATAACAACACAGAGGTTGAAATGATAAAAAAAAAAGAGTTGAGTATCTGGAGCTGGATTCTTAAATGTTGGTGGCCAAGCGGGTATGCGTGAGGAAATGTAGTTTCAAGATGTACAGTGGAGAACGGCAATGGAACTCAGCGGTGGAAAGGAAGAAGAAGAGTTGAGAGAAGAAGAAAGGATGAGGGTGGATATGAATCACGCTGACTCATCTCACGCGATGAAGGTGTCAACCGCGACCACGTCAAAAATGAATGTGAATCATCTTGTTGTGGTCCGGCCAAAAAAAAAAAAAAGGAAGAGAAAAGAGAAAACCGTTGCAATGTCCAGCCTCATCGCTGGTCCCCTAACCAGGCCTAATACAGTTCCGCACTCAAGCGCCACCTCGGTGCTTTACATACACAAAATACCACACAACATTGCCAGGATGCACGCTTCTGATGCATTCTCGCCGGCGTCGTTTACCTGTTTGATTGTGAAACTCGCAAAACAACGATGGAAAAAGCAACGTTAAATCCCCACCTTCGAAGACGCATGGTCTCATTTGGGAAGTCTAAGAGAGAGAGAGAAACCCAAACACACACAAAAACACCGTCTGTATCCTCTCTGTCTCTCTCACTGTGCTTCGTCTCTGCGGTGGCTTCCATTCCAGTAGCCGCCGTCAAGTGGGTGTGCTCGGTACCAGTCCACGGTGCGCTGCAAGCCCTCCCCAAAGGACACCTGCTGCTCCCACCCAAGCGCAGTGAGCTTCTCGCTACTAATAAAGTAACGGGCGTCGTTGTAGGCCCGGTCATCCTCGTAGCGCACGTACACGTCATCGAAGTCCTCGCGCCGCGCCGCCTTGTGCGAGCGTGTGACGCAGGCCACAACACGCCGCGCCACGTCGCAAATTGACCACTCCTGCGCGCTTGCCACGTTGTACGCCTCGCCCACGCTGCCGTGGGCAAGAATGGTGAGCACTCCACGCACCGTGTCCTCGACGTACATGAAGCTGCGTTTGGAATGGCCGTCGCCGTGGATCGGCAGGCGCTCGCCTCGCAGGCACTCCGTGATGAACCTGGGGATTACCTTCTCGGGGTACTGGCCAGGACCGTAGACGTTGTTGCCGCGTGATACCAGCACCGGTACGCGGAAAGAATGGAAGTAGGCGAAGGCAATGTGCTCTGCTGCGGCCTTGGTGGCCGCGTAGGGGTTCGTGGGTTGCAGCACCGTATGCGCCTCCGTCGCCGCACCCATGTTCTCCGGTGTCTCGCCGTAGACCTCGTCGGTGCTGATGTGCAAAAATCGCGTGAGCTGACCGTAGGCCCGTGCGCACTCCAACAGCGTGTGCGTACCCACCACGTTCACCTGCGTAAAGCACAGGCTGTCCGAGAAGCTGTTATCCACGTGCGTCTGCGCTGCCATGTGGATGACAATGTCGATGTGATGCGCGCGAAGGGTGCGGGCAACCAGCTCACCGTCGAGGATAGAGCCCCTCACAAAGTGGTAGCGGGGCTTCATACTGTCCTGATCAACGTCGGCTGCATCGCCTTCTGTAGGAGAAAAAAATGGCACATCGGTTCCGGCGCAATACTCCATGTTGTCGAGGTTGTATACGTGCAGGTCGGACGGACCCCACTGAAGAAGACAGCGGATGAGGCAGCTACCGATGAAGCCACAACCACCAGTGACAAGCACCTGTCGACCAGGTAGCTGTCGCACCAGCTCCCGTGCGCGTTCGAGCACGTCTGCGTGTGGCACTGAGGACGACGCAAATGCCGAGGAGGAGGAGGAAGAGGAGTTGGAGACATCAGGTGCGTCGGCGACCTCGTCGTGAGTGTGCTCCTCGCTCATCTCACTTAGCGTGGCGGCAGATTCAAATTATAACTTTATGTATTTTGAGAGAGAATGAGGTCAATGAAATGGAAAAGAAACAGAGGATAAAATACACAAAGAATGCTAGAGCGTCAGACTAAATGACTCGCAAGAAATCGTACTGCTATTATTTAATGCGCCACTTTCGATTTGTTTTGTGTAAATTCAAGGATGCATCATACAATCTGTGAAAGCTGTGGAGAAAATACAGTTGGCGCTTTGCGCTGTCACTTGACGCTTTGTTTGTTCCTTTTAGAAGAAAAACACATCAGCAGCCACAACAAAGAAGCAAAACTTTGAGAAAGGGAGGAAAGGGAGAGCTAGAAGGTGACCTATTGGAGAGGTATTGAAAGGCACGAAAGCGCGCGTTACTGAACGGACTGCACGATGTAGCTTAAAGAACGTGCAGAGCACATGCTGAGGTTCGTTCTTGCAGAGAGAGAGGGAGAGAGAGAGAGAGAGGCCTCTTGCTTTCATCAGCAACAAGGTTTGCGGATGCGTGCAGTTCTCACAGAGAAGAGGCAGCATAGCACTCAACCACGCGTTTCTCCCCCCTCAAAACAAATCAATCAGAGAGAGAAGCACACCTCTACATCGGCGCGCGGAGAAGGAAACACCTTCGCCTATTTCGATTTCTCCATAGCACACAACTTTTTTTTTTTTTTTTTAGTGGGTGAAAAGTAAAAACGAAAGATAAAAAAAAAGAACTCGACATTGTTTAAACGGCTCTCGCCGTCGCCACTGTGTCGCGGATTTTCCTTCCCTTCAGAACGCGACGATACGCGTGAGGTAAGTATGGGGCGGAGGGACGCAAATAGATCTCAAAAGATAGAGGGAAAAGCAGAAAAGAGGATGTTTTTTCAAGCAGCAGAGTCAACAGTTGTTGCGAGCTGCTCGCCCTCCTTCTCCTCTCCACTCTACCGCGACCCGTTGGCCCCTCCTTCCCTACTTCTCTCACGCGTGGTACGCACACATCTGTAGACTACAAATACAAATAGTAATAAAACCAGCTCACGAAATCATGGGATAGCTTCATGTTCATTGTTCAGCTACTTAGTGGGCACCAGCGTTCGTCTTGGCGTGAGAGCGGGCCGTCACGGCGATCTTCTTCACCGACGGGTGGATGGAGCGCTCGATCTTGTCGGCCTTCTTCTTGTCGTTCACGACCAGCGTGTACAGGTAGCGGCTGCAGCGCACCTTGAACTTGGTCGCGCTCGGGTTCTTCTTGACCTTCACGCACCGCGCATCCTTGCGGGAGCAGATCGCCAGGAACTCCTTCAGGGTCTTGATCTCACGAGGCATGGTTAGGCTACGGAAAGACAAGGGGGAAAAACTGATAATTGATATAGATTGTAAGTGTTGTTCAAGCGTGTGTATGGGTGACGTGTGAGGGAACACAAAGGCACAGGGGCCGCAAGAGGAATCAAACAAAGAGCATGAAGCAATACCAGAGACAAGAGGAGATGCAATAGGGGAAAAAGAGAGAATGAAGTGCTTTCAAAGGGTTTTTCTTGTTCCATAGCTAACATACATCGATAAGCTTAACGTGGTACGAACACAACCGCAGTCTCCATACAAAACGGAGTAGGTTAGGACACACAATCCACGTAGAAAGAGCAACAGAGAAGAGAGAGGCAAACGCCGTCTGCCGGCCTTCTGCAGGCTACCTGCGACCGTATTTCTTTGTTGGTTTGTTTTCGAAGTACATGTGGTTAAATTCGGATTTGCCATTCGATTTCAGAGAATGCAAACTGACGCGGAAAGAAAAAAGAAAAGAAAAGAGAGAAAAAAAAAAGAGAAGTATCATGCCCAATGAAATGTTCACCCCGTTAACAAGCAAGCAGATACATGGCTATTTGCTTTTGCATCTTATAGCTTCTAGAGCTACCCTCTCGCAATGAAAAAAAAAAATACTATGGAGAGAAAAAGGGATAAATATCGAAGTACAAAGAAGAACTGATACACCTCCTAGTACTTCATGAGCTTCGATAGCTCACGCAGCACCTCCTCGAACTTGTTCTCCATTATCACTTCAGCACCTGCGGCAAGTCGGTCTTGCTTAATGGCCTCTCCACGCTTCACCAGGGCCTGCTGCATGGCCTGCAGCGTCCACGTTCCGTTTAGCGAAAAGATGCGATCAGTGCCGCGCAGCTGCGGACGCGTCAGCACGCCAAAGTCAGCTAGGCAGTCCACCTGCATGGGAAAGCCATCCGCACGCATCGCAGGGAAGTGCAACTCCGTCATCAACCGCGTGTACAGCTGATGCACCTCATGCAACTTCAACGAAAGTGTGGGTGGGGCGCGGTGGGCCGCCGCCACCCCAGCACCGGGTGCGCGACTCGTACCCATGCGGCCACCGACGCTTGTCATGGCGTGTGTGCGCTCCTCCTGCCTTCGCAGCGTGAGAACGACGATGCAGCTCAGCACGTACAGCGTCTGCTCCGGTAGCGTGCCAACGTACCGGTCAATGTCGCTCTCCACCTGATTGCTCTGCAGCAGGCGCACGCTGCGCGCCAGCGTCATGACGCCGGAGGACGAGGTCGGTGGGGCTGCCGGAGGCAGTTCTGCCGAGCTCCGCGCGGACAAGGCAGCGGCGCTCGCACTGCTGCTTCCACTGCTCCCCGCACCACGACCATCACTGTTGCGTGCCCCAGACGCCTCGGAATTGAAGGCCTCCACTGCCGCCTCGAGCTTGGCGGGGAGGTCAGCGGAGACCGCAGGTGCTGCTTTGCGGCCTCGTGAAGTAGCAACTGCCTTCCGCCCATTTGATGCTGCCGACGCTTCTGCCTTTGCCTTGGACTCGGTCACCTCCTCCCAGGCAACGGTCACGACACGATGGCACATCGCAATTACCTGCCGCACATCTCCCGAGTACTCCAGTAACGCCTTGCGGGCGATGTAGTCGTACAGGCGGGGTTTGATGTCAACATCCGAGGCGGAAACGGCAGGTTTCGCAGCGGCTTTTCCAGCTATGCTGCGCTTCGCAGGCGGCACCACACGAGAACTCGCGCCAATCACCAGCAGCTCGCACCGGTGCAGCTCCGCAGCTGCGGCATCCGCGCCGATGCGCCGAAGCTGGTCCTCGCTGTAGGGCTCGAAAAGCAACGCCTCCAGCATCATCTGCGGGACGTGGACGAAGGCGCGCTGGTTGGAGATGAAAATCAGCGCCAGCTGCCCCGGGATTCGGAATGCCAGCTCGGAAAGCTGGGCGAGCGTCTTTGCACCACCGCCACGAACGTACTCCACCTCGTCCAAGGCCACCACGTGCAGCGCAGCGGCATTCGGTGGCTTCGACGCAGATGTGCGCCGTAACTGCGCCTGTCGTCCGGCGCCGGCTTTGTGTTCCGTCGAGGAGGAGGACGACTTGCTGCTGATCTGGGATAGCTGGTCCAGCAACGCCTCCGTGGCGCTGTTGCCACGCGTGCAGGTTGCCTGGATACTTTCGCAGATCGCCTCTATGAGCAGCGGTCCACTCACATCAGCACAGTTGACGTAGTGTCCAAAAAGGTTGCGCGCTGACGCAGCACGGCGTGGTGCTGGCCGCGACGATGCCCCACCAGCTTCTGTGAAGACCTCGGGGTAGCGCATTTGGAAGTACGCCAGACTGTAGGCCGGGATCGGCGCAGGCGCTGCTGCCACTGCACGTTCAGTGTGGCGCATCTGCTCCTGACGTCGGGTGCGCATGGGTGCTGCGCTACGAGCTTTAGGACTGTCCTCCTCGCTGCGGTGTATACGCTGCATGCCGGCGTCTTCATCGACGCCGTCGTCCTCCTGGCGTCCGCGCTTGTGCGAGGCGCGGACGGATCCGCCAGCGGCGTACGCGCTCGCCGTGGAGTCCTCGCTCGACGCGCTCGGGCGGCCGGATGGTGGGGATGACGTGAGGGAGTTCGCCGCGTCCACCCATGCCTGCGAGTCTGCTCGTGTCGTTGCCGAAGAGGTGCTGTGGAGCGCGGAGGACAGGGAAGGCGACGGGGAAAGTCCGGCTGCATCACTGCTGAGCTGATGCGAAGTGCGAGGCGTGTGCATGGCGCTGGGCATTGTCTGTGGCGCCTCCACCTCTGGCGCCAAAGTGTTGCCCTCCACGCACTTCGCATCGGACTGGGTGGTGCGAGTAGTGGTAGGGGT
The DNA here is from genome assembly GCA_030849845.1 of Crithidia brevicula. Taxonomy (NCBI): domain Eukaryota; phylum Euglenozoa; class Kinetoplastea; order Trypanosomatida; family Trypanosomatidae; genus Crithidia; species Crithidia brevicula. Next base: position 235,252 of record JASAOD010002005.1, on the reverse strand, counting down.
GGCCCAGCCGCGCTCCTCCGCGCTACCGCGCTTCACCAAGCTACGCCCCGTGGCATCGCAGGGCAAGACACGGTGAGACATGGCTCGCAACGCTCGCTTCACCGTCGACGTCTTTCCACACCCGCAGCCGCCGCAGACAAAAAGCGCGGTGTTGGCGTCGTGTGACCAGCGGCGCGCCACGTAGGCGACGACGGCTTCGTACTCGACTTCGCGGCCGACGTGGGGGGCCTCCGCCAGCAGCGTCTCGCACAGCTGCCCGGCGTCTGAGGGGGTCGCCTCAGGTGTGGCACTGGTGTGGCGAGCAGACGGCTGCCGTTGCGAAGTGCGGACCGGCATTGCGACAAGGAGAGCACGGTGGAGATAAAAAGAGGACGGGAATGATATTGAAAAGGAAGAATTACACAGAAAAGAAGTATATGTGTCGGTTCGTCGTTAATGAAAGCAACGTCAAAAAGAGTCGAAAAAAAGAGGAAGTTGATTTTTCTTTTGTTATCTATATGGACAAGTACTCTATTCAAGACTGGACAATAAAAAAAAAAAAAATGTGTGCTGTTCGGAAAAAAAAAAAAGACAAAAGGAAACAAATCTGCTAACACCCAAAAGAGACGATTCTATGCGGATATATATAAAGAGGTTTTATGGTGGGCCAAATGTTAGCAGCGATGTGAGTCTATGCAAGATCAGAGCAGATAAATTCTCTATATGTGTGCGATCTATGGTGGAGGTGCACGTGTCTATATGGGAGGACTGATATGAGGAGTCTGTTATTATTATTTTTGTTGTTTGTCTTCGAGGTTGTTTGCGTCACCGCTGCCTTCCGGGGGTCTCCGTGTCTTTGGCAACGTGTGAGCACAATGGATATGGCTCGGACTAGGTGCGAAACAAAGACTCAAAGAACTATTATAACAGGATGTACTGTATGCAACCAGCTCTATATATTTAAAAAGTGATATATGATTTTGTTGAAAAAAAAAAACTAGGAATATTCACGTGCCAAACAGTCTGACAAGAAGAGAACAAGAGTACATAGAAACACAGGTACACAACAGTGAAATCAGAAAATGGGTGAGAAAGAGATTAAGGAAGAGTCGAAGATTGCTGCCAGCGACCAGCTCACTGCAGGTATTCTTCTCTGTACCTCTATTTGCTTCAGTTGCGAACTGACCATGAGTTGTGAGGATAGGCGTCCGCACCATCGTTTCTTTTTTAACTTGAGTAATGCAGCGTGCTTAATGTTATCTACACGCTCTTCCTCACTATGAAGAGGAGAATGACAGAAGGTAAAAATCTGCTCAGTGCAGCATCCCTTTACGTAGGTATAGCATCAGTCAAACAATCGATTACTGTGCTCTCTCATTCTCATCTATTTTGTTGTTTTCATATTGTCGAGCGTTGTCTTCCAGAGATCAATGGGAAGTACATCCAGAGACAAACGTTGCGTTTTGTCGACTTCCTCTTGAGAGTGGTCAGAGGAGAAGAGGTCAAAGTTGCAAAATTTAAGGAGAAGCAAAAAAGAAAAAAAAAGAAGTCAAACACTCAACAAACTATGCACAGCATCCCTCCTTCTAACATGGTAACACGGGTATCTTTCCCCTTATTAGTCTCTCACCTGCCCTGGCATCCTTGATCAGCAAATCAAAGCAAACGTAATGTATTGTTGTGTGTCGTGCATGCAAGAAAATACAGCATTCTCAAGTAGGTAAGTCAGACAAGCAAAGTAGTAGATACAGCAGCTATCAGGCAACATAGAGTTGAACAATGAGCTTTTTTTTTTTATATAGCAGATGCATCCAACCCTACACCGCCCTGTCGCCGTACACTACTTCTGTCAGGAGTCTGCTCGTGACTCCAACGTGGCTTCTTCAGGCAGCCCACGTCGTTGCCTCTTCGCTCCTTTTTGTTGTTGTTGTTGTTTTATACCTCTAATACACAGTCAACGCGTCGAAAGCCGCGTAGAAGAGCAGCATGGGGTACAACACCAGGTATTTTTGTTCTTGCATCCCAAGACCCTTCGCCACCAGAGCCGATCCACACCAGGCGGACCACACAACCGTCAACAACGTGACCGGCAGGAGACTGCGCCGCGTGAGCAGCCACAGCCACACGATCCGGATGAGGGCGAGCAGCACCGTTGGCAGCAAGCCATAACCCACAGTGCTCACGACAAATTGAAGCGGCGCACCGCCGCTCTTTGGTTGCATGAGTGATAGCAGAACCTTGAAAAAGGCGACGCCGATCACAAAGAGCCCGTAGATGGCGCTGAACTGAAACTTGCCGCGCAGAGACAGGATAATGGCGAGAGAGAGCGCGAAGAGGATGGGGCCGGCCAAATCCGTGTCCTTCGCAGCGTCCACGCTCATCGCCTTGAACGGATTCAGCACCGCACGCGCCTTGTCCAAGATGTGGCGAGGGAAGATGCCAAGTTCCTCCAGCAGCGGCAGATCGTCCTCGGGGTTACCAAAGCGTAGCTGATGTGCAGGAACTTCCCTTTGCACGCTGCCGCCGTCGCCACCAAGCGCCGCCGCCGCAGCTGCATTGCCATCGTCAAACGTGGGAATGACCTGTGCCATCATGCGGCTGAAGAAGCCACCACCGCCAACACCGTTGCCCGTGTGCGGACCACCCGCGCCAGTGGACGACGGTCCGTAGCCACCCGACAGGGCAGGCATGCGAGGACCCGCTGTGCTTGGGCTCACGGCGTGCAAAGGTCGCTGTGCTGCAGTGCTGTCTTGCGGCCCCGCGCCACCCAAGGGATCACTGCCACTGCGTCGCACGGTGCTCTGAAAGTTGTGCATGGAGGACGGCATGGGGACCATGTACGGCTGCTGCTGCTGCTGCTGGTGGTGGTGCGTGTGCGCGCGGACGCCACCGAGAGGAGAGGACGCGGGCAGCGGAGGGGTTTGTACAAAGGGACGGGATGGCAAGAAGGCGGGTGGGGCCACCGGCGGCCGCACCGAGTCGCTACTGCGAGGACTGTTCGCCACGGAGCCGGCCCGGCCGTCGCTGTCGCCCGTGTGGAAGGCGCCGCCGCCACCTCCGCCAGCCGGCCCACCGCCCACGCTGTTGTTCAGCGACGAAGGGACCTCTCCGGCACTGATGCCCGGGACGGCCGGGCCGTGACGGGCGCCGCCAAAGCGAGGGGCCTGCGGAGGTCGAATGGGCGACACGCCCGTCGTGTTCATCGCGTCGTTTGCGCTAGCGGCGACATCGGGTACGCGGGAGGAGGGCAGCTGCATCGCGTACCCGCCAGCCGTGCCGGCAAAGTACCGCGGGTTCGATACGGAGCTACCGGCGTCGCTGTTGTAGCCGCTATTCACGTCGATGCTGTTGCCACGTCCGTGGAAGTAGCCGTAGCTGCCCGGGTACTGGCCTCCGTTGTTGACGGGGGAGGCAGCGCTGACGGGCACGGAGACGGGCCCAGCGCCGTTGACAGAGGCGTTGCCGTTTCCTCCCGCTGCGACGAGATGCGCGCTGGTGTTGCCCGTGTGCTGGGCGGAGCGGCGAGTGAGGCCCGTGCTGGCCACTCCCCCGGTGGCACCTGCTGGGGCTGTCGAGGAGGGCGGTGTTGCCCGCAACGCCGAGAAGTAGGTGTCGCCCTGTACTCCTGCGCCGCTCTGGAACTGCGTTGGGTAGGAGAACCCTTCATAGGGGCGTTGTTGACTCATTTGGAAGCTACTAATGGATTTTTTTTTTGTTCTTTGGTTCTCCCTCTTTTACGTGCTTTGCTACGCGGATGTTTGCTGCCTCTCAGGCACCTCTAGCTGGCGCAGGGATTATACAGGTCAGTGAAGATGAACAAGTAAGCAAGCTATGCTTTTTTCCCCTTTATGAAAAGGAACGTGACGCTTTTTGTCGCACTTGTTGCGTTTCGCTGGTGTTTGAAAACGATTCGGTGTGTGTGGCGAATACGAAGAGCAGGAATGGAGAGAAAAGAAAGAGTCAGAACGAAAAAAATAAAAGATGCAGCTAGCGAACATCAGCAAACGTTCCGCAGCGCATGGCGCTAGGGAAAAAAGTGGAGAGCTTTCTCGTTTCAACTTTTGAAGACGGAACAAAGAAGGGTGCACATTATGTCAGTCGAAAAGTACCTCTTTCTTTTGAGTCAACTGAATACAATGACTGCATTGACAATACCCTACTCGTGCTTTTAAACAAATATGTATTCTTACGTTCCATCAATCACATCATCATAGAAGTGAATTGATCAGGGGAGGCAATTCTGTTAAGCCTCACATCAACGAATTGGAAGTCTAATCAGCTTCTTTCTTTAATCTGGCTACTTAAGGATACCATCAGCGATATGGGAAGGCACTTGCAACTCGAGCTGCTACTATACATATTTATAGATCAAAGCAGAAAAGCTGCACGCCATTGCAAATAGCTGATGTTCCTTCCTCAGCAGCCCCACAACGCTCACAGCACAATAATGGCAACAACGAAAAGAAACAGGTGCGAAGAATAAGACGCCACTCACACAGACACGCACGCACACGCACACGCAAAAGAAGAAAAAAATAAGCAGATACGACGATGCCATCTTCAACACCTTTAGGTCGACTAATCGAGACCTTTCCCACCCTTCTCGCCAGCACGCGTCGAGGCTGCGCTACTGGGCTGCTGCGTGGAGTTCTTCTTGATTGGCGCACCGCTCCCGATGGAGGGTTGAGATGCAGCTGCCGGTGGCGCCGCTGAACCGGCGGCCGCGGCTACGGTTGCTGCGTCTGGGCCTTCTATAAGGACAAGGACACGTGTCATAGCATAGCGCACACCTCGGGCACACCAGTAACACGCCGTCATCACTAGCCCTAGTTCCCCTACACGTTGGAAGAAGGGGGGCTGTCCAAGGAAGAAAAGCAGCACGCCGTAGGCTACAATGACGCCCATGATAACGGACGAGAAGCGAGCCAGCACGAACTGCGGGGCGTAGCCCAGCATAGACGACGTGATCTGCTTTGGATCGAACATTTTTTTTTGCTCTCAGGTGATACCGTGATTTACTTCTTAACTCCAAAATAGTGCTGCTCAACTTTTATTCGTTATTAATTTATCTTGACTACCTCTTGGTCAGGAATTACCGCTCGTGTTTATCTTGTGGATTTGAACCGGAATGTGCCACTTCGCTTGCTTTTCGTTGTTTCTCTCTTGGCGATAAATGCGACCTTTGATGGCGCCAAAGAAATGCCTTTCCAAGTTTCTGTGATGGATGGATTTGTGAATTGTTTTTAGTATACAGTGCGGCCAATGAACGTCAAAAAGGACGAATAAAAGAAAGGAGGACGTGGGAGAAAAAAAAACGAGGTGGTGCGCTGAACTCTAGACCGAGAAGGGTGACGGTTGGCAGCACTTAAGACGGCAGCAGCCCTCACGAAAATTCTGAGGGACGCAACCAAATGCAGTCAAAGGTACTTGAGCGCAGTAAGAGTACTTGTGTATGTGTGCATGTGTTTGAGCGAGAACGGCCAACATCAAACATACAAACGATTTAACAAGTCCAATGTTACCGATGAAACGAAGGGCATAACGTGATCATTATTATTTTTCCTTGCTCTCTGCTTCACAAACGTTTCGTTGTATGTTTTTTTCCAGGAAGGGCATATAAATTCGTTTTTTTTTTTGACGGCGTCGAGCACATCGCCGTTCTTTTCCTTTTTTTTCAGTGGTACAGGTTTCAAAGAAACGAAAAAAAAAAAGAGCTGGTGATGCACAAAGAGGAGGGCGAAAGGAGCACAAAGAGCAGCCAGGACGTGGAGGTACTATTCCCTTTTCGCCCTTCTTCAGAAACGTCTTGAGCGGGGAATGACTGCAACCGCCGAGGGACTTGACCTCTCACATCTTCTGAGAAGAGAGAGAAAGAGAGAGAGAGAGAGAAAGACACGCACACATATGCAAACGCATGTCATCCTATTCTCCACAGCTTCTCCTTGATCGCAGCACCAGCAGCTGCTCAGGCGTCCGCGTTCACGTTTCGTGCGTGGTGAAGCACCTGCGCCACCAACCAGTCCATCGCCCCAGCCACGCCAGCGCCATCCACGGCGCTGATTTCGAGAATCCGCATGGCGACCTCGCCAAACCCACTCTCACCAACTCTGCGCTGCACCGCCGCAGCGCGTGCGCAGTGCCGCGAAAGTGGCGGGCGTGTTTCTTCTGATGTCGATGGGTAACCGTCGGCGTGCGTGTCAGACTCCGACGCCTCCCCATCCGCTTGGTCTTGCACGTAGAAGGCACGATTAGCAGCCAGATCAGCGAGCTGCATCGCATCCTGTACGCTGGACAGCGGCAGATGTGGCGTCGCGTCCGTCTTGTTACTCAGCAGCAGCACAGGGACGCCCTCGAGCAGTGGGTGCTGCAGTAGCTTGGCCAGCAGCTGCCTATCTGGCTTGTACAGCTCTTCCAGCTCCTTCTTGGTGAAGTGGTCCGGCGGGGACGGAGAGGGAGAGGACTGCGGCGACGGGGAGCTCTTGACGGAAGGCGCGCGAAACGGCAAAGTGCTGTCCACCACGTACACCAGTGCCTGAGTTTGAGTGTAATACTTCTCCCATAGGTCGCGCAGGGCGGTCTGGCCGCCCAAATCACGCAGGACTACCCGCGAAACGGCATCGCTGGGTGCATTCGCCAGCAACGCCTGCTGCCGTGCGCGCTGCTCGGCGATCACCTCGACGGGCGGCGGCGGCAACGACGCCACGTTTGTCACGTGCAGCTCAGCCTTCCGCACCTTGGTCACCACGGCCACGGGAGGACTGAAACGGTGTTGAATGACGGCGTAATTGAGACCTACGGTGGGTCGAATGCGCTTCTGTGCCATGTAGGCTGCCGTGGCGCGCAGCGGTGTGCCCGGGGGCAGCGGTGGACGTGGCGCTACGGTGGTGGAGGACTCCAGTGTGCGCTCCGATGGGGAGCCGGTAGCAGATGGCGCAGCCTCCTCGTTGCCTCTGCGCTGCGGGGGCGGCGATGCTTCGGCAGCTCGACGCTCCGCCTGCACTTGCTCCTCTTCGCGCTGCTGCGTGGCAGGGGTGTAGAGAAACTTTAGCTGCTCTAGCAAGGTGGACTTGCCAGCACACTCGCGACCGACAATCAGGACATTGTATTCTGGCGTGCTAAAGATGCTATTGTACACACCGGCAACAAAATGAAGCATTCATTCAGTCGGTGACGGGAAAAAAGAGCAGCAGCGCAGGTTCACGATAAGGCTCTGCCTTAGAGTTACTACCCGTCAAAAAAGGTAGAGAAAATGAACAGAAAAGGAACAAGAAGTGCAGAAAATAGAGAAAGCCCACAAACGTGCCTGTGGCCTGCTGTGTGCGTCTATGTGCTTGTGCAGGTGATGTAAAGGGATGGGCTGCGTGCTGTCAAAACCCGATGATTAAAATGTAAGATCACTCTACAGAAAAAGGAAAAGCAACGATCACTATTAGGGTCAAAGGGAAATGGAAAGCAAAGGGTATAGAGATTCCAGAAAAGCATGTGAAACACCCTAAATACTTTCTTGACTTTTTCCGGTCAATTTTTTGGGTTTCACGAAAACGCTCACAAGGGAAAGTCCTCCGCAATTGTACATTGGCTCGATCTATTATGCATCACCATTGCTTCTCATAACTTCACTCCCGCCTATGCGGGACGACAACAACAGCAAATAGAGGGTCGCGTGCCTCGATGCTATAACGTGTCTCGCTTTGAAGCGGTGGGGCAAAGCACTGATGATACATATATATCTTTCGCTTTTTGGTGCTCTGGGGCTTTGTTGCTTGCTGGTGTTGTTTCTTGCATAGGCGCAAGTTGCAATTTAGTTGTCTAGCTCTCTCAATGATGAAGTGTATAACCTCACCGTATGTGCAACACACACACGACAAGGATAGTAATAATAATAAACAGTTTGCAGGTCAGCTCTCTCCTTTATGTTTGTTTGTTTCCTCACAGCTCTTGTTTCGATAAAGCGTCGCCGACAGAGACACTCGCTGATGTCCCAGATGATCTATACTCCGCCCAGTAGTCAAACACGCGTCGTGGCAGTGGCCGCATCTCCGCGCGAAGTGCCTTCGTCGAAGACACCGATGTCTCGTCGCTGTCGCTGCCCTCGCCCTCCTCTCCAGCTGCCTCGGCATCCAGGCGGCGTCGACTCTGCCGCGCCTGTACTGAACTGCGACGCGCGTCAATGTTGCCGCCTCCGTCGGAGTCCTCCTCGCTGCTGTCATCGTCTTCACTTTCTTCGTGGGTCAGAGACTCGACAAGTTGCTCCGCGCCTTCACCCAAGCCACGCTCCACCACCGCCGCCACACGGGCAGCCATTCGACGCGTAGCCATGCGACCACAGCGGGCCAAGAGACGCTCCCGCCGCTCTTCCGTAGCGCGGCGTTGACGGTCATGGCGCTCGAGCAACCCACCCGCGGTCCACACCAGCAGGCACTGCTGCGCGTACGTCAGCTGCGCAAAGTCCGCCGGTGGCTCTGGCCGTTGCGTCTGGGAGCGCAAGGTGGGTCGGGTGTCCGCTGTGGTGGAGATCGGGCTGCCAAACGGGCTTGACGGCGACGTGGACGGCGTTGTCGGATGTTCCTCGCGGGAGAGGGGAGATGAGAGGGGGTACGAGAGAGGCGCGCTGACCGCAGAGGAAGTCTCGGCCTCTTCCACCTTTGCTACTGCTCGGTCTTCCACGTGGTCGGCGCTGCCATCCTCACCCTTGACGGAGGCCACGACATCATCGGCGGTCTTTAAATTCGGCAGGACCTCAGAGGAGGGGGCAGGCGAATGGGCGAGGCGGTGCGATGCCTTGACAACCTCGCGTGCGAGTCTAGCCTTCACCTGCCTCTCCAGCGCCGTCTGGTCGTGCCTCAATGCGTTGCCCAGCACGGCGCGATCGACGCCGCCTTCGGCCTTCCGCTTTCTGCCACGCCCGCGCGTTGTTGTTGTTGCCGTCGTCGGCGTTGTTGACGCAGCGACGTCGGTTTTCTCCGCCGATGTCTGCCTGCGCTTCCCTGACGGCGGCACCGTCGCAGCCACTGCAGATGGTGATGCCGACATTGCCGCCGGGCAGTACCACAACACCGGCGCAGTGGTAGCGGTGGTGGGGACGCCGTCTCTCCCGCCAGCCGGCGAACTCGACGAGGCGAAGCACGACAGCAGATATGTGTAGGAGGAGTACACCGTCGTGGTCACCGGAGAAGCCTCCACTGGCGTTCGCGGTGCACTGGCAGGGTGCGAGAAAGGCTCACCGGTCGAGGGCGGCAGAAGAGAATGGGAGGGCGGGGCGGGGGACAGGGGCACGCCCATGCGCCGCTGAATACGCGCACGCACGAGGCGCTCATGTGCGGTGAGACCCAGCGGCATCTCACGCGGCATCAGCGGTCCTTTACTGGCGTCCGCGCTGACTGTCGGTGCAGAGCTCCGAGAAAGGCTGCTTTCGTCGAGGGGCGGAGGCGGAGCAGAGGACGAAGAGCCCTGCGACACGGAGATGGCAGTGGCATCTTCGCGCTTCTTCTCTCCGCCTCGAACACTAGTCATTGCCGACGCCGCTGCTGCTGCTGCTGTTGTGGCCGCTGCGGCAGCCTTGGTTGCCTTGACCGCGTTCGCAGGGATCGCCACGCCATCCACGACGATTCGAGGAATCTTAAAGCTGCCGCGTGGTCGGCCGCGGTGCTCCTCCGTCTTCTTCGGGGGTGGTTGGGGCTGCTTTTTACCAAGCTTCGAGGCAGGGGCGTTGACTGGCTTGGCTGCTGCTGCTGCTGCAGTGCTCGCCACCTCTGCGTTCACATCAGGCTTGGTCTCTGCATCCTTGTCCGTGGCGGGCAGCGGGGAAGCGCTACCAGCCCCGCTGGCGGCCTTCTTCGAGAGAGATGAAGCTGACTTGCCCCGTGGCTTTAGTGCCACGGCACTCTCCGCTATCGATGAGGTGGTCTTCTCCGATTTACCTTCATCGATGTTGTCCTCGCTGCTGTTCTCAACGCTCCTGTTGCTTGGGCTCCGCACTCGCTTGGAGGCCCCGCTGCTCTTCGGCTTCCCCTTTGGCGCCGTGGTGAGACTGCGGTGCGCCGCTGCTGCTGCTGAGGTTGGCGCCATTGCGGCCGCCCTTTTGTCTTCGCCGTGTTGTGCTGCCTTGGACGCTGTGTTGCCTACGCCCGGAGCGACAGTGGGAACAGCTGGCCCAGCCTCCGCTGCAGCCTTGATCGAGGCCGTGCGCCGGCTTGTGCGTGTGGACGTCCACGTCTCTTCGACAACGCGGCGACGATCCTCCGCACGACGGCGCCTCCGCACGCTTGATGGAGGGCCAGCTGGGGCCACGCTTCCCGCACGAGAGGCTGTCGCGGAGCTGATCAGGGACGACGACGCACTGTCAATGGCGTCGCCCTCCGCCAGGCCGTCCTCACTCACTTGGTCGCTGCGCAGCGCCGCCGCAAGTGGTGGTTGCGCTGTCTTAGCCTCTGGCGGCTCTTCCGTGGTCGGCTGCTCCAATGAGGCAGCAGCGACGGGTGTGTCAGCTGACGCGCTCGCACGGGACGAAGGCATCGGCGGCAGTCGTGCGTGTGCTCGAGTAGCGATGGTGGACGCACGCGCGTCGTCGGCGAGTGAGGTCGGCAGATGGTGCCGCCGGGTAATCCCCTCTAAAGTCGCACCGGCTTCTTCTTTCTCCTCTTCCACCTCTTTGCGGCTCTCGGCGTCGGCGTCACGTTCTGGGCTCTGGGCGTCGCGGCCTGCTCGCGCACGCTTCCGCGTCGTGGCGGTGGAGGCTGACGGAGCAGACAACGGCACCGGCGAAGGATCTGAGGAGGACTGCGATGGCACTGATGCTGGAGCAGAGACACCTGGGGTACGTCCTCGTCCTCGTGGTCGCGCAGGGGCGGCAGGCGCGGGTGCACCGGCGAGCCTCTGCGCTGCTACTGCTGCCCCAGTGCCCTTTTCATCTTCCTCGTGAGGGACGCGCACAGTCTCTGAGGTTGTAGCGTTCGATTTTGCTTGAGCTTTGGCCTCCGGCTCCTCGCGATTGATGGTGCTGCTGCTGCTGCCCTCCACAGTGCCGTCTGGAGCCCTCGGTAGCTCTGCGTGGTCTTGCAACGATTCATGCGCTTTGGTCTTTGCCTCTTCCGCGGAGAGCAAGCTGTAGTACAAATTGCGGATGGTAATCAGCAGTGCCTCTCTCCGCATAGGCCCCCGATTTTCCAATGCTGCTGTCTCCATATTCCGCCCAAGTACCCACCACGCAAACGCCAGGTCCTTGTGGTTGTAGCGGTCCAGCACCACACCGCGTGTCAGCATGGACTGATAGTACTGAATAATGGCATCGCACACGTCGCAGCTCCGGTGACGTTCCTGGTCGTTCTCTTCGTCGTCCTCGACAGCACGCAGAGCAGGTCTGACGGCGTCTGTGTTGTCCGGCTGTGGCCGAGCGGCCACTGGCGTTGCCTCTGCGGGCGGCCCAACAACGGCTGATTCGAGCCGCTCTGCCTTTTTTTCATCTCCCATTGGCGCGAGCGCAGGGGAGTCGACACCGCCGCCGATGTTGCTGCTGTTCTTCACAGGTGTCGCCCGCTCCATTTGCCCATCTTCCTCTGATGGCGCTACTGCGTTCGACACCACTGACGGTGGCAGAGGGGGCGGAAGCCGCAACGGAGTGCTGTTGGCTTCAATGTACACATCCAAATCCGTATGCAGCGATCGAACTGCCGCCGACACGCCGGCACGAGGTCCCTCGTCCTCCCCTCTACCCGCGAGCTGGCTCTCTGGGCTCGCACCGGACGGGGTGGACTGCGCGATGGTCGCCTGGTGAGACGCCAGACGCTCGGCAAAAGGAGAGGACGACGTGACGGACGGCGTCAGCGTCACGTGCGGGGAGTTCACCAGTCGACGTGGGGAGGTGGAGGAGAGAAAGGAGGAGGTCCCAAAGAAGAGGATGCGGGCACGGTCCACCGCACACTGCGTCGAGGCGGCTGCGCTACTCACAGGTTGCGGAGAGGGCGATAAGTCGTCGACGGTGCGTGCGTGGCGCTTTGGGGTTTCTTGTTCCTCACCGCCCTCTCGCTGCCCGTCTTGCTCATCGCCATCGCTGTCGCTGTCCGACGCCGAAGAGGAAGCGGACGACGGCGAAGACGACGCTGGCAAAGATGGATGCCGGTCAGCGTGTACTCTTTTCTGAGACTCCTCGCCCTTGCCGCTCGCCGCCGCCTGCTCCTGCTTGTGCTTCTGCTGCCGCACCGCCCGCTTCTGCTCGCGGTGACGAGCGCGCAGCTCTGCCCGCGTAGGTGGTCGCTCCCCTACGCACGGCCGGTAGTCTGGATCTACGCGCGGCAGCAGCAGCAGGTTGAGCGCTCGATCTGCGTTGACATCTTCGATCGGCGGCATAGGCGCTCCCGGCGCGAGGTGGTAAGCGCGGAGGCGTTGGATCGTGTTAATAGCGACAAAGTCGCGCACGCGATCATCCTTCCACGGATCCATGCCTAACACGCTGACCGCGTCTGACACGCCTTGACGACGCGAGCGCATTTCCTTTTTTCCTTTGCTAAGTCAGAAAAACAGGGGGGGGAAATGTTGGGTGACCTCAGTTTGTCCTGTGCGAGATAAGATGTTGCGCACACTGGAGCGCAGCTACGCGTGAGGGCAGTTTTTCGTTTTTGTTTTTATCGTTGTTGTTACTTTTGTATATCAGTGTCTATGTTTGTGCATGGTGAGGTTTGTAGCGCTTTCACAAAGATCAACAAAACCTGCAAAGCGTGGCGCTGTAGTTGTGCGCAGTTCAACGCGCTCGTCGATAGTGAAGTGCTGCTGCCTTATTTTATAAAGCTTTTTTTTCTCCTGCTGCTGGGGACGAAGATACACAGAAATAATAGTTATTTGGCGCTGCATTTGAACCGCCGAATGAGAATAGTCAGAGGAGAGCGAGAATTAACACTCACAAAATGCAAAACACAGAGGACGGAGGTGGATCCGGCAAGGAGGGTCGCATTTATGTCTGTTGTTGAACCTTGGTGCGTATGGACCTCTTTTTTTTTTTTAATCAAAGTCTGCGTTTTATTTCGAATAGGCACGCCAATGGCAAAACAGTGTGGCGGCGACGATGAAAAGAGAAGCTTAGGCATTTTCTCATGCTATTATTGAGCCCGGCACCCTCACGGAGGCTGGTGTTTGTGATTTTTTTTTCCTTTGTACTTTCTTTTTCTAAATACGAGGAAAAAAAGACGATTCGCATGTGTGTCATCAAGTTCTGACGTTTTCAAGTTTGCGTTGAGCTCTTTTGTTTTTTTGGGGGTTTCATGGTCAGGCAATGCCTCCTGGACGAAGAACAGTGAGATGACAGAGGAGGAAAAGAAAACGAAGCATTCCGAAGAAGCATCCAGACTCATTTTTTTTTTTTTTTACGTATATTCGAAAAAGAAGAAAGAAAGAGACTTCTGATTTTAACTATTACAGATCAAACACACCTACACACGAAAACAGAAGAAAGCAAAAAAGAAAAAAAAATTGAGAAAACAGTTAACGTTTCACTTCTATACACACTCGCCTTTTTTTTTCCTTTTCTTTTTTTGGACGAGGGGAGGGGGTAGGGGCGTGGTTTCCTTCCGATCACTGCCTTCACTTTTGTCGTTGAGGCCTGATGGTAAGTGTTCTGGGGGAGGCTTCCGTGTACTCCAAGGTACATGCGACCCTCAACAACAAAAGAGAAAGCCAGTTCAAGCAAGACATTTGGGACAGAGGGGAAAAAAATCTAAAATTGAAGCCCTTTACGACTCTAACGCCCCAATCGCACACATACACACACAAGGAAGAAAAATGAGAAAAAAAAAAAAGACGGCGTGCAGAAACTGGGGAAAAATAAAAAGTTTGTTTTGGTGTGAGTGCACGCAAGCTTTTATCGGAATAGAGTCATGTGTCTGTCTCTTCTTCACCAATACCTAGCTAGTCGAGCACAAGAATCCTTTTTTTTTTTTATGCATCCTTTTGAGTTGCCTATAGTCTTTCTTCATGGTCATTGACCACTAGAGTCGTTCCTCCAATGCTGCTCGTCTGTCTCGCACAAGGCTGTGCTAACTTTTGATTCGCTTCATGTTCACACACTGCAGGAACAAGCAGGAAGCCGGCACCATAAAAAAGCGCTTGCACCGGATTGCGTTACATGATGAACAAGGAAACTAACAAACAAAAGAAAGCAGAGAGCAGCAATGAAATGTTCAGAAGAAAAATGAGCACATACTCAAGGACGAAAGGGAGATGAGAGTAGGCGAATTGTTGCTTTTGAGGTTGGAGACGGTGCCGCCGTCAAGGCAGGATGTGTAGTGCTTGTGCAGACGCACAGTCACACACACACACACACCACAAGCGCGTTTACGAAGACACCACGACCGCTCCATTATAATTGTTTTTTTTTTTTTAAGGTGGAGAGAACAATAAAAACAAAAAAAAAATTAAAGAGAAAAGAAAACGTTTTCGGGGATTAATGAAGAGACGCACCTGCTAAAAGGGCAGAATTCTGCACCTCTGCTTGTGTCACAGCATTCAGGACACAATAGAGCAAGGGAGAAGAAAGAACATGCAAACTTGCTCGCGCACCATAGAGAGAAAGAGAGAAACTGAGTCACTGAAACTGGAAAAAGAAAGCTAAGTTTTTTTTTCCTATCTGTTGTTGTTGTTCACGACCAAAATCGACACCTCTTTTTTGGTACAGTCCAACAACAAAAAGTAAGACCAGGAATGTAACAAAGAATCTCAGGAGTCGTAGGGCAAACCCATCGCACCGGCCAGCAGGAGCGCGGCCCGATCGGGAAACGGACAACAGCAATGGCAGACGTGGCGATGACGGTATGCTGGTATCGCAACGTTGCTGCCACCACCATTAACGCTGCCGAAACTGGGAAAAGTTTTTTACTCAACCGGGTAGTCCTTTGTCTTGTGCGCGGGCTCGCGAGCCTCCTCGGCGGCGGCGTTGTTGGACGCAGGGACAGCGGATGTGCCCTCGGAGTTCGCGTCGTCGCTTTCCACATCCTTATCATCCGACTCCTCCTTGCGGAACACGCAGAAGTACACTACCAGGGCAACAGTGATCACCACCACGATGCCGATCATCATGATCAGAATGGCCCACCACGTGAACTTGGGCGTGTATGCTTTCGCTGGGGCCTTCGTGGATTGGGCGAACGCGCTGGCGGCGGCCATGGCGGACAGCAGGACAGTCGTCAGCGCAGCGCGGCGGCTCACGGAGGTGTTCATGGCGGACATGGCGGAGCTAGGGGGAGGTGTTTGGTTGTGGAGAGGGAGATGTTGTGCGTGCGCGATGAAAGCGACAAGCGTGAAGAAAGCGAAAGGAGCTGGAGGAGTGCTGCTGTGGGTGTTGCGCAGGAGAGATAGCTGGAAGTGGAGGGAGACGGGAAGCTTTAATTACTGTGGAGTAGTGTATTTCGAAAAATGCCGACAAGGCGGGCCAGAATAAAAATATGGCGCGTGTGTGTGAAGATTAAGAGTGCAACACAGACGAAGAGACAACACAGAAGGAGGAGGGAGCGATGAGGTGAAGAAACGACACGATAATTAAAGGGAAGCCGTGGAAATTTTTTTTTTGTGTCTGTGTGACAAGTCCAAGGAAAAAGAAAAGCAAAAGCTGAGGAGGCTAGTTGCTCAAGACGCAATGCGGTCTTTTTTTTTTTTTTGTCTGTTTGTTCTCCTCCTCCCAATTTTCTGCTGTGCAAACTGGAAAATTAAGAAAGTCTGGAACCGTTTTAGCTTTAACGGTACGCAGAGAGAAGCGGCACGATGTCTGTATCTGCGCATTGTAAGAAGAGCATTAAAAAAAAAAAGGGCACAGTACAATGTCACAATCGCAGTTTCATTACATGCACTCCCCTGTTGTGGATGAAAACGCCTCTGAATGCAGTACTCCACAAAGCCCATTTCAAAGATTAAATTTTCCAAGTAGTTTGTTTTTTGTTGTTGCTGGGAACTGCCATCTACCCTGCTTCGTCGGTCTTTAAACAAAGAAGGTCGTAAAGCTATAGTCAATGAGAGAAAAAAAAAACGTCTTTTTCTCGAGACGGAGGCGTGATGACACTCACTTGCACACAAACACACACGCACACGCCCACATAAGTACGACGATGCAAGAAAGACAACGAGATCTGCTCCGGCTATTTCATCGAACAAAGACTATCCTCTCTATTCCTGGTGACTGAGATCTGAGGACTCTCACATAGTTCATGGCATTTGGGTGATGAAACAAACAAATAAATAAAACAACCAAAGCTAGAAAGAGTTGAAGGGAATATGAGCACTTTACTTTTTTTTTTTTGAGAAACAGCACATAGCCAAACAAGAAAAGAGGAGAACGAGAGTCTGTGCATCGCACTGTTGTGTCATTTCTAGACCCCACGGAGGTAACTGCGGCAGTCCACACATGTGCGCACTGTAGGTCGTGTTTGCTGCTTGTACTCTTCATTGGCTTTCATCTCCTCCCAGCTACCCGGCTCGATGCCATTAGGCTCTCTATCACTGGCGAACCGTGGTCGAAAACAATAGTAACTTGACCAATTAATACTTTTGGAAAAAAAGATCTGCAGAACATGCGTGAGAGACGTGCGAGGAAAAAAAAAAAATCACGATGTGAGACCAGAAAACGATTGACTAACAAACAGTTTAAAACAAAAGAGAAATGCCACTGGCACTTCCATAAACACTAACCCAATGTATATAAATATATATATATATTTTGAGGGGTGAAGCCACAACCGCAGTCGCAACCGGCGCTGCTCTTGGCTTCCACAACTTAAAAAATAATGCAACCACGCATGTAGAGGCGACAACGTCCCCACAGCTGTGTGCGTGTGCGTCTTAGAATTACGTTTGCTTTTTTAAAAAAGGAAGAATAAAATATTTAAAAAAAACGTTTTCGAGTAAAAGATTATTTTTGGAAAGGCGCGCCTGCATACGTGTGGCACACAAACAAGGCTGCTCACGCACGGAAGGGCAACCCCCAAGTAAAAGTTGCTGTATCGTCGCCGCAAGCAAGCCATCAAGACTACCCTTCTTTTTTTTGTGTGTGTGGATTTTTTTTTTTCACGAAGAAAATCACAGAGAGAATGCGCCGACCTCAAGATTTAAATTTGATGGCGCTCTGCGAAGGAGCAAGTTTCGCATGGGTCGGTCATCACGACTCCTACCGCTTTTAAGCGGAAAAGGCATACACACAAGGGCAATCGCGAATCCGTAAATCCAACATATGTATGTACAAAAAAAAAAAACCCATTCCTGGATCTGCGCTGCCTACAAGTTGTTCCTGCGTGTGCGTGTGTGTAAGTGGGTGGGTCTGTGTGAGATCAGCGCCGCAGCCATGATGCCATTAGCGCTGCCTCCACGAAAGGTGGGACTCTCACTCAACCGGGTAGTCCTTCGACTTGTGCGCGGGCTCGCGAGCCTCCTGGGCGGCGGCGTTGTTGGACGCAGGGACAGCGGATGTGCCCTCGGAGTTCGCGTCGTCGCTTTCCACATCCTTATCATCCGACTCCTCCTTGCGGAACACGCAGAAGTACACTACCAGGGCAACAGTGATCACCACCACGATGCCGATCATCATGATCAGAATGGCCCACCACGTGAACTTGGGCGTGTATGCTTTCGCTGGGGCCTTCGTGGATTGGGCGAACGCGCTGGCGGCGGCCATGGCGGACAGCAGGACAGTCGTCAGCGCAGCGCGGCGGCTCACGGAGGTGTTCATGGCGGATATGGCGGAGTGCTGCTGTGGGTGGTGCGCAGGAGAGATAGCTGGGAGTGGAGGGAGACGGGAAGCTTTTATTTCTGTGGAGTAGTGTAATTTCGAGAGATGCCGACAAGGCGGACCAGAAAAAAAAAAGATAAGTGCGTGTGTGTGAGGATTTAGAGTGCAACACAGACGAAGAGACAAAAGAGAAGAAAAGACGTAGACAATCAAAGAGAGAGAGAGAAAGATGCATAGCATGGCTTGGAGACGCTGGCATCAAAGCTAATCCTTGAAGTCACTCCCGGTGAAGCACCTTATACCCTCTCTATAACATCTGGGGCGACAGCTTTCAATGCTGTCGATAAGGGAAAAGAATTGGTCAAGCCGCAAGGAGTTTTTGTTTGCTTGTTTCATTAATTCCGTTTATCCACAACCTGAATGGAGAGAAAAGGAGGTGGATGTCAAGACTAGCAACATCCAAAGATGCCTTAATTCCTTTTACCCTGGCCTGTGTTGCATGATGAGCTGGCAAGGTCTTTTGCCACAGTGCGTTCATAGCAAAACTGTTCTGTGTGCCTAAAATCAAAGGTAAAAAAATAAAAAAATCCGGGAAGAAGGCAATAAAGAAAAGGAAAAGAAAAAAAAACTGTGAGATTAGCACACAGCGTCCTCTCTACCAGCACCTCTGTTTTAGCAGCCACAGAAGGCAAGTTCGATAGTTTACATCAGATGGTTCAGGAACACACTACACGTGCACGAGAAAAAAATAAAAGATCGGGGCTCATAAGTCCAATTGCCACAGAAACATCATCAAAGGTAGAAAGAAAAATTTGGGAAGCTTACATAGCGATTGAAACAGAAATACTTAAATGTGGTAGTAGTAATAGTTTACATTAAAGCGGCAAGTTTTTTCTTTAAAAAGTCGTGTTGAAGATGTCTTTTCAATTCATCCTTACGCTCTAAGGTTGCAGCACAGTCGGCGCGCGTACACCTTCTTGCGAGTCTGTTGCGAAATGAAAAGTGCAGAGAAGGGCGGTTAGGTGCGTCCAACTTGACAACAACAGCAACGAAATCAGAAAAAAATATAATTCCAAAAACACAGCCGGCAAAACAATACTCAAAGAGGCAAGCTAGGAGAAAATAATAATAAGAAGCGGTGGTGTTGATTCCAGAATTGACCAGGAGAAAAAATAACGGACACAAATTGCTTTTGAAACGCGCTTGCCAACAAATACACACACACACACACACATACACACATGAGGAGCAGCGCGCAACAGCAAACACAAACAAGCCAAATTAAAAAAAAAAAACCTCACTCGCTTTCGCCCGTCCGTGCAAAGAAGCTTTTGCGTTCTGAATGCGGACGCTGTAGCTGAGGGGGCAAGGCAGTGCTGGCATCCGCTGGGCTGACCTCTGCAGTCTTGCTAAGATGAGCAGCGGACGCGTCCCTGTCAGCCATCTCCACAGGAGACGCAAGCCCCGTTTTTGTAACCGCTAACACTTGAATGACGGGCTGCCGCGGGGATGAGGGCTGAGGTGCCACAGGGCTCGTCTGGTGGGCGTCCGCCGCCTCGGCTGCATCGTTGCCCATCTCATCCGGCACGCCGAGCAACAGGTTCGATGTCGCACTGCGGAAGCCTGGCGAGAAGGAGAGGCGGGCGGAGGGCAGCTTCGGGACCGGCTTCCGCACGCGCCGTTTGGATTCCGTTGAGTAAGCCCACAGCTGAAGGACAGCACCCTGTGAAGTCGTCGCGCCACTGTCTTTGAGGAGAGGCCGCCGCCCTGGAAGTGGAGAGCTGCGTCGATGGTTCTCCATTTGCACCAAGGCAGCACGGCTGCGGCGCCACTGCTGAACAAAGGGAAAGTTACTCTCACGGATGAGGTACTGCATGTCGTCCTGCGGGTAGAGGGCAAAGCCGGTCTCGTTTATGACGTCGAAGCACACCGTAAGCCCAGTCCCACCCGAACTGGCATCAGTGTGGTGCTCGCTCGCAGTGTCTTGGCTGCGTGTCTCGCCGTCCTGCAGGGGAGCGGGGGCCGTGGCAGAAAGAACGACGTTGCGCACGCGTACCGCCGCGCACTCCAGAGTCGCGCACACGTCTGCCAGTACGCAGCTTCGAATCGCCGCTCCACAGCATGCGAGATGCGCACACCAATCTGCCCCGTCGATGAACTGCCTACATGCAACGGCGACCGGGCGGCGCACACCGCAGGCTTCCGCGAAGACGTCCCCTAGCTCTGTGCTGGCAAAGCCATCGAGTGAAAGATCATTGAAGGTGCACGTCACCTGTTGCACGACGCCGTTCTCGTCTGCCACAACTTCCGGGATGCCGACGCGGTAACCCGTTGTGGATGGTTCCTCCTCAATGTCAACAAGCTCATCGACTGGGCTCTCGGAGAAGGAGGCTGGGGTCACAAAGGAAACGTCACTGCCGGCCGCCAGGCTAGCGGATGGCTCGGTGAGACTCGGTGACGTCCACACCAACTCCTCGTACCCCTCTTGCAGCGCGAAGATATCAGCCACCGTGCCAAGACTCGTCTCCAGGTTCTGGAAAAGCTCGTCTGGCAGGGACACCTTAGTGTGCGTCCAAGGCCGAACTTTCAGCTCCACGAAGGTTTGCGAAGAAGTGGGGGACGGCAACTCCGTCATGCGGTCCGCGCACACCGCCTCTGCCCTCACAGGCACGACGAGCTCTTCGAATACCTCTCGCATTGCCACGGCATCGTCGAGCACGTCAGCGTACGCCACCTTGGCTGCCTCCACCAGCAACTCAAACGGCTCGGACGAGGGCAGGACTCGGGCATGTGTGCCGGTGCTCGCCTCAAGCTCCTCAAAAGGTTGTGTGAGCAGAAGCTCCTCGAACACCTCACGCAGCGCGACATGTTCGATATTGGCCTCTGCCTTCTCCTCCAGCTCAGTGAAAGGTTCGGGTGGAGGAGTGACTTTTGTGTGTGTGTTTGGGCTCTCTAAAAGCTCGTCAAACACGTCCGGCAGGCTGGGAAGCTCCTGCTCCGACCCCTCCGCGACCTCCACCAGCATTGAATCAAACTTTGGAAACAGCTCCTCGTATGTCTCCTGCGGCGCCACGTCAGCGCCGTCTTCGTTCAATGGCGTGTCCACGAGCTCCTCGAACGGATCGAGTGGTGCGGGCAGCTCTGCGGGGGCAGCGTCGTGCACTTCCAGCTCCACAAAGCACAGCAGCAGAGAGAGCCCCTCAAATGTCTCTTGCAGCGCCGCCACTGCAGCTGACGTTGCATCGCCAGCTGACAGCTCCGCAAACGGGCCTGACGAAAGATCCACCTTCGTAAACGTCGTCGCAGAGGCCTCCAGCTCTTCGAAAGGCTCTGGCGTACTACCCTCCAGTGCTGCACAGATTTCCGCCTCTGCGTAGTCGGACGAAGCAGCGAGCTCCTCAAAGTCTTCCTCAGTCGCTTCTTTCGAGCAGAGCAGCCCGCTGCGGTCGGCGCTATCGCTACGCACGCCCGAAGATTGGTCGTCTTGCACCTGCTCCCATGCAGGGATCTCCGCGCTCTCCACCAATGTCTCCTCTTCAGGTAGGGCAACGAGCTCTTCGAAGGACTCTTGCAGCGCGACCAAGCCGTCACGCGAATCGCCGTCAGGTATGAGCTGCTCAAACGGCTCATGCGGCGGGGCCACCTTTGTGCTCGTCGTGGCACTTGCTTCGAGCAGGTCAAAGTCCAGCTTTGGCATCAGGGCCTCAAACCTCTCCTGCAAGTCTGCCACACACGCCCTTACATCCTTTGCGCCTACTTTTAACTCCTCCAAGGAGGCGTCATGGGAGGCAAGCATCTTCGCTTCTGCCCCGAGGCTCACCTTCAATTCCTCGAACACGCCAGAGTCGTCGCGGCCGTACCCTTCCGAGCCAGTGAGCGCGGCTTGTTCAGTGGAGCCGAGCTCCATCGAATCCTCTGCGGCCTTGGCAGAAGTCTGCAAACATCCGAGCGAAGAGGCGGCCGGGTACGCTGTGCTTAACTCCCTCTCGTTGGCTTGCAAAGCCGCCATCGCGGCTGCCTGGCGCGCACGCAGCTCGATGTAGTCGCAGAAGCGGTCGTGCAATCCGAGAAGGGTGCGAAGAGCCCGAAAGGCATCGCTCTGCAGCTGTGCTCGCTCGCTCTCTTCGTACTGTAAGAGGCTGCTCCATTGGCGGCTGAGGTAGCGACGCAAGTGACGCTGAAAGCGTGAGGCGTCCGCCTTGGTGGGTGGAGAGGCACGCGGGGCGGTGTGGCGCTGCTGCTCAACGAACTGACGGAAGAGATCGCCAGAGACGGTCACGGCAGAGGCCGCAGATGAGGATGTGCGAGTCACGTGAGAGGCTGCGGGGAAGGTCCTGGCGACGGGGACAGGGCCGCCCTGGCCAGCGCTCCCCGATGAGCCTCGCAACCGCCTCTTCAGATGGTCCAGATGCCACGCGTCTTCTCTCTCCTCTCGCTCCTCGGCGACGTCGTCGCCGCCGTAGCCGCGCAGAAGGTGCGAGAGGTGCGTGTAGTGATCGGCAATGGTGCGGTCCGGCAGATGCTGCTCGGTCGTAAACGGAGGAGACGTGGTGGTGGAACGTCGGGAACGCGCGAGAGCCCCGTTGGCGCTGGTGGGACGGAGAAGGTTTGCAGAGGCCGAAGTGCGCGGCGAGAGAGGCACCAACAGCAACTTTCCAGCAGCCAAGCCAGAAGTTGGGAGCGTGGCGGCATCAGGACGGTTGGTGGAATTTCCTGATGGCGGCCTTTCGTGGAAATTGGAAGAGGAAACAGAAGGCGTTGCTACGTCGTTGATAGCCAAGAAAGGCCGCGATAAGCGGCTTGGTGCTGTGAGAAGTCGACTCAACCCGACGCCCGATTCAGATGCCAGCGGTGGCAGCAGCGTCTGCGGTGTCCTACGGTCATCCTGGATGGTGAAAACAACGTCCTGGGCCGCTTGTTCCGCCCTTCGCGCCGCCACCACCTCCGCAGCAGCCACCGTGAACGGGGTGTAAGCACGCCGTGCTGACTCCCGCTGACGCTCGAGAGCCGCTAGCGGGTGGGACCAGTCAGAGGGTGGCTTTGCTGCCGACCGCGCAGTCCGGCTCGACTTTGCCAACTGTACTGTGTCCCATGTGGAAGTTGCGTCAACGATGACAAGCCCATTGGGTGAGGAGGCGGACGTAGCAGCCGTGGTGTGCAGTAGCGGCAGCGAGTCTGCACTGTCCGCTCTGTTACTCTCTGATGTGTGCCGGGTAGGATGCATGTGACGCGGAGAAAATAAAGCAGGAATTTTGAGAAGACAAGGTGTCGTGGTACCTTTGCTTGCCTTCTGGTGCTACTGGTCTGAGAACAGCAGGAGAGCAACACAAGTAATGAACTCGATAGCTGAAGGATGACGGAGAGAGGAGGAAAACGAGGAAGAGAAAGGGAGATTGCGAAAGAGAAAAGCAAGAAGCGGAAAAGAAAGCTTTGTGTGCAGCGACGGTTTTTCAGTTAATATTCCTTTTTTTTTTTTGGTGCGTCCTGTTGGGGTATTAGAAACAACAAAGGCTACGCTAAACCCCAAGTGGAGCCCGCGTCGTTGCTATGGTAGTTAAAACCACGACAGAATGCATCGGCCAAAAAAAAAAAAAAACGGCTGCCCCTTTGGGGCAAACAATGTGACTTGGCTAATCACTGTCAAGTTTTTCACACCGTGAATGCGGCTGCTAACGCGCTCTGCTTTAGGTGTAGATTTCGAAAAGCACTTTTTAAAAAATTAGTAACATGTTCATGGCTCGTCGCCTTGGCTTGGACGTGCTCACCCATACAAATCCATTCGCCACTACTTGCCCACTTTCCCTTCAACTTCAGAATTCTTTTTCTTTAGGCACGTGTATCACTATATGCATCATAATCGTCAGGAAGACAAACAAAAACTTTGACTGTCAATGGGGGAAAAAAATACAAAGAGAACCGAAACATGGTGAGCACACAAGAGCATAAAAGAAAGGAGCTGAATCTACCAAACATCTCCCGCACGCTTCCGAAAAAAAAAAAAAACGCAGCTGCAGCGCTGACAGAAAAAAAGCACGCGGACGACAACGCCCGTAAAAAAAAAAAAGGACTAATAAAAGAAAGGGAAAATAAAAACAACGTCAAGTAGCTCCACGCAAGCATAACCCAGCGCGACGGGCGACGGCAGCGAGTCCCGTTGGTGAGAGATCGTGGATCTCGAAACAGTGCGTAGATGAAAACCTAAGTCCACCTTCGTTTGAAAAAAAAAAAGGACGCGACGAAATGAGCTCGCGTCGACGCCGTTGTGTGTCGACCACTCTCGCTTTCATAGGCGAAGAAAGAAGAAGAGTGTGCGTGTGGGTTTGACTGCGCGACTGGGATGATGGTGCACACTGCAGGTACATATACCTGCGTGCCTGTTCGTCACTGTCAACACACAAACTCATTTCTGATAGCAAAGAAAGAAAAAAAGATGTGCTTTTGTTTCCTCAGCAATGCAGTGCATGCAACTCACGCATCCATGTCTGATCGAGCTAAAGAAAATTAAAATGATAACCATAACAATAGGAATAATCATAATAATATCGGCATAAGGTGAAACAGAAGAGAGATAAAGCATTTAAAAATCACCGAATACCAGCGGTGACAACATTCAGCGTGCACGCGCTCCAATAAAAAAAAAAATAGAAGTGATAAAGAAATTTTTGCTTCAAAGAGTTAGCCTAGGCATGTACAACCTTTGCCGTGACATGAAAGGCAAAGTGAGCTGCTGAAGGGGGTTCACCCGCTTTCGTAAATGCAGTGGAGCGACGCTAAGCTACAGACACAACACAGCGGCGAATATATAAACGCAGTGCTGTTCTTGTAGTGTGGTTGTGTTTCACCATCAGGGCAACGAAGACAACTACGCGTCGCCTCAGGCACCAAAAGCACAGCGCGCGTGCTGAAACACAAACGCAGATACTGCTGCCAGGCCTCGTCTGTCAAATATATGAATTTGTAAGAATACTAATGATAAGGCAACAGATGGGACCAGGTCACCATTTCAACTTCCTCTCTGCAAAGAACGTGTCCAATGGAGAAAATAACAAAAAAAGAAAGAATATTCTAACATGTATTGTGTTAATATATATATCTTATGACGCCAGTCGGTATCCCCCACATTCCAAAAAAAAAAGTTGATATATTCATCGAAGAAAGCAGAAAGAGAGGAGCATGTATCTCAGCGCAAAACCTGCTCTGTCGGAAGCAAGAAACAAAAAAAAAATAGGAGAACAAACATTCAAGAGAATCCCGCCGCGAAAAAAAACAACCAGTATACCACGTTATTTAGTCACTAATTACCGCAAATAACACACACACACACACACGCGTACACGAGAAAAAAAAAAGAGCAAGAAAACAAGAATGAACAGCACGATTACTGCCTTCTCTCTCTCTCTCTGAGACTGTAACGGGGAGATACAACACACATAGTGGCGAAGAGGAAAATGCACGCGAGAAAACATCGTCACGGACGGAAAGAGAGGAAGTCACTGGACCTTCACAACGAGGCACTCGAGCAGACACGAATGGTATCGTCCCTCTTGTGGAGAACACACGTTTGGCACGGACACATCATAAAGAAATGAAGGCAAAGGGACACAGCAAGGCGGAAACTAAGGTAAAACGATGAAGAGCACAGAGGGCGGAGAGGAAACAAAAAGAAGAAGAAGAGCAGAATAATTCCTCTCTCTCTCTCCAACGAACAGAAGCGTAAACACGCCTGTTGGTGCGCGTTCGCGATTAAGAGCTAGGCGTCCACTTCACCTCCTCTTGAGCCGAAAGCGTTGTTTGACGAATGCCGCGGAGAATTCCGCCACCGCCACCGCCACCGCTGCCACCACCGCCGCCACCGCTGCCGCTGCCCTCACCGTGCAGGAGCTTCTTGCGCTCTCGCTTCTTTTCTTCGTAGAGAGCCCAGAGAAGCGGATACGCGTAGTTGCACATTTGATCCCGCATCTCCTGCTCTTCAACGCGGGCGGAGTGCAGTACATAAAGGTCCACCATTAAACTCCCTCTGCTGTACCGCACATCCTGTATCGAAGACAGTGGCACGTCGGCAGCGTCAGCGGCGTCGGTGATGAAGGCCTCGTGCATCGGCTCGTAGTGGTGCGTCATGATGTACTCCCAAGCAGAACCTGGGAAGCCCAAAAGCACCATTGTCTTCCGCATCGCATTTTCGTTGCAAGAAATGGCGGGCAGTTGGGCCTCCGCGTCGAGATACGATGGGGCGTCTGTGTCGGCTGGCTGGGGCTGCGACGGCGGTGGCACGTACTGCTGCTGCTGCTGCATAGTAGTAGCAGTAACAGGAGCGGTAGTGGCCCTCTCATCGCTCATCTCCCCCATCGAACACGTGGCGGTTGCGGCGGGCGTGGCAGGAGGGATGTTGTTCTCGCGTGGGAAGGTCTGCCCTGAGCCGAGCGTGGCGGTCACGGGCGTTGGGGTGGGGGAGAGGGATCCCATGGAGTTATCCACCTGCGTCGCGGTGCTCAGGGAGATGCCATCGCGTGGTTCGTTCGAGGTAGTCTCCATCACCGCACGGGTGAAGCTCTCCACTTCCGGCGCGGACGCGGACGAGGAGGGCTTCGCGGGGGCCGCGAGAGCGCCTACGCACGTCGTGGTTGGCGCGTCTTCGGCCGGCGGTGCTACAATGCATGGTGGCGCGTCGGCTACCTCGCTCTTCGCCTTTGAGCCCATCGTGGCGCCGATCTTCTCAGAGGGCACGCTTGAGTAGGAGCAGCCAATGTGGACGAGCATGTCCCCTGCTTCCCCGAGACTTGTCGTCCCGACCACTGACGTGTCCTCTGGCTCCTCCTCCTCCCGGCGCGTCAGCGTTGGCGTGTGGGTGATGGACATCGAGTCCCGAAAGGCGTTCATCGGAGCGTCCGTCATGCCTTCTTCGATGTCATTTCCGTGCGTCGTCGTCGTCGTGTTCAGATGACTCATCTCCTCCGCCTCGTCGTCCGTGGCGACGCGGGCGATATCAGGCACCCGGTGCGGTTCATCCTCGGTGGCCCACACGGGAACACCGGCTCCGCTCCCACCCATGCCGGTGGTGGTGGTGGTGGTGGCGGCTGCATGCGCTGCCGGGGTCGGGCCAGCACCTACCATACCAGCGATGCTGCGATGAAACATCGGCGGCGCGTCAAGGTCCTCCTTCAGTTGTGACAATTGCTCTGCAGGGTCGGCGCTCAGGTCGGTCATGCCGGAATAATAATCCATGTGGCTCAGCTTCAGCGGTGCCGACCGGTGCGATTCGCCAAGAGCACCGCATCCAAAGTCCGTGACAGAGTGTGCCGTGTTGCTCGTGTCGTCCTTCTCCTCCTCTGCAGCCGGCGCTGCGGGTGCGGCGAGCTGCTCGAGCGCGTCGTCCGCCGTCGGTGTTTCATCCTCCCTATCCACCTCGGCTTGCTGCGCTGCATCGTCTTTTGAGATATGCTCAATAACGTCTGCGTCTTGCGGCTCTTCCCCTTCCCCTTCCCTCTGGGCATCTCTCCGTGGAGGTGCATCCGCATCTGTAGCCGCGGCGTTCTCCTCGCGGTCGTCGGCACTGCGTTGTGCCTCGACTCTGGGACGCTCTGCGTGCACGGTGTCAATGAAATCGCCCTCGTCCTTCGTAAAGCTCACCTCCGGCTCCGGCGCCGCTGTGTCCCCTTCGCTGACGTTGGCAGTAGCGCCATCAACCGTCAACTCCGGCTCCTCACCGTGCGGCGGAGGCTCAGAAGGAGAGTGGGACGCACTGTCGGCTCCCGCAGTGGGCCTCTGCGTGGATGTCTCCGCCTTCGCTGAGCAGTCCTCGTCGTCACCGTTGCGATCGCTCTCGTCCACAGCGGATACTGGGCTTCCTTCTGCAGTTGAGAGAGGTGCGCCATCGCCTGGAGAGCACGGAGACGCTGGTGTTTCCTCTGCTTCCGATGCCTCCCTCTCTCTCACCGGCGCATCCTCCTCCTCCTCCTCGCTGGCGTGGTGGGAGTGCTCTGCGCATGGTTCCTTCTCACCGTTGCTCGCGCTTGCGGCCTCTTGCGTATCGGCGGGAAGTGCAGTGTCAGCTGGCGTGTCCTCGCAGTGGGAATAGGATGAGGTGCCGAGCACCGAGGTCCTCTCCTCCCTCTCCTCTGGCTCGCGCTCCGGCTCATCGTGGAGGTTGCCTACTAATGTCGTTGGAAACGGGGTGGAGACTTCCGGCAGTGGTGCAGCGGCTGAGGCGGCTTCATTGCCGATTCCGATCACTCCTTCCTCGGCTACGGGAGCTACCACAACGACAACGACCTCCGCAGGGGTGTCCTCTGAGTGCTCTGACGCAACGTCCGCGCCAGTGTCAGCGGCTTCTTCGGGTTTGGTTTCACCTGCGTGGTTGGTGTTGTCATCCCCCGCCACGGAGAAGCTCGCCGACGAATCAGCCGTAGCAGCAGCAGCGGCATCGCTGTTATTCATCGAGGACCTCTCCTTTGCAATGTCGATCATGAACTGATTACGATCGGCAGCCTCACTCTCCACGCGTGCAGAATCAGGCAGGGCAGCGCTCTCATGGTCAATTTGCCCAGATTCCTCCTCCTCATCCTCCGCGGCACGCTGTTCGCCATCTACATCCGATGCGGATGGGCGTTTAGCTTCCTCGCCAGCGTGCTCCCCTGCGGAATGTTCCTCTTCTTCTTTAATCACCGGTGCTGCCTCCTGCTGTGCGAGGTCATCTGCGCTCTCTGCAGAAAGACCAAGTGCCTCCCCATCGCCTTCCTTATCCTCTCCTTCAGCCACGCTTTCCGTTTCATGCATGGATGTGGCCAGGTGGTCAGTGAGCGCCTCCACCGCCTTCGCCTCTTCCTCCGCCTCCTCCTTCAACTGCGTTTGCGATGTTGAGTCGGCAAGAACGGCAGGCTCCACGGCGCTTGCCTCCGGTGCCTCAGCTGCGCCGTCTGCGGCTGTCGAAGCAGCGTCCACGTCAGCGGCTTCCACTGGAACATCCGCAGGCACTTCTTCTTCGTCTGCCTGCAGAGGTGGGAAGGTCTGCTCAGCGGAATCGTTCGTGTCCACAGCCACTGCTTTCCCTTCCTCGTCCGCTTCCACCAACTCCTCCTCGTCCGCAACGTTCTGATTTTCTTCGGAGTGCGCCTCTTTCTCGTGGATGGTTGGCTCATCAGCCGGCGGCTCTTGGGCAGCGCTTGCGCAGCGGGCGGACGTTGAGGAGCGCGCCAACGCACTGGCTTGGGAGTGTGCATCTGCGGAGCTCTCGGCATCCTCTCTTTCCTCTAAATGCTCGGCATTGGAAGTGTCAACGGCCACAACGGTGTCGGTTTGCTCGATGACGTCTTCCCCACAATCTGGCGTTGGGGAAGTCCGATCCGCCTCTTTCTCGGCGTCGTCGTTAGGAGACGGCGCAGCCTCCACGTTGAGTTCTGGCGTCTGGCCGTCAACATCAGCTTCCGATGCTGCGTGTTCTGCCACGGGGGGCACACCATCCGCCTTTTCGTTATCCAACTGGGAAGATGGAGACGCATTGCTTTCTTCCTCCTCCTCCTCTTTCTCTTCTCCGCTCTCTTTTATGTCCGCATGCGGCTCAGGAGGTGGTATACCCGCAGCGTCGGTGACGTCGGCATTGTCCTTGTCAGGTGTCGTCGCAGATGGCAATGCGGCTTCCTCCTTTTTAGCCCCGACTTCTCCCTCACTCTCCACAGGAGGGTTGTTGGGCAACGACGTCACTGCGTCCTTACCTGTAAGCGCCTCTGGCGCATGAGCCACCTCCTCTGCAAGCTCAGGGGCTGCCACATCATCGACAGAATTTGCTACTGCGTGCTCCTCCTGCGCGATTGCTGTATCTCTAAACGTTGTTACCGCCACCGCTGCTGGCTCGATGGGGACAGCGCCGTCGTTTGCGGCCGGATCAGTCGCTTCACGATCCTCCTTGTCCACTTGATCTTCATCGTGGTCCACAGACGCGGCCGAGGTGTTCGTGGACTTCTTTTCCTCATCGCTGTCGGCCGCAGCTTCAGCTTCAGCTTCGGGCTCTTCTGTAGCGTTGGCTACGATGGGCGGAGGTGAGGCAGCAGCAACGTCACCCGCAACGTCATCCGCGACGGCCGGGTGACTTTCGTCCTTGCTGCCGTGCTCGCTGGCCACTGCTTCCGCCGGGTTCATCCTCTCGGCGTCGACAGTGGTGTTGGGCATGTAGTTGGGGTTCGCACGGGACTCAAGCATGAGGTCCAGGTCAGCGTCGACCTGCGCTTCCTCCTCGGTCTCCTCCATTGGTGCGAGACCCTCTTCCGACCCCTTCGACACTCTCTCCTCGTTGGTAGGCACACAGGTTGTTTCCCGTTCAATAGAGTGAGGATTTTCTTCGGAGACCTCCGACGAGTTCACCAGTGCTGGCGCATGTTCATCCTTGTTACTCGAGTTGGCATCAATGCTAATTGCATAGGTTGAAGAGCGCTCCCCCGCTACGTCCGCGGCGAAACCATCAGCGGGCCGTTCACTGACGCCGGAGGTGGGGGCTTTGACGACAGTCTCCTCCTCCTCCGAGGCCTGCTTTGACTCCTGAGTGTCATGCACGATGCCACTATGGTTGAGGTGGTCTCGTTGTGCGATCTCAGCGGGAAGAGGACTTGTGTGCTGTGTTGTGGTAGTGTCCGCAGGTGCGATTGCCTTTTCCTCCTCCTCCTCGTCGTGGTGGATGGGAAGTTGCGGAGGCACCACACGCTTACTGCGCTGTACTCTGATCGCCTCAGTTGCCGCGTGCTGCGCGGTAGTAAGAGCCATGGCCATCGCCGCCTCCATGGCCGCCGTGTCCTCTGCCAGAGACGCCAGCTGCTCCACCTCGTCCACCGCCGAGTACGCGGTTTCCCCCACACCCTCGTTCGCCGGCACTTCCGACTGTCCTGGCAACGGATGTGGGGGCGGGGGCGATCGACAGGGCATCAAAGACGCCTTCAGTTGTGCGGCCAAGGGATGCGCGAGTGCAGGTTCTTTGCGTGCCTTCTCCTCCTCGTGCACCTGTGTGTCTTGATTAGCGGAGAGAAAAGCATTGTGTGGCTTGCTCTTCATTGCTTCAGCAGAGCGGCGCAGCAGCGCGTTTAACGCGTCCTGGTGCGAGGAGGAGGAGGAGGATAGCGAGGCACCCGCATATCTCTGGGGCTGCGACGCATTCGCGAACGTGGTGAAGCTACTGGCTCCCTGCCGCTGCTGTTGCTGCGACGGTGGGGTGGAACAGGACTCGCCGAAGTACGGGTGCGTCGCGGGGCGGTAGACAAGATGCGGTGGCGGCGACGAGCGTGGTGGGGTGGGTGTTAACGTACTCGCCTGGAAGGTGATACGACCCGCCAGACTATCAGCCAAGCTTGTGTGTGAGAAGGACGAGGAGAAGAGCGGGGGTTGGACCGAGCTGGCGCTGCTGCGCTGCAAGATGGGGTCATCGAAGTACTGCGGAGCGGGTCGTTTTGGCGGCTGCTGCGCTGCGTGACGCAGTGGCGGGTGCGGGTAGGGCGCCACCACAGGCGGCGTCGGACGTATGGCACTGATGGAAGTGTCGGAGCGCCCATTGGTCGCTTCCCATGAGGTGCTGCTGTATGCTGACATGGACGTCGTCGGCGCTGGTGGGGGCCGTGGGGCGGTAGCGCGGCTGATCGGCGCCACGACACGGTGCGAGGCAGAGCTTCTGCGCTCCTGCGGCGCCGCAGGGACGTAGCGGCTGCGCGGAAGCCGCCCTCCAGATGGGCTGGTTGCACGGAGTTGCTGCTCTGCCACATACGCAGCCTCCGCATCATACTCGTCGCCATTCAGTTCGTCAGCGGAGACCCACATCTCTGCAGGGTGATGCGTGTAGTGCTCGTACGCCTCCTCGCGTGGATGTGCGTCGTACTCGCCGTGGCCTCGTGCCTCTGCACCGCCATACGCCTCTTCTTCCTCGTAGTAACCGTCCATCGGATAGGTGTGGTCAGACTCAGCAGCAGCGTCGTCGTAGTCGTAGTAGACTCCTGTCTGTTGTTGCTGTCTTAACTGAGGTGTGGGGAGAGGCGAGTTTGCGTCGGTATCGTTGTCGAACGGAGGGCGATGGTGCCGCGGTGGACCGTTAGGCTCGCGGGAGGTCGAGCGCAGAGTTTCCCTGCTCCCTGCCCACTGCTGCGGCGGCGGATACTGCAGCTGGCGGGACGGTGTGGTACTCAGTACTGCTCGAGGTGCGCTTTGCGGTCGCGAGTATGTTTGGCGAGAGGGCGACTCCACGACTGTTCGCGCTTCCCACTCTCGCCTCTCCGCCAGCGAATCGCTTGCTACAATGCTCTCTGTGCTGGAGGCCACCATGACAACTCGAACGAGCGGGCTGGCAAGGGGCAGTGTTTCAGCATTCAGCTGCACGTACTGGTTGAAGTCCGTGTCAAAATAGTAAAACGCTTGTGGCACGGATGGGATGCCCGCTACCGAGGTGCCCGCCACCGACGACAAGGCGACACAGCGCAGAAAAGAATGCGTCATCTCCCATGCCTCCTCCCTTGAGATGTTAGAGGGCAGAATAGGCGCGCGGCACTGCACGGAGCAGACAACGCGCAAGTCTGCGGGCGACTGCGTGGTGGCTGCAGCCAGCATCGCTGCGGCCTCCTCCGCAAAGGAGGCGTAGCGGCCCGTAAGAAACGTGAGCACAACATCCACCGTCCACCACACCACGCGCGCGCTGTCGTCGCCACGCTCAGAAGTCTCGGCAGCTGCAGCAGCTGCTGCGGCCTCCGCCTCCTGGTCTTCTTCGCCCTGCGCCCCGTCCTCTTCTCGATCGGGCGAAGCGGCTGGAACACCGGCGGCGTTTGCATACGCGTCGATCGCGTTGTTGCGCGTCCTCTGCCCCTGCGCCACCTCGGCCCAGTACTCCATGGCCACGTGCGCGTTACCCGAGGGGTGAAGAGGTCTCTCCTCCACGGTAGAAGTTCCGCTGAGGTGCGTTGAGCAGGATATTGCGGCATCACCAGTAAGCACACCGCCGGGCTTGGACGGAGAGAGGGAAGACAAGGCAGACACGTTGGCGCCTTCATCGTCATCCGGCATAATATTGAGCACGGAGGCTGGGTAACCCTCGCGCGGCTCCAGCGAGCGCCGTGACCGTGTGTTCGCCGTCGGCGCGGGTAGGAAAGCTTGCGACGGCGCCTCAATGCCGCCCTGACGAACACCAGCCCTGCCGTCTGATGCCCTGCGCCCTGCGGTGTAGCCAGATGGCGGTGCAGCCGCACGCCGGTTTTCTCCATACGGCTGCTGCGGGTGATGCGGCGAGGGTGCCAGCGGCCCGGTGGAGCGCAGGTTCTGATTAAAGCTGGTGTACAGTGTAGGGCGGGAGGCGACTGGCAGAAAGCCGCCTGTAGAGGTAGTGGCCGTTGCCGCCCCCGCTGGTGTGCGGAGGGCGGGTGCGGTGCTGGGACGTTGCGGGTGTCCGCTACCACTCGCACTCGCCAACGACGCAACAACGTGCCCCGAGGTGGGAGAGAGGCGGCCCGGACGGGTGGATGGTCCGTGGGGGTGTCCGGCCCTGACGCCGCCACTCCCATTCATACTGCCCCCAGCAGAAGAGGACGGAAGTCGATGGCCGGCGAGGGTTGGGTTGGCGGAGGAGGGACGCGCGGCTCGAGGCAGATATGACGCCTGCGCCCATATAGCACTCCCTGGACCAGCCGGCGCACCACCTCCACGAGTTCGTGCCTGGTAGAGAAGGTCAACGCCGTTGCCCACCGATAGGCTAGACCCTGCAGTGGTGGTGGTGGTGGTGGTAGTGGCGACGGGCGGTGGGCGTCGCGGTGCAGCGCTCCCTAGTGGGCGTGCCGGGGGAGGATACTGGAGAGCGTAGGCCCTGTCCTCTCCATTCCCATGCTCCGCATCGTTGTGTGCAGTCGTGTACGCGGTTCGCCCCTGCGCTGAGAAAACTGGGTCGCCGTTTCGCTGGTAACGGTCCACGCTGAGGTCGTGAGGGGTGAAGCTAGAGAGGCCTTCTCTTCTGCCTGGTGGAGACGCCGCGTACAGGTCTTCGGCAACATCGTAGACAGGCTTGCTATTGGTGCGTAGATAGTACGCGTTGGCGGCGTCGGTGTTGAAAAACATTTGGCACGCGTCCAAGGCGATTCGTTTTTTTTTTTTTCGTGTTACTTTTAGGTTTCTTCGCTAGTGCACCACGTGTCCCTCTTCTCTCTTGTAAAGAAAAAGAAGAGAGAATTCAATCGAAAGAAGGAGAGATGACTTTGCGCCGCTAAATGCGTGCGCGTCAACCCTACCTTATTTATTTATTTTTCTTTTTCCCTTCGCGTCTTCTTTTATGTTGCAATGTTCGCTTTTGCAGTCACAAAGATCACTAACGTATAGATTTTTTTTTTTTTTTGCGTGTGTGTGTGTGTGTTGTGTTTTGCGTACTGCGCAACTTTGAAAAGGAAAAAAAAAAAGAATATGAGCACTTATGTCGGGTCACTCGTATGCGCTGGAAAAAGGCGTCAGAAAAAAAAAAAAAGAAAGAAAAAGAAAAGTCGTAGTGGTTGCAGGTTGTGGAGTTGCTTATACACTATACACCACACCTTTCATAAATTATTTTCCTTCTGACTTTACTTATTCCCTCTACTCGTATGTCTTTGTGTTGGTATCTGAGCTTTTTTTCAACTAATAGGAATACAAATAAACACATAAATATATATATATATACAGACAGATATTAACTGAAAAAGGAAAGAGGAGAATATCTTTTTGTGTGTATATATGTGAGTGTGAAGATACGTAAATGTCAAGTGTGAGCGAGCCCGCGTAGCGCAATCTATCTACAGGTTTAAGTTTAGAATTGAATGTGCCACTGGAAGCGGCGCTGAGGAAAACAAAAAAAAAAAGGAATAGGAATTTGAAACAATTATTCGACGAGGGAGAAGTACTGGCAAACAAAAACACTACGGAACGAAGAGGAAACAAAAAAGAAAAAGAAAAAAGGTCACTCAGTTTCCTTGTAGGCGCGCAAATAAATGTAGCTGGTATAAATTAAAATTGTGAGCACTATCTATTGTTCGTTTTTATTTGTTTGTTTCCTCCTCTTTTTAGGGTGAAAGTGTCAGTACAAAGCTTGCAGCGCAGGAAACCGGAGAAATAACACGAGAAATAAAAAAAAGATTCAATTCAAGAGCAGAAAGTTTACAAACAACTAAAAAAGGAAATAAATAAAAAAGCAGCTGGGTGCGAAACCGCTAAAGCTTTTGGCTTTGTTTCAGTTTAGTCGTTTCTCCCAACAGTCCCCCTAACGCTTTTCTTCCCCGCTCCCCGCGACCGAGATATACTTTTTTTTTTTGCTTGCTTTCGTGTCTAGAACACTCGGATCTCACGAAGGCACAAGAAGACAGTACGAAACAGATGCTACTTTATTGTTGTTTGTTTGCTTCTCGCTCACACAGGCCGCGTCGAAAACGTGCTCAGTAAATGAAAAAAAAAGATGTAAATTGTTTCCGCGTGGCGTAGTGAGCGACCCTCCGTCGGTGATCCGTAATACGCGTATGTTGTTTTACCCTTACAGATGTTCATTCAAAGAGGCAAAGAAGAGAAAAGACAGCCGGGCGAATAACAAAGAATGCTCTAGGCTGCCGAAAATGAAAAAAAAAAAGAAACAAATCCTGCTGGAAGGTGTGAGTGCGTTGGTGTGCTTCTGACTGTGTGCGTGTAGGGAAGTGTGGGTGAGGCGCCCAGAAAACATCCATCAAAAACTTCACGGCGGAGCTAAAAAAACAGAGTACAAATGGGCACAACAAAATGGAAAGCGCACATAAACCATAACAATATGAGCTTTGGAATGTGGACAGGAAGAGAGAAAGAGAGAAAAACCAACAGAAGAAGAAAGCAGCGAGAAAACGCGGCAGTTTCCACTAGCAAGAATCAAAAAAAAAAAGAAATCGCGACAGTGGAGCCAATAGAGACGACAAAAATAACAACAAAGAGAGGAGTTAATGTAGCAAACCTTTGTGATTGTTGTGTTGCTACCAGCTTTTTTTTTTTTCCGAGGAGGGTTGGGGGTGGGAGAATAATCCAAATGAAACCTACGAAGACACGACTGTGTCAAACACAATTGTAAACGTTATAGGCGAAATTGTGTGTGTGCAAGTGTGTGCAGGGTTGCGTGTGTGCGTGTGCACAACTCTCCAGTCGTTCCTTGAGTAGCGTGCTATCACTACCTCCTAGTGTGTGTGTGTGTGTGTGTGTGTGTGTTTGTATATTGGCACGTGACCAAAACATCGAACAGAGAAAAAGAAAAGATCAAAGGCAAGAAATGAGTAGAGTTAAAGCCATGTGTGTGAGATTTATTTTTGTTTTTGTTGTTGAAAGGGATAATAGTTTCCAGCCAACGTGCAGTTTAATATCCTCTCAGTAATCATTTTTTT
This sequence comes from Crithidia brevicula, assembly GCA_030849845.1. Lineage (NCBI taxonomy): Eukaryota > Euglenozoa > Kinetoplastea > Trypanosomatida > Trypanosomatidae > Crithidia > Crithidia brevicula. The sequence goes on along the minus strand of JASAOD010002005.1, from coordinate 199,216 downwards.
TTTTTGCTTTTGCGAGTCTGTTATTATATATCTATCAAGAAGCGGAACCTTGATAAGCACATTACAAATGTTTTTTTTTTTTTTGTCCCTTCACATGATAATTTAGAAGTTTATTCGGTATCCGCGAATTTTATTTGCTCCGATTTCGCCGCTGCATCACACGCTGTGCTCTTTTGTCATGGACGTGTTAATATTTTTGTTATGTTTCCTTTAGTGTGGTATGTTCACCTTTCCTCTGTTAATGGTGCCAGGCGTGGGGCATTCACGTGTCACTGTGCATGCGCTTACGTGGGCCACCAGCGTGGCGGCCACGCTCTCGCATCATCTCCCGCTCAGCCCGCTCACGTCGACGGAGCAGAAACTCGCCTACACGTCGCCAAATCTTCTCCACCTGTGCTCCATACCGCGCGAAGCCCTCCACCGCCAGCCGAAAGCCCTCCTCTGACTCGCCCAACCAAAAACGTTGCTTAGCCTCGACGGTGCTGTGTTGCGCCATCAGTCCGCCCTCGGTCCCCTCCATCGTCTCCTCGTTAGTGCTGGACAAAGGTGAAATTCGTGGAGACGCAGCATCGAGGGACTCTAACAGGCGTTGCCGCGCAGCGCTGCCCCTATCCTCTCCCGTCAGTGCGGAAGGAGACGTCAGCGAAGTGGTGGCGGTGGCTGTCCCGCTCGGTGTGGGCCAAACATTCGTCCACAGCAGGTAGACGGGCGGCTTAGCCAAGTGCATCGTCTCTAGCACCGACGCGTGGCAGCCGGAGCCTGGCGGCGAGTCCGGCGCACACGCGCCGACCACGTCCTCCATGCAACGCAGGAGAATGAAAAGACTGGCGCAGTGCGGGGCGCCGTGCACCAGCATCATCGCGCCGCCTGCTGCTGTGTAGGTCAGCGCCGTCTTGAGCTGCGGGACCAACAAGCTAAACCAAGGCAACAGCGGAGGAGCGGAAGAGGAGGACGGCGTGTGCGGGCTTGAGCCCTCTCTTTTTTTCTCCGCACCGGCCGTTCCTTCGGTTTCTCCGTCCAGCGCCTGGGCTTGCCGTTGCCGCTGCCCGTGATCTAACACCGCGCCACCGTTTACAAAGTGGAAGGACGGCGCGAGTTGCGAGTCGGCGTGGAAAATCTCCGCGAGCTGAATCGAACCACGCGTCGACTTACGGAGGTCAAGAGAGGTCACTGGCGGGTACGCTGCAGATCGGCGCCACTGGGAAGACGGCTGCGTGACATCGCCATCCAGTAGGGCAAAATCGTCTCCGTGCCTCTCTTCATCCAGCAGCGACGGATTGACCTCGATGCCGCCGCTCGTGCTCGCCAGCGTGACGCCCACGCCTTGCCAGCGCAGATCCTCTGAGAGGTATTTGGACACGCCGCCCGGTGCGCACCCCAAATCAAGAAATAGAGGGGCCGGCGTCGTGGAGGGCGTCGAAGGTTTCGCGAAGAAGGAGGCTGCGGCGAGGTGTGTGATGTGCCGGGCGTGCTGGCGGTAGCGCTCTGACAGTTCCACCACATCTGCCGCCACAAAGGATGTGGTGCCCACTGCGTTTGGACCCGATGGAACTGCAGAAGGCGCGGCACTAGTGTGAGACATCAGTGCACGGTTGTTTGGAGGCGTAGCAGGTGAGGATGCCGCAGCGTCTGTCGCTGTGGTGGCGGCGGATGCGGGATGTAAAGTGGCATTATCAGTGGGAGCGTCAACCCTTTCGCTCATCGTTTCATTGCCTGGGAACGAAGGCGACGACGGCGGCGCGGCGGGGGCGTTGCGGCGTGCGTACCACGCGTCCAACGCAGTCGACTTCCACCCCCGCTCTCTCTCCTCCTGCAAGCAGCGGAATGCAGCGGAGTGCTTGCTCAAGTAAGTGCGCCAGCGCCTCGCCTGGTTGTATAGCGGGATCCCTTCGTTCTCGCACGCTTCACTACCAGAGCGTGTAGGCGTTTTGTTTGGCGCGTCCATATTTTTTTTCCGATACTTGTCGTTGTGTCTACGAACAACAACAATGAGATTTAATGGAGCGCAGGTCGCGGAAAACGAAAAGAAAACAACGCAGCGGGAAAAACAAGAGTATCGAGGAAGTGTGTGTGGGAGTCAGAGAGATGTGCAAGTGCTTTACTTGATGGTACTTAATAGAAGGAAAGCCTTAACGTTACAGGTGGTTTAAGCGCTGCTTGATGTAGAATAGGCCTCATCTCTGAATAAGTTCACTTGTTTTTGTTCTTGTTGTTTGTTTGTTTTGACTATCATGTTTTTTTGCTTTTTTTTTTCTAGTGAGCTTATGCCTGCACAGACCCAAAGACGAGCCCACTATCGGATACGTCGTGCTCGATATTTATTTTTCATTTTTGTTGTCTTCTCCCTTGTTTATCCTCGTTCTCCCTCAGCGGAAGGGAAAGATGGCGCAACGGATCCAGAGCACAAAGTGTGCGCTACAATCGAATAGGACGTGTGAAGAATAATAAAGACGGAGAAAAAAAACCTCATTGCAGCCGCAAGTCAACCTCCACGAAAGCAGATGATGATAACTTTCTCGGCACTGTTAGAGCACCTTTGCGCAAAAAAATAAAGAGCGAGCGTTACGAGTCGCCGCAACGAGCGTGTCATACTTTCATCTCCCTTACGAGAAATAAAGACAGAGAACGCACGGCACTCCAGCACGGCACTGAGATGCGCTTGCGCGAAACTCGCGACACCCTGCGTCGCTGCAGTGTACTGCTTTACTTGGCTGCGGCATCTCCGCTCTCAAACACTCCCCGGTGTGGGTGTGTGAAGCGATCAGTTCGCGGCTGGGTTTTTCTTGTTGTGCTCCAAGTTGTAAACGTACATCTGCTTCAGCACGCGGTCGGTGCACTGCCCGAAAGCAACATTCTCCTTGAAGCAGTCCGACGCCCACTTCTCCCCAGCATCCTTCTGGCACTTCACGCCGGCGTCGTACTCCTTCTTGCAGAAGAGCTGTGCGATGCCTTCAAGGTAGGCGGACTTCTGTCGCTGGCAGACAAAGTTGATATCGTCGTTGATGCGAGACTGCAAACACTGCTCCAGGGCAACACGCTGCTCCGTGTACTCCTCTGCAAAGCGATCAGCAAGCTTGTTGAACTCTTTGGTATTGCGAGACATAATGAGCCTAGTTTGTGGAATACGTTTTGTTCTTATGATTGTGTTTTGATATTGCCGTACACTTCGTAGCTGGCAAAGAAAAAGCTCAACAATGCCTTCGATAGTTACGGTCCCCCGCAAAAAAAAAGATGTATAGAAGGGAAACTAGCTTCCGAATGATGATGTCTAAGGGCAACACTATCACCAGACCTATATCAAGGAGAACAGGAGAAAAAGAAAAAAGAGGAGCTAGCCTTATGAACGCAGCTAGCTTCTTTTCTCTTTTTTTTCCTTTTGTTATCCAAAATAGTATCCTCTCCGGGTTTGTTTGTTTTTTGCTTGTTTGTGTGCGTGATGTTAATAAGTAGTTTTGTTGGCAAGACGAACTCGAGTTGGAAATAGGCAGAGAAGAAAAGCGCGAGGCAGCACCGACAGTAGTAACAATATCAAGATAAGAGGGATTTCAAAAGGTTGAGGAGTGTCCATGCGGAATAGCTGCAAACCTTTGGATTGATATGATGCAATTACAAACTGCCGTCATAGGCAAGAGTAAGAAAGAATGAATTTGTTTCAATAGACACTTAACAGACAAATACGAGCTCTCTAAAAACCATCAAGTTTCACCAACTACACCACGGCAATGTGTTGCTTCTCACCTGTGTCAGTTGGCAAGAGCGCCTTGACACGCAGGTAGTCAAGGATAAAACAAAGCTACGTGCGACTCCCTTCTTGCGGAAGTAAATTTCGATACGGGTTTAAAATACTTTCGAGATTTTTTTTTTATTTCTATTTTTTAATATTATTGTAGGCTTCTCCGTGAGCCCACGTACAAGACACCCACGCACCGGTCGCAAGGATGCCAGACAGCGCGCATTTAGACGAACAACCACAACGATTAAGCGCGAGATTAAAGACACAGTTACAATAATAAGGAAGACGGAGGAAACACCAGTTCACACCAAAAAGAGTGAGAAACAACAAAAACGAGGTACTGGGAGAGAGGCAGAAAGGCTTCGCAAGGCAGTCAGACAGCACACAGATCATCATGCCAGCCACTTCATACTCTTGCACCAAAGGTCAAGTGCTTCTCCTTGATTAATTTCCACCATATCCCCTTCACATATTACAAAGTCGTCGTGTTGCGGCGCTCAAGAAACATGCGCACCCCCGTCGTGCCTACAAGACGCCCAGACAGGACGGCGCGGGCGTGCAGCGCACTTCCCTCGTCCGCAAACGACACCAACAGCTTGTGGCGGGCCTCGCCATCGTAGAAGATCTTGTCCTCTTCGTCCTCCGCAGCGCTATCGTTGTCGGCGTCGCGGATAGGCGAGGCAGCAGCAGCCCCAGCAGCAGCAGTCTTGCCGGCGGAGACGGGAAGAGGCTCATCCGGTGTGTCAATGAAGGACAGAAACCCAGGGATGCCGCTCAGCGCGCGCTCCGCCAGTGCCTGCGAGGCAGCGGGAACTAAGAGGCAGTCCACCAAGCACGCCTCTGCACTGCACTCCAGCGCGCTTACAGGGACGTACTGCACCTTCCACCGCCTGCCGTATACCTTGCGGTTCTGCAGCTGACGGTACATCAGCTGCGCCGTGGCCTTGTCTGCGACCTCGACGCACATGGTGGCATTGCCGATTTCCTCGACGAGGTTGACGTCCTTCGCCAGGTTCTTGTGCTGCGCAGGGGGCAGGAGACGGCGCACAGTGTGGTTGTAGACCTTCTTGAAGTTAACTGGAAGGTTGTGGACCAGCACCGAGCCGTGGTAGATGATGGGGCTCTTCGCTGCCTTTTCCTCCAACCTAGGGCACTTCGCGGATTCCTTCTTTGCGGAAGACATAGCCGAAATAAACAACAGTAGTTGAAATAAAAAGAGGGCTGCAGCAGCGTTTGCTTTGTGCTGTTGTCGGTGTTGCTGGTGTATTCTCTTCTTTTTGGAGGGGGGCGAAGGATGGAAGTAGAGGAGAAAAAAGAAAAGTCAGGTCAAAGAAAGAAATAGCTAGCGTCAATTGTTGTCATCAAAAAGATTCAGAAAAGCGGCATTTGCAAGTACAGAGGGCGAGTGTGAGAAGCCGAAAGGGGCTGCCGTGTTAACTCACACTGCAGAGAAAGGCCGATTTGAAGGTTTATGTGTCATCTGAAGAGAACAGCCTTCATCACATACAGCGATACCGCTTAAGCATTTTTGTTTCACTGAGCGAGGTGGTTCTTGAGGAAAATAACCGGCTGACTGCTTCTTGTGCATCCCCTAGTTGCAAAGCATCTTATTATTTATACGTGTTTCTGTTCTTTTTTTTTTTGTCTCCAAAGCGACGTCAGATTACGCCTTGGGTCTTCTGGGTCTGTATTCTCTTTTAGCGTGTTGCGCACCTCGCGCCTCAACGAGGCTAACCCAACCGCAACTCGGTCCATCTCTGTCTCTCTTCCCTTCACTGGTGCCTCAGACACACCGTGGGATAGTCTGGTGTGCGGCGTAGAGCCACCGCGCCAGCTCATAATTGTGAAAATTGCTCGGACACGTGTCCAGCGTGGGCTCAGGTGTCACAGGTGGCGGCGTTTCCGTCGCAGCGGCCGTGCTGCGTGTCGGGGTTTCGTCACCAGCCTCCTCCTCTTGCATCTGCGCTGCGGTGCATAGAGCCTTGGAGAGAGGCGCGCTGGCGCAGAGCCAGGCAAGATTCTTCGCCTCCGCACCACCCGCAACTCCCATTTCCGCGTGCTTCAGCAACCGCGCCGCCGTGGCCGCCGTGCGGGGGTGCAGGGTCGCCTGCTGGAACATGCGCATGCACCACAGGCTCACCGCCATGGAAGAACCACGCTGCAGAGCCGAAAAGCAGCGCAGGATTTCATCGCACTGCTCCTCGACGTCGTCCTCCGCGTCATCGTCGCTGCCGCCGATGCCACTCCCGCTGGAGCGCTTGTAGTTGGCATCGTCGTCGAACTCCTCCTCTACAGTCTCGCTGCGATTATGAGCGTAAGGGTTGAGGCTCGATAACGGGGTGAAGGCGCTCGTGGCGCCGACGTAACTGCCCCGTCGCGTCACCCGGCCCTCCGCATCGGCCGCGACGGGATCGCTGCCACGCTGTGGTGTTCCGCTCTCAAAGACAGCATCGCTGAAATACTGCGTCCGCGTCCGCCCGCTGTCGGGGGAGGTGGACCTGCGCTCCTCGCAGCGGCCCTCGCGGTCGTCGGCGGACCCGCTGTTGCTCCCCGCACTGCCGCCAGCGTCGCTGTTCTTGATGCTGTGCACACTCGAGTTCTCGCTGCTGTCGTCGTCCGAGTCGCTCGTGGAGGCGACCACCGCAGAAAGCCTCGCGAGGCTCGTTGCCACCGTGCCAAGAAGAAGGTGGCGCAGACGATGTCGAGTGGGTCGCCGAGCTTGGCGGCGCTCGTTGCCAGCACCGTCCATATCCCCGTGCGATGGCCCGTGAAGTTGCTTCCTGGAAAATCTGCCCATGGGAGGTGCACCACTGCCACCACCAGCGCCGCCAGCGTGCGCCGGTGTTGCCTCAAACGGCGCGAACGAGGTGAGCCCTGGAGGGGCGTATTCCCCTGCTGGTCCAACCGCCTCTCTTGTGTCTTGCTCGTGATCTCTTGTGCGTCGCGGGGCCGGCACGCCTCGGCTCTCTGAGTCATCGCGGAGGGCTGCAGCACTGCTTCTCCGGAATGGTACCTCGCCTCCGCCGCGGTTCGCCAGGTGCGCGTCGTCGAAGCTGCTCACACAACTGCGGCTGTGGCTGCTGCTGTGCGCTGCGGAGCTGCTGTAGCCCGTTTTACCACACGCCTGTCCTTCGCTGCTGCTGCTCCAGCTCGACTGTTTATCAAAGCTGTAGCCCGTATCTCCGTCACTGCTATCGCTGCTGGAGGTGCTTTCGCTGCCATCCCCGACCGCCTCTCGGCCGGTGTGCGGCTCCCTGTCGGAGAGGTCGCCCCAATGCGGATCTACCTTGTCCGAGTAAGCTTCGCGGTCATCGAGGGCGGTAGCACCAAAACGCGATCGACCGTTGCGCGCACTCGCCTGAAACGGCGGGGGCCAGTTTGGCCGCTGAGACGCTGAGGGCCCCGTTGCCGCGCCAAGGGACGGCTCGCCCGCAACGTGCACCAACCGTGGCGAAACGTAGGCGCTGCTGCCCGTGAAAGCTGCCGCCGTGTGGACGACTGGGGCCAGGCCATGCGCGCTACCCCCACCACGCGGGTCACGCAGGTGGACGTAGGCGGAGGGCAACCCGAGCCTTGTGCCGATCCTCTGCGATGATGGCAGTGGCGGCGGCGGCGGCGGCGGAAAGAACGTCATTGGTCCGCCCCCGCTCGACGTGGACGGCGCAGGTGGTAAGAAGGAGGTAGCGCTCCCACCCGCGGCACTGCCGTTCAGCGCGGTAGGCAGGCTGTAGGCGGCACCGTTGACCGACACTGCAGGTGGATTGCGCCACGGCTGCAACGGTGACAGCAACGCGCCGTCCGTCTGCTGCCCCTGTGAGAGGTTTGGCGTTGTTGGCGGCTGCGGCGGCCGGGGAGAGATGACGTTGTACAGGCTCTGCCGGGGAGACCCCAGCTGCAGATAGCGTGTGTTGGAGGGAGACTGCCGCAGCAGCGTCAACACTTCCTCGGTGGAGATGTTAAGAGAGTGCTCGAAGGAGGCGTTCAGCAGGGCGTTGCCCATGCCACACGCACCACCAACCGCCGATTCGGTCGTGTCCGGCGCGAAGCCGGAGGGGGCGACGCTTCCACGGTAGCCCCCTGCCGCCGCAAGCGAGCCCCCAAGCAACTTCGAGGCGTACTGTTGTTGATATTGCTGTTGATATTGCTGCCGGCGCCACTGCAGCATAGCCAAACGTGTAAAGTACTGCGCCAAGTCCACCGAGGAAATCGCCGAGAACTCCGCGTCGACTACGCTGGGTGCGGTGGCGTTGATGCTGCTATTGTTGATGTTGGCGTTGGCGTTGGTCACGGAAGCACCGAAGCGACTGAGGGAGACCCCGGAGACGTTGTTGCCGCCGCTGATGCCCATTGTGAGGGAAACACCCGCGCTGTCGCCACCAGTAGACATGTTGGCGAGGCCCGTAGTGCTTCCGCCTACGCGTCCGCCAGCGCCTGCCCTCTCGAACCTGGGCGATGTCGCTGTCACTGAGACCGAGTTTGCGGAGGTCCGGCGCAAGCGTCCGGTTGCGTTGGGCCTGCCACTGATCGACGCTGCGGCGTTCACGGACGGCAGAGTGGGCGACGCCGCTCGTAGCGGGTGCATGCCTTCCGCGTTTGCGTAAAGGAGCGTGTAATCGAAGGCCTCCCACTCCGCCTTCTCCTCTGCGGTCAGACAATCCACACCCATCACGCACGAGAGGCGTGGCCGCGGCGCTGCAGTGATGGCCTGCAAGGCGGTGTGGAGCAGACGCCCGTCACGCAGGCTGCGGTCGCCACCACCACCGGTCACCTGCGGCACAAGCGCGACGCTGAACCACGGGTGGCGCAGCAAGTCGTCAACCGTCGCGCGCCTCTTCGGGTCCACCTGCAGGCAGCTGGAGACAAAGGATTGAAAGTAGGAGGACCAAGGGTAGGGGCTGAGCCGAGGAGTCGGCTCGCGCTGCTTCAGCCACGTTGTCGGCGCCGGGCCATCCGCGAGATCCAGTGCCATCATCCCGAGCTGCCACACATCGACAGCGGCGATCGGGTGCGCGTAGGGGTCGAGGGTGTTGCGCAGCGTCGTTGCCGGACAGGCTTGGTCGGCCAGCTGCTCCGCAACGTACTCCATTTGGGCATTCTCCGAGTCGTCGAGAGCTGAATCGCCCGCGCAATGGTCTCTCGCACGTCCAGCAGAAGAGCTGTGTTGCTGCTGCTGACGCCACAAGTGCCACAGAGCCTTTGCCTCATCACGAGCAGATCGGATGGTCTCTGGTGCTGGCACGTATTCGGACTCCTGAATCCCAAACAGCAGCGGCGGCTGAGGGGCTGCTGTCGCGTTCACCTTGGGCACATACACATTCAATCCCTTCCCAGTGACGCCATCATCCGCAATCGAGCCGGCAGTCGATGGTCCAATGCGTGGGCCTGCCGCGGCAACCGCCTTTCCCCTCAGCGACTTGCGACAGTCACCGTTGCTCTTCTTGGGCTCCTCGAAGCCGCTGACCGCCGATGCTGATGCGTGTTCGTCCTGCACAGAAGCTTTCCCTCCCGATTTCGACCGCGCGGGCATTGTAGCCGCCTGCGACGAGCACGGCGGATGCTGCGTGAGCACCGTCGTCATTGCCAAGCGTAGTGCAGTCTCAACCCGGGTGCCCAGATTTTCAACGAGCATAACTTGCTGCGACCACTGCAGTGGGTCGAGAGCGTCGCTTGCGCGGCTGCCATCTCGGTCTGTCCCCACGTCAGAGCCGCGACCCGCTGCGATGGCTTTAGTGGAGGAGCCGCCATCGTGGCTATAGCTGAGCGACTTGGGGCGTGGCACCGCACCCGTTGGGGCGTTCGTCAGTAGCGAGCACGCCTCGCCAGGCAACGAGTCCTCTCCCTCGTCGGCGAAACTGTCTTCAAACCCCTTCTTATAAGGTGACAGCAGCAAGAGCGCCGATTGTGAGCCGCGCTGATGCTGGCTATCGCGAGGCTTGCTGTCCGCTCTGTCAGCGAAAGAGCGTAGTGAGGGCAACAGCACACGAGCGGGGGGAATGAGCTGGGCACCGCGCACGTACCGCAATCCCAGCTTCTCTTCAGGTCCCGCTCTCGAGTAGTCCGTGGTCAGCTTTGAGCTGTTGTCTGGGCTTTTATTCCTATCTTGGCGGTTTAACGGGCCACGACCCATATCGGTCTCTAACCTGCACAGCTTCGTGGACGTATGGCCGCTGTCCCTGCTGAAAGATGTCTCCGCTACACCTTCTGATGCCGGTAGTGCACCACCATTAGCACCAGCACCAGCACCAGCAGCAGCAAGGAGCATCGTGCCGCTCGGCGCCACCGCCTCCACTATGAGAGGAATGAGTTCCGCCTCTTCGTCCCAGGTGCTGTTGTGCACACTGTCACTGCGATGGCAATGTGCGTTGGTCGGGTCGGCGCTGCGCGTACGACGCCGGCCCCACTCCTCGTTACGCCGTTTAAAACTGGTTGAGATGACGCTGTCGTCGATGCTAAACCGGCGCCCAAGTCGCCCTGCGTTCTGGGAGTGCAATCCTGTTGCTGGGGAGAAGGGAAACGCGCCGCTGCCGCTGTTGCCTGGGTGCGACAGGAGCATGTCCGACACGGAGAGCACGTCTGTCGTGAGCGGCCCTCCGCCTTCGCCAACGCGCGCATGCTGGGGTGGTGAGAGGCGAGGCCGCGGATTCGACGGCAAACGCAACGTGGAGGCCTGCGTGGAGGATGGGCGGCGCTGCATCTCCGACACACTCTGACTAGAACTTTCACGGCGAAAGGGGATGTCGGTGGCAGCCTCATCGCCACCATCGCTGTCACTGCAGTTACCATTTGCTTCGACGGTTGCGAGAGGCGCTTTGGTGCTCATACGGCGGTACAACGGTCCCCTCTGCGACTGCGGTGATGGTTGCCCCTGCGCCACTCCCTCGCACTTGATTGGTGTGGCCAACGTCGCTGTGATGTGAATACCGGGCATGCTCATGCTGGCCACCGAGGGAGCCGTTGTGAGACTCTGCGACGACGCTTCTTTAGCTAGTTGACTGAGCGCGTTCAAAGTGGGCGAGTGGAGGAGAGAAGTGCGAAACGGGTGCGATTGATCGTCCTGCTCACTCGCTGGCCGCGCCGTGTTCTCCTCGGTCGTCGTCATCTCAACTCCATGTACCGCTGCTTCTGCTGCCAGCAGCCCGTCCCGGCTCTTAGTGGACGCCCTTGCAGAAGCCTCAAGGTTGTGCCGCTCGCTTCTCGGTCGATCACTGAGACTTGATCGTTGGGATCTGCCTTCCGTACCACTCCGGCCCTTGTGGACGCCACTCGCGGCATCGGTGTTGTGTGCCGACGCTGCTCTTGCCGCAGCCCTCGGTGGCATCTTCATTCCTGCCTCACTCGTCGCCTTCACCAGATGCCACAAGGGAAAGACATTTGTCGACTTGACGTTGCCGCTCGTGAAGCCTGCTGCGTGCAGAGTTTGCAGTTGCGACAGCACACCGTGAACAATGTTGCGAATGGCGGCCTCAAGCAGGACCGGGTGCGGCTGGCACATGGACACCCACTCATCCAGCAGCTGACGAACGTTGCCGCCAGGCAAACGCGGGTAGGCCAGCTCCACCTTCAGCACAACACTAGCGTCGTCGTACGCGTCAAGATTGATGCCGAGTTGCTGATGCGCACGTGACGGTGCGACAGCCTTCGACGCCAGCAGCGCCGCTGGCAGCTCGGCAGCTGTTTTGCGCGGAGACTCGGAGTTGGGCTTGACGCCAGCAGCGGAGGGCGTGTGCGCCGCAGCTTGTGTTATTGCCTTCAGTCGCTTTGCGCGCGACGCATCACGCCCAGCGGCGACCGCCGCCACTGCGCTGCTCTTGTCCTGCGTGAATACACGCTCCCAGATACGGTCGATACTGGTTGCGTCGAGATGCACACGCGCGTTGACCTGCACGCGGTGCCGCTTCGAAGCATCCGTGTCCTGCATCACCGTCTTGGGAGAGATGCCCAATTTTGGGGGTGCACCGGAGAGAGAGGCGGCCATCGGGTGCTCTTTCAGCTTACCGTCGCGGCGGCTCTGCAGCCGACGGGAAAAGCGATCAGCAGCGGTGCGCTCTGCACGACCGCGTTGAATGTCTGCAACGGCAGCGCGGTCTCCGCGCTTCGAGGTCGGTGAGTCTTTTCTCACGGACAACGCAGACTGTGTAAGTCCACGCGTTGCGGCGTCCTCGCGCATGCGTGGTATGGTTGGTGGAGGGCAGCTGAACCTCTTTGAGAGGCGCCGTCCGCCTGTGTCGGTGCCACTGCCAAGCGACTTCCTCCGCCCTGCACGCCCTCCCGCCGCCAGTGGCGTTGTTTCTGCTGCGTCTTCACACTCGGGAAGCTGCAGCGGTGCGAGAGCGCGAACGCGGGGTTTGACAAACTCCAACACGCTCACCTTCAGTCCGCAGCACGGCACACAAAGACGCAGCAGCAGCGGTGCGACGGACTTCTCCGTCGATGCCACCCCGCCAGCTAGGCTAGCGTGCCTCTTTTTCTCTTCACCAGCAGTTAACCTTGGCGAGGACGACGCCGAAGAAGACGGGGACGAAGAAGACGCGAGGGATTTTGACAAAAGACGGGTAAAGACTGGCATGGGTACCTGCGGCTTCATGCAAACAGAAGAATCTTTATGCGACAACGAGTGCGGGTAAGCGTCTTGCGGTGTTGTGGGAGCTCTGTCTCCTGAGGCGTGCACGCCAGCCTCCCCACTGAGACGCACCGCATCGGAAGGTGATGCGCGCAACGCGTCAACCGGGCTCAGTACGCTTGACCTCGCACCACTTCCAACAGCAGGAGCAGCAGCAGCAGTAGCGCTAGGTGTCGAAGGAGCAACGGATGGCAGAGTGGGCGATTTCACGTCCGTCCTGTGCGGCACCTCTGCTTCCGAAAACAGGGAATAGCTCGGCACCGGTCGCGGGTTGGTCGGCACCGCGGAGGGAGTTGCAGCCGCAGCAGCGCCGACGGCCTCCGGCACAGCTTGCGTCAGCACCGCCTTCGATGGTCGTGGCGGACGCGTCGCTGGCAGCATGATTACATCCTGCAAGTACGTCTGTAGGGCATGGATGAGGGCGTCATCTTGCAAAAGGTCTTCAAAGGTCAGCACGCCCAGAGGCTCGCCACTGACGTGCGTGTTGTCCTCCACCTTGTCGGAGTGTGCAGGGGTAGGCGTGGCGGCCGCACTCCCAGCCTTCGATGCAAGGCGCTCGTCAAGGTGCGCCAGGCTGACCATTGACGTCTTCGGAACCACATCGCGGTGGCAGTTCTGACACATGTAGTGCCGCGCCAACGCGAAGGAGCTGCGATTTGCCGCTCCATCGGCCGACTCGGCAAGCGGGTCTCGCGGCTGGCCAGTGCTGCTACTGTAGACGTTGCTCATGTTGCCCGTGGCACCTGGCGCTCCAAACAGCGATGTGTCCGACGGTGCGAGGGGCGCAACAGTGGGAGTTGCCCCGGCCGCCGGTGCGGAGCCGAGAAAAGACGCATTGCCGCTCACTCGGCCGCCTGCTGCTGCTGGTACTGCTGCTGTTACTGATCCCGCCTGCAGCGATGGTCGTGTCATTTGGCCCGCCGTTGGGGGCTTTGGTGGTGTAGAGGTCTGGCCAGCGCCATGTATGGCCAGGGGCGGCAAAGTACTTGCTGCGGCTGGCAAGGACGAAGTCGAAGGAGGCGAAAGCACGCGCCGTACGTGTGCCGTGGGGGTCAAGGAACCTGCTGTGAACTCTATTGGATTTTGAGAAGAAGAACCCTGCTGGGAGAGAGAGGCTGCCGGTGGTGTCATGTACCCTTCCGGCAACGACGTGCAGGACGGCGGTGGCGGTGGCTCCATCGCGGACTTCCGCACAGGGCCGTAGGTAGAGTGACCGGGGGCGGCGCTGCGGTCGATGCCGACCACCACTTCCTCCTCCTCCTCGCCGTGTACACCGAGGCTATTGCTCTGGCTCCGAGCTGAGAAGGCCGGTGCGCCATCCGATGCCCTCGACTCTACCCGCACACTGCTCTCCTCCCTTTCCGCGCTCGTGCGCAGGATGCCCGGGTGCAATGAGGTGTGCTGGGATTCGCTCGAGAACAGAACACTCTGCAGGGCTCCGCTGCGGCCACCACCACCGCCACTGTAGTTGAACGATGAGGTCGCGTAGCGCTGAAACTCCGGCTGCGAGTTGGAGGCTCGCTGTGGCTGAGGGCCAACAAACGACTGCGAGAGCTCACGACTACCGCACGACTTCTCCAGTTGATTCTCCCCGTGGCGGTCTACACTTTCTACGGTGGTGGTGGTGGTGGTGGTGGCCGTTACGGTTGGTGACGGGCGACGCTTGTTGTCCGGTGTGCTGGCTACCGCTGAGGGCGACGTCGACGCCCCATGCGGTACAATGTGAGCATTCGATACCGCTGATGCAGCCAAGGTATTTGTACTCTCCGGCTGCCGTGGGCTCGGTTGCGTGTGCGACGACGGCAGAGGGAAACTGACCGACAACCCGGCAGAGCCGTCGCCCGCAGTTGCCGTGCGCTGCGTTGGGGATAGCAGGCGGACGTATGGCGAAGTGTAGGTCGGAGGCAGCGGCGGGAGTGTGCTGGACGATGCCGGCGGCCCACTCAGTACCGGTGGCGACGTCGGGGTTGTGTGGTTGCCTCCCTCTGCCTCAGGCAGCACCCGGCTTTGAACCGCTGAGCCGACAGCCCCGCTACTTGTCGCAGGGCGTAGATCGTGGACGATCGGTGACGCGCGTCCCTCTGCTTTCATTGTTGATGAGGTCGCGCCATGCGTGTCGTGAGAGTCATCGAATGTCTGCTGCTGCTGCAGCGGCGGTTCCATCACTACTGCATCATTCACGCTGGCATCGGTGTTGCGTACGACGAACGAGTGCATGGAGCTACCGCCCGCCACCGGCGGCGTCGCTGGTGTGTGTGGCCGTCGCGATCCGTTCAATCGGGAAAGGGATTGCAGCTCGGAAGACGACAGCGCGCGTCGGCCTCGTTCGGCCAGCGATGGGTGCGGCTTCTGCGCTTCGAGCGAAAAGTTAGAGACTGAGGCACTGATGCGGAGTGCCGGACTGCCGTGCTGTGAGTTGCTCAGCCCGCGCACCGGGTTCACCGATGGCGGCATCTGGCGGGGTGTCTGTGAGAGGGTAAGAGAGCGCTGCCCTGGTGTTTGGGCAGCGGTGCGAGACGATGCCGCTTTGGTGATCTGCCCGACCGTCCCACAGTGGGGGCAGCGCAGGCATCGCTGCAGGTCACGCGTGAGCACTCCCGCCGCAAGAGCGTCCCGCAGGCGTTGCTGCCGTGCCCACTCCCGCTCCCGCACCTCCCGCTCACGCTGTTGCACACAGGTGTACGCGACATACTCGTAGACACTGCGCAGCATGGCTCGCGTCACGGTGAAGACGTGCACGATGCACGCGGCCCCCGAGGAAGCGGAAACGCCGTCCGCGGTCCACGCATTGTATCGGATGTTCTGCTCGAGTGGGTTGCGCGGCGCGGCGTAGGGTGCGACAAGGCTCGGGTAGAGGGGAAGCTGCAACGGAGCTGCGGCGGCGGCCGCGAGTGGCGATGTTGGCGCCCGCGCTCGTGGGGACGGAGCCGCATGGCGCAGCGCAGCCCAGTTGGCCTCGCACGCGTTTGCAAAGCCCTGAAGATTCAACACGACAGGCTGCGCCAAGGATGTTGTTGAGCCAGATGCTGCAGGTGCCGCAAATGCGCTTGCCGAACTGCCAGCGGAAGGGTTCTGCGGCATAGCGAAAGGGTTGTCTTTGCTTGTGCCACCGACGTCGCTGCCGGACGTCTTTCGCTGGCCACCCCGACTGCCGCCAGAGACGCTGCTGGTGGCGGAGAACGGCGTGTGGGGCGGCAGCGGCCCGTGACGCCATCGCCACGGGGGCGGCGCACCGGAGCTGCTGCTGCTGCCATTCCAGGCGAGACCGACCCCGTCGAAGCCCGCAGCCGGTGTGCTGCTGTGCAACCTCCACCGCTGCCGCTGTCCACTGCCCCCACCTGATATGGCAGATGGCATGCGGTACTCACCCACCGTCAAGGGAGTGCGTTCCTTCAGGTCATCGCCGCCCACCGCAGCAAGAGAAAGAGGCATGCGCGACTCCTGCTGCTGCTGATGCTGCTGCTGCTGCTCCTGCGTGTCCACTTCTTGATGAGGCACCGCGCAGGTCAAAAACGGGCCTTCTCGGTGGTGACCTGGGAGGTGTGGACGGGCAGAGCGGACGTCACGGTAGGACTCGGTCACGGTGCGTTGGTGTTTGGCGATGACGTCGGTGAAAGGACTGCCGCTGCCTCGCATGGCATCCGCTTCTCTCCCCACATCAGCACCGCTAGAGTTGGGAAGGGCCTCGTCCGATGCGGCTGCAGAGATATCACCGGCGTGAATCGAAACCACCGAAAGAGGCGGCGGAGGGAAGTGGACAGAGGGGACAAGCGAAGACTGGCGCTGGTTGCCGAGCGAGGAGGAGCCGGGTGTTTGAGCAGAGTTGTATCGCGGCTGCGGTGAAGGCCGGAGCCCTGCGCTTCCCGTGGCCTGCGGTTGCAACGAGCTGGGCAAGATGTAGACGGATGTTGGCGTCTGTGGAGACAGCGGGGCACAGAAGGAAGTTTGCAGCGACGCCTCACGGGATGAGGTGGCTTCCGAGGCTGTCAGATGTGCTGGGGGAGGCGGTGATGACGCCTGTACGTCGGCCACGGCGATGGGACGCGGAGCTGTCGGATCGTGAAAAAAGGGAACGCCCACGGCCCGCGAAACAGACACGGCAGGAACGCGCTGCTCTTCAGCCGATGGGGCGGTCGACGCGATAACGACGCCGGTGTACGGGTCACGAAGTTCGCGTGGCTGCCGGGCGTTTAGGAGATCCGCAACTGAAGGCACCAGCTCAGCGGAACCTGCGGACGGCGGCTTACCTCCTCGCTGTGTGCCAGCGTCCGTGCGTGACGGCGCTGCCGCGTCGGCGGGGTCGGCACGCACGTACACAGCCTCGCCCTTCAGCGACACCTCCTGCAACCGCGGAGACTCCCGCGCACGCTGCCGTGCAGACCGGAGGATGGCCAGAGAGGCACCAGCACCCATGCGAGCCGTTGCCGGCCCCATGCTACGGTTGAGGTCTTCAAAGGAAAACTTCAGCTCCGTGACGGGTTGCTGGAGACGGGGACTAACGCCGTCGTGGTGGCTGTTGAGGCCGCCGCTCGTATGGTGCGGCGAGCCTGGCGTCGACGGCGTCGCCTTGTTCGCTGTTGTTGACAATTGCTGCTGTTGCAGTTGTTGCTCCTCTTCCGCCTGCTGACGGGCTTCCTGTGAGTGGCGCTTGCGCAGCCGCCGCTCGTTCTCGCGCTCCTCCTCGAGCTGGCGCTGCAGTAAGTGCCTGCGCAGGCGTGCCAGCTTGTCGAGCGGCGTTGTGGCGGGAGCGCCAGGGGAGAGGAGGACCAACGCGCCGAGGCTCGCTGGAAGGTTTGGGTAGGCGGCGGCGCCGGCAACGACGTGCGCGCCGGGCCGCACACTCGCGATGGAACGCGGATGGGCCGCTGGCTTGCTGCGACTCTTCTCGTTCCTTTGCACGGTGGAGATGCCGAAGGACGGCGAACGGTTCGATGGCGCCGATTGTCGAACGCCACTGCCGCCACCGCCTTCGCCCCCGCGCTCACCACGAGGCACAACACCTGCCAACTTGCCACGTTGGCGTCGCTGCGCGCGATGCCCTCCCTTCTTCTTTGACGATGCTGCGTCGCCGCTGCCGCTTCCATTGCCCGTGTTGACGCCACCGCCCCTTCGCTTCTGTGGGAGGCGGCGACGTCGAGACATGTTATGGGAGAGCACGGCTGGCTCCATCGCCCAGCTGCGGCGGTCCGACCCGGCGCCTGCTGCTTCATTCCTCTCGTATGCGGTGGATTCGCCTGGCGGGACATATGAAGTGGCGTCTCCAAACGCATCGTGCAACGACCCGTACGAAGAGTCCTCCGTGTCTTGATAGAAGTCGCCACCCCCAGCACTGGTGCTCAGCTGACGCTGCTGCAGATCCACTAAGTCCTCCGCGTCTTCGGCCGCCTCGTAGCTGAAGCTGTAGAAGTCGTTGTGGTGATTACCCATCTTCATCTCACCATCGTCGGCCACATAAAGCTTAAAGGCGTCGAGACTGTCGCCAAGGCCACCAGCAGGACCGCCACCGCCACCGCCACCACCACTGCCAGCGCCACCAGCGCCAGCAGCAGGAACAGCACCAGCGCTACCGTATCGATTAAGGAGGTACGGTGCGGGACTGGGTCGTGCGTCTTGAGGCACCTGGGACCACCGCAGCACCGGCTTCGGTCGAGGCAGCCGCCGCACCCTCTCCTCCATGCCACTCACACCCGCCGCAGCGCCACCGCCATCAGCAGCGCCGCCAGGAGATGGGTGGTAAAGGTCGCTGCCGCCACCACGTCCACATCTACCAGCGGCCATCGCGCTAAAGCCGCTGCTGCTGCCCCGGCCGTTATCCCCGACACCGCGAGCACCACCGCGACCACCGCCGTTACCTACGCCGGCGAAGGGGGCGGAGAGGCCGCCGTCATCGTGGAGGTTGTGGACAAGAACGCTGCCGGAGCCCTCCGAATGCACCACGAAACTCCCAGACTCTACGGAGGCATTGGAGTCCATTGTGTGCGTTCTTTTGTTTTGTTTTTTTCTCTCCTTTTTAGCAAAAATGTTTCGCTTTTCGCGTCTCTACTGCCCGCAATCTTCCACCCCGAAAAAAAAATAATAGCAGGTATACAAGATGTGCTTGCTCCAGCACTTGGAGAGTTACAGGAGCAAAAAAAAAAACCCAAGAGCAGCGATATAGAAAATAAAATAGGGGGCCTGCTTCGCCACAGTGCGGAGGAAAGCCTTTTTTTAATGAGAGTAATATGAGATGTGGGGTGTCACATACGTGCGCTTCAATTCCGTTCTTGTCGATCTCCCAAAATCGGTCTATCCTTATACACGTTTTCTTCTTTGAAGACAAATGCAACACCGCTCTAAAATACGAACAATGGCAAGAGAGCTCGATACCAGAACACACCCGTGCACGGGGTAGAGATATACAAGAGAGACAGAAAAAAAAAAAAGATCCTCTCGCTGGACTTTAGAGTAGGGAGCAAAGAGAACAATGTGTGCGTGTGGTTTTTTCTTTTCTTTATTTTTGAATGGCAAAATAAATTTTACTTTAAAAGCACCTGATGTGATGCTATTCATGAATTCGGTTTCACTTATGTGCAGGATGAAGATGCCAAGAAAGGGATTTATGAGAGATTAAGGTAAATGATGGACAGGAGTGCCGCGAAGATAGGTGAAGTGGCAGGAGAGTTGAGTGCATCGAACTCAATTTGCTTTCCGTTCCTATGTAGTTCTGCGATGTAAACACGTTTTTTCGCTTTTTTTTTCTCCCCGCGTGCCTAGGATAGAACGCTGACGAGAAAAAACTGAGATAAGCTGAGAAAAGCAAAGTGTCCAAAGATCTCTCTTGAAAATCCGCAAACGTGCTTTTTTGTTTTTTTTTTGTTTTTTTGCGATTCTTAAAAGATGCTTCGATAGCTTCGAATAAGAATGATCTTAACAATGGTGCTTGCACAGACAATGGAGAATTATTCGCACGTATCCGGGCAGTCCTTAAAACACTTTGGTTTTCTTGTGCTATCTGTGCCTTTTTTTATTCTTCTTAATATATATATATTTTTTCAGTCTAATAAACAGATAAATGAGCTATCGGCATATTTGTCGTGCTAAATAGACGAACTCTGCAGCAGCTGCTGGGCCAAGCGAGAGAGAGAACAACTCTGACATGAAAATAAAAAGCAGAGTTCGAAAGAAAAAAAGAAAAAAGAGTTCGTCGCAATGGCTTGCGAATGTCTCGCCTCAACAAGAGTAATGAGCAAGGCCCTCCAGAAACAAAGTTAATGTCCTGCTCACAAGGGGAGTAGCTACACAAAGTGGAAAAGAAAAAGAAAAAGCCTGCGTATACTCGTCTTAACTCTCTTGTTCTCTATTTCTTTTTAATATGGACTCTGCGAGTTCGAAAGATCCTTTTTATTGTTTTGAACTAGCGACTCAATTCACTTCGCTGTAGCTTTATGAAAAAACAGAGAGAAGCACTCTTTGCATATAACCATCAAAGCTTTTATTCTTTCCTTCTCCTTGCTGTCTTGCACATGGCGACGACTGCATTTCGCCGAACAGAAAAAAAAAAAAAAGCGAACACCAAGAAGACTTCGTCAGAAAGAAAAACAAGGGAGAAGGGAGGTAGCCATAAAGCCAAATTAAGAATGTTGAGATCGAAATGACAAAACAAAAAAAAGGAGAAAATAACGTGACAACGAGGGTGCTTAGGCAAATGGCAAACCAAAGAAGAGGCATTCAAAATTACAGAAACAACGCCTTTGGGGAGAAAGGAATGGCATAAAAAAGAAAAACAAAAACAGAAAAAGAAAAAGAAAACCTTACAGAGCCTCACGCTGCGTATCTGTGATGCTCATGTGTACGTATTTGTGCTTTCCTAGGAAACGAAAAAAAAAAGGATTCCCGAAAGAAAGGGGAATACTCAATCGTTGAACATAATATTATTATACAAAGATTCAAACAAGTCGTCGCCACCGCCGCTCCCATCTTTGGCTTTGGGGAGCGCAGGAGAAGTTTGCGGTGAAATCGCGGACTCCGTCTTCGCTGCCGATGTCGTAACCGCCGTTGGTGCTGGTGCCCGCATCCGCACAGTCTCCTCCATGGGCAGTAAAGGCGCGATCGACTGCCTCGGCTTCGCGGCTGGTGCCATGCCGGGCCGCACTGCGGCTGCCTGTGCCGCTGCCGATGGAGTTGACGCCATAGTACCATGAAGTAGCGGAGAAGGCGACTGCGGCGAAGAGAAGTCATTCGCCGCTGGGTCCTGTCTTCGTCGCTGCGGCAGCGTCTCTTGAGACAGCGGAGACAGCACCGGCCGCTCGTCGGCCATCACCTCCTCCGACATGGCAGCGAACATGTCTTGGCTAGTGCTTTGCTTACCCACGCCCTCCCCGCCGTTTTTCTTCTGCGCCGGTATGAGCGGTGGTGGTGGTGGTGCGTCGAGGGTGCAGGACAGCACCGTCAACCCCGCCCCGCCGGCATCGCTGGGGCCCACGGCAGTTGTCGCCGTTGTCGTGGCCACAAAGGAAGCGTCGGGTGTTATCGACTTCGAGAAGGCCGACCTGCCAGGCAGGCTGAAGCTGGCGGGGTTGTTACCCTTGATGGGGGAGGCGAGACTTGAGGAGGAGTGAGGACCCCCCACCACCGTAGCGGAGCTGGATGGCACAGGACGTGCGGCACTCGACCAATGCGCACGCAAAGTGTTTGTGCCCATCACGGCGTACCCGCCTGACGTGTTGCCGTTGGCGCTGATGTTGTGACACGCACTGCCGCCGTTGGGGCCGTTTGACCGGCCTGCGAGCTGGCCATCACCACCGTCGTCGCTGCGGTGCACTTCCTCGCCCTCGCCGTGGGGAACCAGCGCGAGCTTCTCCGCGAGCTGCCGCGCCTCCAGCATGAAAGGGTGCTCCAAGGCCTCCTTTGCTGTCATGCGCTTGAGCGGGTTCGGCTCCAGCAGGCGCTGAACAAACGCGACGGCCTCACTGCTGACGCCAGACCAACGCGCGCTGTTGCATCGCGGGACGCGCTGCTGCTGCTGGAGCAAGGTGGCGCGTGACGAAGCATTGAAGGGAAAGCACCCGCTGAGCAGCACGTAGGCCACGATGCCGATGGCGTACATGTCCATTGCGCGTGCGAGGCCCACCGTCGTGGAGCGGCGCGTCCAGCCCCGCTCCAGAATCCAGGAGAGCACCTCGGGTGGGAGGTACTTCTCCGTACCGCAGGGCGTCAGCAGCAGCGCCGCCTCTGCGTCATCGCGCAAAGGGACGTGCAACGAAGGCGGCGGACGGTGGAAGAGGGTGGGTGGCGTGGTGGGCATGGCGTTGCTGCTGCCATCGCCCCCAGCGCCGCCGCCGCCGCCCGTCGCAGTCTGCGAGGAGCCCTCCGAGGAGAGGCGCTGTGGAGTGTGGGGTGAGGGCAGTGTTGGGGGTACCGCGGCCGCAGCACGCGTGGGCGTGGGTGCACCGTCGCTCATGAGTTGCTCCATAGGAGTTGCTGTCCTGGCCGCCGCTCCCGCCTCCAGCTCCGCCTCCTCTACCAGCGACGCTGTCCCGCTGCGCACACTCGCCTCGTCGTCCTCCGCGCTTTCGGAGTCGGTCTCAGACGCGCTGACGTCGGTGCTCGACACTGCGCTTTCCTCCTCCTCTACTGGAAAGCCAGTGCGGCTGCTTGCGCGCCGGCGCGAGCTGGCCATGTGTGGAGAAGTGACGGAGGCTTCGTATGCGCTGTTGCCGCAGCCCACCAACTCGGTGCAGCCTTGTGCAGCGCCGCCTGGGTAGCCGGTGGTCGACACGCCATTCGCAATGGAGTCCTCCTCATCAAGGTCCTCGTCCAGGTCCAGGAAGCGGGTGAACATGTTGGCAGTGGAGGGCATAGGGGATGGCATTCCAGCCCGAGCCGCGCCGGTGCTCGCACCCGCGCCGCATGCGGCGGTGCTGGACGAGCGGCGGAAGCGTGGCGGGCAGAGCGGTGGCGGCATCGCAGGCATTGCGGCGTAGCTACTGTTCCCACCACGAGTACCCGTCGCGGCGAAGGCTGTTGGGGAGACCATCGTTGACGCTCCCGCACTCCCCGCAACCATCGGCGGCGCCCGCTGCGACTGTGCCTGCACGGACACTGCCGAACCCGTCGCGGCGGCGCCATTAGTTGCTGGTGGCGGTGGTGGTGGTGGTGGCACGCCTGGGCTATGTAGGTTGAAAGTGCTGATGACGCTCGTGTTGGCTCCTCCGACGGCCTCAACAATCGGTCCCGCAAAGCCTGCCACCATGTTGGAGGGAGAGTTCATTGAGGCACTTAGGCTCTGCGTGCGTGTGGTCGCACCACCACCGCCGCGGATGCGAGACACGTTGGCTGACATGCCCACCGTCCGTGTGCGACGGGCAAGGCCAAAGTCAATCAGTGTTACCCGCAGAAGACGCAACACCTCGTACGCGTGGGATGCCGAGGATGGCAGCCCGGCTTCGCCGTCTCTAGGCGAAAGGCCTGATAGCAAGTCGTCCTCGGCCGACGACGGGTCTGCCTTGCGCACGTTGCTGCCGAGCACCTCCCCGATGCGCGCGCTGGGCACGTGCGGGTCCACCTCTGAGAAGAGCAAGTTCTCCAACTTGATGTCCCGATGGATAAGGCCGAAGTAAGTGTGCAGGTAGTGAACGGTGGAGACGAGTTGGAAGAGCGCCAGCGCCGTACGGGCTTCAGAGGGAGGCCCGTGGCGAGAGAGGTAGTGACGTGCGTCCATGCTGCCGGGGTAAATGCGCATGGCAATGACGAAGGCATCGGGGGAGCGTAGAGCCTCGTAAAAGTGGGAGCAGCCGGAGTGGTGCAGCCGGCGCAAAATGGACACCTCACGCTCGATCTCGACGAGCTCGCGGCGAACGCTGTTGTTGTTGTTGGCATCCGCATTTCCGTTCTCCAGCTGCGAGGGCTGTGCGGGAGACGTGGGCGAGTCCACGCGTGCCTGCTGCTGCTGCTGCTCCCTCTGCCGCGCCTTTCGTGGGATCACCTTCAGCGCTACTACCGGGACGGACCGCACCGACGGGTATCGCTGAGCGGAGGCAGATGCAGCTGTTACGCTAGCTCCGCCGGCTCTCAACCCTTCCGGCTTCAGCTCCGTCGCTGCTGGAGAGATTGTCGGTGTTGTTGACCTCGACAACACCTCTGCACAGTGCGTGGCAGCTTTGCCTTCTTTTCCATCAGCGGACAATGCGAGTGCAGTAGTGGTGGCCGCAGCATTCATGCCCGAGCTTGCTGGTTTGTCATCCGTGTCGAGCGTGTTGAAGCGGCGCATCCCGGCCCGACCACGCAGAATAGGGACGGCGGCGTACACCTTTGAGAAAGCACCTTTGCCAATAGCGTCAAACACTGGGTTGAAGGCGTACGCGTCCTGCAGGTCGTCCACTCGGTGGCAGAGGTGCGCGCCGTCACGCGGCCGATCAGCTGAGCGCAGCGCTGGTGGGAGGAGGTAGCGGCGGTGATGATTGCTGGTGTTGCTGCTCATAACGCACTGCCCGCTGCGACTGGGGCGACTCTCGGGCACGGCAGCTGCAGACGAGGAGGCCTCTGCTGGGGGCAGCAGCGACGGGCAGCCACTCTTGTAGACCCGCGGGAGGCAGGGGACGGAGACGGCGCGCAGGGAAGCCCACTGCTGACGTCGCCGGGTGCCCTTCGCGCCGACGCCGCTAGACATAGCGCCGAGCTGATCGGCGGTGCCGTGAGTAGCGCTTGGTGGCTGACGGGCATTTCGTACCGCTGTGGCCGCGGTCGTTGCTTCGGCTGGTAAAGAAGTGAGCAGTGCTGGTACCTGCGTCTGAGGGGAGTACATTGGGCTCCTTGCGGTCATGGGAGAGCCGAAATACAGGGCATCTTCGCGGTTCACCACCCCATAGCCTGGCGGGAACGCGGATTCTTCTCTCTCGCAGCCACCGCTGGCAACGCCGCCGTCGTCACCAGCAAGAGGGAAGGAGGGAAAGGCAGACAGCGTCCGCCCGGCGCTGTCAGGCACACCAGTCCCGACGTGGCCGCTCTGCGTGGCGGCGAGCCCTGCCATCGGCGCCACCGCAACGTCTTCTGTGCGGCCCTCCCGCAGCTGCTGCTGATAGAAGAAGCGCTCGAAGCCGCTCAAGGGCAGATTTGTCAACGCAAACACCTCCGCAGAGCTCTCCGTGGCTGCATCGCGCAGGCCCTCCAAGGCGTCCGATGACACGCGCGCGGCCCGCAGCGCAGTACGGGGATTCACGTCGCGCTCGTAGATGATGAGGCGCGGTTCGTGGTGCAGCACCACCACGCTCTCCGCCGCCCCGGCAGCTCGGCATACCTCCGTCATATCGTCTGAGGTGGGCACGCGTGTCAGGGACAGAGGCTGCGAGGCACGATCCTGAATGCTGCTGCCCCCTGCCTGCTGAAGTGGGGGTATTCCGCCACCGCCGTAGCCGGCCACGCGCCGCTGACGGCGCGACCGCACAGGGACGGAGAAGGACCGAGGCTGGTACAGTCGAAGGAGCCGTTCAGCTTCGTGCACTTCCTGCGCGGTGGGACCACGTGTTGACCGCAACGACGCGGATCCGACGCTTGAGTCAATGGCGGCAACGCTCAGCGGCGGCACAGCTGTGACGGACGGCCCAACCACACCACCTGTTGCAGCGTCCTCCGCGACGACGTGCGTGGGAGAGGAGGGCGGGGAATCGAGGGGGGCGGCGGGTGCGGTGGAGACGCGCTTGTTATCTGGCATGTCGGACTCCTCGCGCGTCAGCTGCTCGTGCTCTGGTAGGGATTGTTGCTGATGTTGCTGCTGCAGCTGATGTTGGTGCTCCGTGTCATCGATGCTGCTGCTTGCGACGCTGACGCCTCGCTGCAGTCGCTGCTGACGCTGAAGGTGCTGCTGGTGCCGTTGATAGTGGGCACGCACGTTACGGGCTTGCTGTAACAGGCGCGTTAGACCGGGTGCGAGCGGCCGCGTGCCAAAGGAAGAGTAATTGGTATAATTCCCTCGAAGGACGTAGTGATGAACAGGGATGGGCTGTTCACGCACACGGCGAGTGCGCCACCATCGCAGACGGTCCACCACCTGAACGGCCCGCATCGGTGCGTCGCCTCCTGGCGAGAGCGGCGGCTTTTGCGCGTTCAGCGTTGGCGTCTGCTGCTGCTGCTGCTGCTGTCGGTGACGGTCGTCATCGCTGCTATCGTCGTGGTGGTGGTCAGAGCTGCTGTGGTTGCTAAGACGGTCCTGGATAGAGTTATGCCGAAGCTCACCAGAGGCGGAGGTGTGAAAGCGGCGGCCGGAAGCTGAAGGAACGTCGGTCATGATGACTGAGGTACTACAACAAACCGAAACAAACAAACAAACAGACAAAAAAGAAGAGTTGTGCTTCAGTTACCCCGAACCTTAGCTTCAGAAATAAGCTAGCTGGATGCCGGAAAGACAAGCTTGGACGACTTGCCAGCAGAAAAGCTAATTTACCAATCTGCTTTACACACTCTGCACCATAATCGACAACAACAACAAGACGAAGGGCAAGATAAAAGAAGGCCTCTTCACACACTGCACAGCACCGACAAATAAAAAAAGATGAGGATTCCTCGCTCACGAGACTATGTTGCGGAATTGCAGCAAAAAAGGAAATAATACCAAGGCCGGACACGCACAAACGAGCACACAATATGTCCTTTTATTTGTACTCCAGAGAAGTGAGGAGAGCAAAGTCGCACAATTAATAACACCCAAAATAAGAAGAGATACTTAGAAAGTTTTTTTTTCAAAATTAGCTGTAAAGTGAAAAAAAAAACCGAGAAAAAGAAAAGCAGATATCTCAAGCGAAGAACAACAGGTGAGAGGAAAGCAGAACAGAAAGAGAGAAGAAAAACAAAAAAGGAAACTAGCGAGGTTTAGAGAAGAGTGAAAAAAGCTCTTAGGGTGGGCAAAAGTCGAGGGCCCCAAGCCCAGTGAAGCGAAAGAAAAAGTAACAAAGCGCCAAATATATCCCCAGGATTCCTTTTTTTTTTTTTTAAGCTTGCGAGTTCAAAAGTGAAGGTTCAGAAATACAAGAGAGACTGTACTTGAGCCTCAATGCGCGCAACTGGAAAAGAAAAATAAGGAGGAGAGATTAGGAGAAAAGGTGATGAGAACCTGATTATTTCGCCTTCTCTCTCTGTCAAGATGATCCTTGAAGGATATCTTTTTTGGAGGGGATTGTAGGCTAATTTCTACTGTAGATAGAGAAGCGTCACCCCCTTTGTTTGTTGTTGTTTTTGTCTTCTCTCTGCAGCTCTGCGGTGTTGTATAGAGAAATTGTAAATAGTACCTTGCTGGGCGTTGCTGGATAGTGCAATGCGCAGTGAATGCGGAGGCGCGAAGAAGCTGACTCTTCTTTTTTTTTTTTGATTCTACCAGTTGTGAAGAGTTGCAACCGGAATGAAAAGAATGCGCGTATGTAAATGTCTTTGAGTGATTATGGTATATATATGTCTGGGAGGAGGGGGGGAGGGTTGTGTGCTTGTGTGTTTTCGACAACCGATGTATGGATTGCCGTGTTTCTTTTTATATATATTCCCCAACACTTATGTGTAGTATGGAATAAACTTCTTTTTGTTTTTTGTTTTTCTTCTGAACTTTGTTGTTTTAGGTTGCGGACAATATTACACGCATTATATCGTCATTACGGAAGTTTGGTACGACGAAGCGCCGATGATGCAGGCATCGAAAAGCGGTAAAAATCAAATAAATACAATAGAGGTGAAGAGATCAAAAGTGAGCGTCGGCAGGTCAAAATCGTCAAGAAGTAAACCGCTGTACTAAAGCACTTACTATCCAAGTACCTGCAAGAGAGAGAGAGAGAGCGTTCACCACACCGCAGCATTAACAAAGAGCCGTTGCTGATCTATCTTTCTTTTGCTTTATGTGCGTGTGCGTGCAGCTTACACAAGGTAGCATGATCACCAGCACACGACGACACCGCCTCTAACGGTTCAAGGCTGCTGTGACACCAACAACTGCCAAGCACACGATGTACCAGGGTCGCGCCCACATCTGTGAGGTTTTATAAACCTCATTGACGGCGAAGCTATGTTGTTTCAGTGGCTACGTCGTGTCACCGCTAATGAGGTAGTCAATAACAACAACAACAACAACAACAGAAGAAGTGGTGTGTTGCTAGTGTGCTCGTGAGCCATGTTTTTTTTGTGTTTTTGTTTTTTTGCCGAGTTCAACTCCCATCAGATCAACTTTTTTTTTTTTTAATGCGTGTTAATCTGTATATTTAGCGTACTTATCCGTTTAACTTAGCTGAACAAAAGGAGCAAATAAAAGAAGGGGGTCGTCTGTCTCTTCTTATTTCTCCCCAGGCCCGAAAAAAAAAACAGAGATTAAGAAAAAAAAAAGAGAATAACAAGCGTTTCGGGTAGTTAATAACAATAATGAATGAATGAAGGCAAGCAAAGTGGTCTCCTTTATTTGGTAAGCGAAACAGCATACGCGTGCCGGTCAGGGTTTCTCCCTTTTTTTGTTGTTGTTGTTGTTGTTTGTCGCACATCTGGCGCATAAACAAGCCTCCGCGCCTCAATGAAAGAGGGCCACTAAGGGAGGGTTTTCGAGTAGAGGTTGATACATACATCAATAGCTAGCTGCACTTACATGCACACCTTTTCCACCATTTGTACCTCTCCGTTGGCCGCCACCACCACACACCCAGCGCCGTTGCCGTGACCCATGTAGTTGCTGCTGCTGAAGATCGTCAGCACCTTGTTGCTCTTGCTCCAGCGCAGGCCATGCGCCTTCTCTTGGTGGGCGCGGAACAGCATGGAGTAATGATGCGCCGTCAGGAAGGTGTCTACCGCCTTCGCGGAAAAGGACACCACGTTGCTGCCGCGCGTGTTAATGCCAAAGCCCCACTCGTTGATGTGCATTCGCGGCGGCAGCGTAGCGGTGGTGGTGGTGGTGGTAGTCGCACCACCAGCCGACAGCACACGTGCACTCTCCTCCTCAATCTCCATCGGCGTCGGGTCTGACCAGAGCAGATCGAACATGGTGTACCACCCCTTCCGTACATCCTCGTCTGTAGGCAACGGAAGAAAGTCGCTGCTGTGGCTACGGTGCAGCAGCAGCCGGCGGCCCTGCAGTGGGCAGTCCTCACTAAAGTCTGCTGGACGAGTCTTACCAGGCGAGGAAGCGTTGGAGGAGACCAGGGAGGACAGGGAGCCCGACGGGCCGCGCTCAAGGCCTTCCCCAGCAGCGGCGTCACACGACGCCGAGCCCTCGTCTCTGGCGCTTGCCCCACTGGCAGCGCGCACCATCGACGTTGGCCTCACCGCTTTGGTCGAGGATGCCGAAAGAGGTTCAGAGGGATTCGACGTGGCCGCAGCAGCGGCAGCAGCAGCAGCAGCAGCCTCGGCAGTCTCCCGCCGTGATGCGGCGGTGAACTCGGATGGCGCGGTGGACGGATACCGTCGCCACAGCGTCTGCAGCTCGCTGCGCACAAAGTAGTCCGGCGCACACTCCGGGTCGTCCTTCACCATCGGGTTGTTGGGAAACAGCGTCAGCATACGCGGGAAGGCCAGGCTGCGCAGGGAGTTGAGCGCGTTCTCCTCCAGCGGTGGGCGGTCGAAGCGGGGGATGCCGCCGTGGGTGCAGAGGATGCGCTCCTCATGTGCCTCGTGACGGGACGGCTGCCCACGCGCCAGCGAGGCATCCGCAATGGTGCTGTAGCCAGCGGTGGCGGTGGTGGTGGTGGTGGGTAGGACCACGGGTGGTGTGGGGGAGAGGGGCGACGTGGCCTTGGAAAAGAGATCGTCTCCGCTGTCCCCGCTGGCGACTTCCCCGCCGGGGTGCTGGGCAGCGTGGCGGCGGCGGGCAGCGTCCAGCGCAGACGTGTCCCGGGCCTTGCTGGCGGCGGCCGCCTCCCCTTCCGGTGCCGCGTCGTGCAGCAGCACGGCTGGCTGACTCACGTAGAGGTTGGGGTGCATGACGGTCTGCTGCGAGCGCAAGAAGGCGATGTTGGGGGTGCTGGGAATCACCAGCTCGGCCGCCAGGGGCAGATACTTGAAGAGCGCCGTCACCTCCTTGAAGAGCCGCATCCCTTCCGTGTAACCGAACACGGTCTGACACTGGCCAAGGAAGCAGCCACGGCCGTAGGTCTGCAGGTCACCGCAGACGACACGGTCCTCGTGGTTGCCGCGCAGCATCACAATCTTCGACGCGTTCATAATCTTGAGCGAGAAGAGCAGCATGACACACTCAAGAGAGAAAGGGCCGCGGTCGACGTAGTCGCCAAGGCAGAGGATATTGGCCGGGGTGAGGTTGAAGTCGTGGAAGATGAGAAGACGCTTCAGAAAGAAGGAGAGGTCCTCGAAGTTGCCGTGGATGTCGCCGAAGACGTAGGCCGGTGCGTTGATGCGGGGAAAGAGACCGTGATGTGGGGAGAGGGTCTCTTGCTCCAGCAGCGGACGCACCTGCGCCACCACACGGTGGCACAGACGTAGAAAGTACTCTTTGCTTTCCGCCGTGCTGTAGTAGAGAAAGGTCCCTCCGATGTAGTTGCGCATGATGTAGTGGTACGGGCTCTCCTCCAGCCTCGCCACCGGCGTTGGATAGCTTCGCAAGGTCGCCGCAGGAGGTGCGCCAGAGCTGGGATATGCTGGATGTGCCGTGGCGAGGGAGTGCAAGTTGGTGGCGGAATGCGCATGCGGTGGTGGGCGGCGGTGACGCGCCGCGGCCTGCGCACCGGGAAACTCGCACAGCATCCCCGACGACGAGTGCGGCGAGACGATGCGTTCGTTGTTGGCCTGCATGAGCCACCGTTGCTCCTGGTCCTGTTGCTGCTGCATCGGCGATGGTGCGCAGGGCCGTGCAAGCGAGCGCCCCGCCTGCGGAGGGGTGTTGCCGATTGTCGTGCTGCTGCTGTGTGCGCTGGTGGTGCTGCTGCTGGCGGCGGTGCTGTGCGCAGCTGAACGCCCGGTGGTGGCCGCCGCCTCTGACTCCGCTGCCTTGTCGCGGGTAGAGGAAGGGAGCATCGGCACCTCGCCCACCTCCGCGTCCTGCGCATCCGCATCGATGCAACCATACGCAGAGGCCATGGCCAAATCATCGCCGCTTTCCGTTGCCGCAGCAGCAGCAGCAGCAGCATCGGCTGCCTCCTCATCGCCTTCCTCCTCGTCGTCCTCGGCCTCGCCCTCCGACAGCACCATCTCCATCGGCTCCCCGTACGGCATGTCCTGATGGCGACGCACCGAATTGCGCAGACGCCGCGTCAGGTGCGAGATGATGCGCTTCTCGTGGGTCACCACCGTCGCAAAGGTGTTCGGCGTCGCCACGCTGTCGGCGGTGAAGGCCAACACAGGCGACAGCGCGTGGCCGCCGCGCTTCTTCGTGGGCATCACTGCAGCGGCCGAAGCGGAGGCGTCATGCGCCACGACAGAGCGGTCTGTGGGGCTCTGCCACGTGCTCTCCGGCCCATGCGATGGACGCAAGCACGGCGTGTCTGGCTCTGCCGGGTCTGGTTGGGTCTTCAGCGAGAGCAGCTCCTTCAGCGAGCGAATCTCCGGGACGCCGCTGCCGTGCACACAGCGCACGTACGGGTTCATGCGAATGGTACTCGTGTGCGGGCAGTAGAGACGGTCGCTGCAGCACAGAGACGATCGTCCCGCTGTGCAGGCGGCATAATTGGAGCTGGGGACGGAGACGACCGCTGCGATACCTAACGAGGCGTTTGTGCCCACCGGGCTTGCGGGAGCGCTGGCCGGGGCGGCAGATGCGCTATACTGCATTGCTCGTGTGGAAACTGTGGGGATAGTGGCGTCGACGTGTGTCTTGTGGGTCACCTCCACCATAGTAAATGGCAAGCGTCGCGCCACAACGTGTGTCTGTGTGTGTGTGGATGTGAGTGTGTATGTGTGAATGCTCAAAAACTTTGATAAAGTCGTTCAAATTAATTCTTTTTCTTTTTTGATAGTAAATAACATGAAATAAGATACTTATTTTGCCCTTTCCTTTCCTCTCTTTCTTGTTTACTTTTTAGTGTGTTCTTACTCGAATTACTGTTAAAGCCTCTTGCGGCTTGTGTATGAAGCAAGCAGCAGCGAAGAACGGTGCGCTGAAAGCAATATCTGCGTTCAGTGTCAAAATAGCTGTGAGTAAAAAAAAAAACTTTCAATGTGAGAAAATTGATTTCTCAATTTTTATTTCCTCTTTAGTCTTCCTCCACAAGCTCCTTTAGTGAATGGAGCAGGAAAAGGAAAGGAGAAACACACAGAGATCAAAAGAAAAAAACTCCGACACAGCAATCGTGATTCTGCGCCAATGTGTAAAAGACTGTGTCTCGTTGCTTGACAAGAAAATTCAAGTTGAGCAAGGGAGAGAAAAGCAAACAAAACGGCAATTTGCTGACTACAAACCCGCGCGCTCGTTGAAATGCTTTGGGAGGGGGTGGGGAAGTGGGGCAAAGAGACAATAATGTCGAGACGCGCGTGCGTCCACTACCAATGTGCCTAAAGAGAAGCAAGGAGAAAGAAGAGGTGAATGAACACCAACCTCTCTTCTTCTTTGTACTGTAAAGCAAGAGCAGTCCCTGAACAACACGTTGAAAAGGGGGGAAAATAGAAATTAAAAAAAAACCGATTCGACAAAGCTGAAAACAAACAGCTAGAGAAAAGAAATCTGCGTTCTTCTAGAAGAAAGCAGCTAGGTGTCACTCGCAACAAACAATAATAATAATAATAGCCAAAAGGCAAAGAAAAATCGTCGGGCTTTAGGGGGAACCACCTTTGAAAAACAAAAAAAAAGTTATCGAAAATTAAACGAGTTAATCGAATTATGACTTAACGACTCTCTGCGCAGCGGCAAAATACATATATAATAATAATAGATGATAGCTGTCCGTGCCGTGCCCCACCCGAGGCAGCCGTAAAGCAAGTGTCTGTATATGTACCGATGTGGGTTTTCCTCTACTGTGCCGTGTTTGTTGTATTTTCATTTTTTAACAGATATCGTTTATATTTTTTCAAGAGAAGGAAAGAATAAGATATTCGATGAGAAAAGGAAAGGAATATTGGGGGGAGAATAAGGTCTTGAGTGACAACGAGAGATCGTATTTGTCAGCTTCTCCTGTCGAAGCCTCCGCACCCGCCTTCTTCGAGTAGATGCATGTTGTTGTTGGTGTTTTGGGTCAAAGAGAAAACAGGAGCTGTCATTTTATTTTCCTCCGTTGGCCGTGGCACAAGACGTGTACGAAGGTGCGCTTCCAATGATTGAATAAAAGAAGAGAGGATGAACAAGGTTGCACCGCCATCGATCTGTCGTTCGAGCGCGGCTGCTCTATTTGACTCGGGTTCGTGTGCGATACCGAGATGGGTCGTGGGGACGTGCGTGAGGAAGAGAAGATAGAAGCGCGCTGCTCCCTCCTGCATGAAGTACCATGGCGCACATACGTCACGAATACGCATCAAAGCGCTCTTTATGTTTTGCTGGTGTGGTTATTTGTCTGTTTGTCAAATGTGCGTATCTGCTGCAGTGTATGTGCCTAGTGAGCTTAATGCATTTCCTTCTCTTCTTCTCTATTCATAACCATGGTGGTTGTTGTACCTTATTGTCACTAAGTGGGTCCTTTCTGATCCCCGTCTTGTTTCTTTTATTATGAATGACTTTATTTTTCTTCCTTTTTTTGAGTCTCCTAAATAGACGCAGAATAGAAGCATCACCATGCAGCTGCATTGAGTTCAATGGTGCTTTCCCTCTTGTGCAAATCTCTCTTTCGCTGACGTGAGCATCATTGAAATCACCGCGATGCATTTCTATTTTTTTGTTGTTGCGTCCCCGCCAAAAAAAAAAAAAGAGAAGACGAAAGCAGACAACAAGAGCAATGCCATGCGACGCACACACACACGCACACACAAAAAAAAATAGGAAGCCCAAGATAGCGTGACAGTGGTACGTGAAACAAGCAGGCACGACTCAACCGTCCTCTTATGTAGCGTGCTGAATTTAACTCCACCGACAGAAGAAAAAATGACATCAGGGCAACTGCCAGGCACTCTCTAGGCACATATGTTTGTAGCTCGCCTTAACACCACGAGCGGCTTCGTCACGTTTCACAAAACACAGTTTATTTTTTTTTTTTCATGCTATCTCCTCTTTAATTAGCTCATTCAACAATAAAAATTATTTTAAAAAAGGAGAGAGCTCGTTCTCTTTCCATAGGCACAAAAACAATATTTAAAGAGTCACCTAAACAACAACAGTCATTTAAAAAAAGAAAAGAGTAGCAAAAACGGAAAGAGAGAGAGAGATGCGAGGCGACGTGTCAACTCTGCTCGTCACAGCTCCGTGCTCTATTTCTTCTGGTTCTGCGTCGTCAGCGCATCCTCGCGCTTCTGCACAACGTCGTACAGCCCATTCTCTCTCCAGTCCTCTGCAAAGTAGCTAATCATCAGCCCCAGCGGCACTGGTGGGCTCAGCTCCTCGTAATCGGAGTCGCCAGAGAGCACATCGTCGATGTCGCTGATGTTCACTTCATCCTCGGAAGCAAGCGGGGGCAGCTTCGGCGGGTTCGTGGGCCGGCGCGACCACGCCATCTGCAGCGCTGTGTAGTAGTCCATCCCCACCGGCACCTCCGTCGTTGGCAGCAGCGACGGTATCGCCGATAGCGTCCCACCTCCGCTAGCGCCACCGGCAGTCCCGGGCAGATCGAACACAACCCCGCAGCTGCGATTAAACGGAAAGGGGGCGTGGTCGCACTGCAGCGGCACGAGTCCGTCGGCCCTTCGAAGATCATCGGGGTCCTCCTCGGACGACCACGACGATGATGAGGAGGATCCAGAGGAGGAAAGGCGAGGTGGGTGAAGGCCGGCCGCCGCCACCAGCTGCGCGGCTGCGGTGCCAACGTTGCCCGCCTGCCGTGCCTGCTGTCGTGCCAGTGCCTCGGCAGCCTTCGCTGCTGCTCTTGTTTCCTGCCCAGCAGCCCAGTCCAGCACCAGAGCCGATTCTGTCTGGGAAAGCCATGAGATGGTCAGATCGCGTGCGGCGCCAAGCTTGATGGGGCTGGGCGTGCACCCCACCGGCGCCTCCGGCACGCGAGCTGCAGAGGAATAAACACCCGTCGTTGTGAAGATGGGGGGGTGCTTCAGGCAATTAAATGTTTTTTTTTTCGCTTTTAAGGAGATAGACGACTGCACAAACGCTCTTCTACTGCGTGTTCTAGTCGCTTTTGCTGCTGTTTGACGCTTGCTGTGGTGTTTCATGGCGATAAGTATGAAGGCAAAACGTGTTGAACAGAAAACAGGCATGGATGCGCATGAAAGGCAAAAGAAAAGGGACGAGGAAACAGATAGAAGGAAGGTGTTTGGGCAAAGACTGTGGGCAGTGGGGAGCAGCAAGTTCGCTGTAGCTTTCCAAGAATGGAAACCTGTAGAATCTCTACAGTGCTGCACGGGAGAAAGAACCAACTAAGGAACAAAACATCATAATTATTATTATTATTATTTTTTGAAGCAACGAGAGAATGTGATGTACGTCTGAGGTAGGTCGGTAGAAAATAAAAATAGAAACACACAGAAAGATGCGTCCGGGAGAGCGCTTAAAGTTGGAAAAGATGGTACCTTGACAAGGGCAACAGAAAGGAGGAAAAAAACAAGACGGAGTGGTATCGCCTACCGCGCCTTTCAGCGCATCACACTCACTCCAACAGTACAAGGATTTGAAGAAAGAAGAAAAAAGGGTGAGAAAAAAAGGTTTGGCACTAAACAGAGCAAACAGAAAAGGAAGACGAAAACCCAAAACAAACGCGCCAAAAGCATTTGCTTCGGTGTTTACAAGTTTGCTGGTGAGTGTATGTGTGTGTGTGGGTGTGCGTGTATGTGGAAGGACACTCAACACACAGCACACTAACACAAAGTGAGCCGAGGTTCCTTCTTGAAGGCGGCTTGAAGGGACAGCCCCCATATGTATACTTAAAACTGGAACGTGCTATAAAAAAAAAAACCGAAGGCAACGGTCAAAGAGAAGCAAAACCCAACAGGTCTGCTTCGGCACAAATACCCGCCTTAAGTGTAGACCTTCATCGGAGAGCCACAAGTGCGGGAAAGGGAAGTGCCCTACTCAACTAGCAAAGGAAGCTGCCGGCGAATAACACGCGCAGGCCATCTACAACGTGTTGAGCACCTCAAATTATCAATAACAAGTACGTTTCGTAAACACTTGGCAATATATATGCTGCCTCAATCTTTCATCAAGAATTAAAGAGAAGAAAATTAAGAAGGGACACTTATGTTGTCTAAAAACTTTCAGGTTTGCAAACTATTTTGTTGCTCTCCAAGAGTGGAGAAGCATTGAAATGACTTTTTTTTCTTATCTTGAGAGAGGTGGGCCTAGCGCACCTGATTGCCCAGCTCCGCTTGATCAAACAAACCCTCTGCACGCCACTGCGGCACGAAGAGGTCGATCATGTACCCCAGCGGCACCGGCGGACTCAGGGCACTGCCATCAGGGTCGGTCACCGCATCCAAGATGATTGAATCGTTCAAATCGTCTTCCTCGGCCGCCGGCGGCATCGAACACACCTCTGGCGTAAGCCATCGTGCCTGCAGTGCTCGGTAGTACTCCATGCCCACCGGCAGCGCGGATATCACTACGGAGGAAGCGGATGAGTCCTTCTTGGACCCGCCGTGTCGCCCCGCAGGTGCCTTGGGGCTGGACGGCGAGGACGGCGAGCGCGAGGAGGATGGACCCATGCCTTGTGCAGCGGGCTGCGTCCACGTGGTGGGGACACGGAAGGTTAAGCCGGTGGTGCGACCTGTTGTGGCCGGTGTGCAGTCGCAGCCAAGAGGCACCGTGCCCGATACACTCGATGTTGACGATGTCACGCCGGGGGTGGTGGAATCGGTGGCCGCTGCTGCTCCTGCTGCTGCTCCTGCTGCGTTCGTGCTGCTCAGCTTCGTGCCGAAGGACGATGTATCGGGTGAGGAACTTCGCACGCCGGCGTTCTTACTTCCCACAACACCGCCCTCTCCGTTGCCCCCCTTTGCCTTCAGTCCGCTGAGTCCGGCCGCCGCTGTCTCCTGGCGCTGGCGGTTCCACTCGGTGACCAACGCGGCCTCGGTGTCGGGGATCCAGGTGAAGGCGCGGTCCAGCGTGGGGGCCTGGCCCAGCGGCACGGGTGCGCACTTCACCGGGGCAGAAGGGATGTGTTCGGGGATGCTGCCATAAGAAGGGCCGGGGGCAGTTGGGCGAGGGTTGTGCGGCGCGCTGCGGCAGTCTCCGCCCGCCAAGGCACCCGAGAGGCCACTGCGCTTCCGCTCCCGGCTGCGGGTCGCACTGGACGATCCGGATTGCTTACTTGTCTCGCCGCCCATTTTCCTTCACTCTTGCTTGTTCACTGTCGGTAAACTTTCCTTTTTTGTTGATTCCTTCTCCTCAGATTGCGGGTGCGGGTGTTGAAGAACTGCAAAATTGAATTTTCGCTGTCTGTGTGTGGGTTAAAAGTTGTGGCGGAGATAGTTCAATGCGATAGGTAAGATATGCCGGGGTAATAGCCAAGACAACCGATCTCACTGGCGCCTCCACAATCGCTGCCGGCGAGACACTTCGCGTTAGCCTCCGTAAGAAGTACCAGACGATTCACACACACAAAAAAAAAAAAAAGATGAGAGCTTATATATAGTCTCCGTCAAAACAACAACAGCTTTGGGCGAGCACACAAACACACACACACGCGCAACGCAGTGTCTCTGATACCTCCTGTCTGCGGAAAGCTCTCCGCGAATATGCGAAGAAGAAGTGGCAAAAGGAAAAGAAAAACTAAAAGTTCCGACACACACACACACACAAACACAAACACAAACTTTTCGCTTCCCTTTACTGATTGCTGGCGTTGCTGTAATTATTATTGCCTGCACCTTTAGCTCAGCAGTTTCGATGATCGAAAAAAAAAAACAGAAGAAAAAAGAAAAGTCCTTTCAAAACAAGAGTGCCAGGCACTTGAGACGCCAGCCGCCGTACACGATGAATCTACAGTGACAACTCTGATATGACACACACAAACACACACAGAACGCGAATGCCAATGTGCGTTTGTTTGCTTGTACCACTACAGGCCAACCACAACACGTATGCACACAGTATTGCTTCTCTTTTGACTTTTTTTTTGATGAGGAACCCCAACTTTTCGTGTTTATATGTATATATATATATTATTTATTTTTATATCACAGTAAAAAATGACTTTAGATTAATGTAATGGCAAGAAAAAAAAAAAAAGGAAAGCACTGATAAAAACAAAGGAGCACTACAGCTCGTTTGAACAAGAAAAAATAAACAGGTTGATGTAAATGTGTACACAAAAACGTAAATGCGAAGAAACTTAAAAAACGTTACTTCCTTATTTGTTGCCGTTATTGTTGTTGACACTGTTGTGATTGCGCTGATGAACTCGGAATATGATAAATGAGACGGCGACGATGAAGGATAGTGTACTCTTTTATTGGTATCACTTTTTTTCCCACCCCCCGAGGAGTTTAGGGGATGATTTGCGACACAAATGTTGTGTGAAAGAAAGTCAAGAAAACAAAAACAAAATTGTAATATAGCGAAACATGGAGCATAGTTAGACAAAAAAAAAATAGAGAGAAGAGGAAGAAAAGAAGTAGAACCCGGAGAGGCGATGTGAAAGTGACGAGTGATAAAATGGGAGGAGAAGAGAGCCAGGCGTGTTCCACATCACTGAAAAGCACAGAGGCAGCCGACAACGCAGCTCCCCGCTTCTCGTGAGTAAACATTCGCGATCACGTCGAAGGTTCACGCCTCCCTCTCTTCATCCATAAGAAACTCCTTACTACATCATGGAAAGCAGTGATGGAGAACAATTCATTGTAATTTTTTTTAAAATTGGAAAAGAAAAACTATCTAATGTAGACCGCATAGCTCAGTGACACTTTAGTTACTTTTTTTTGTTTCCTTTTTTTGTGTGTCTGTTTCTCTTACAAATTATTCGTGTGCTGTCGTCACCTTTCTGAGCTTCAAGTTGCCCAATGGTCGCATGGGTGTCGCGCAAACAGACGCACACACACACATGGCGATAGAGCCGTAGTGAACAGCGGCGCTTACCTCGTTCACCGATTTCACCGCCTCTCACCTCGCGTAGCAGCAGCGACCATCCGGCCTTCTTAAACATCGGCGGAGGAGGACGTGTGTTCGGTTGGGTAGCGACGGAGCAACTTTCCATGCAGCAGCTCCAGCGTAATGGCGTGACGCAGCAGTGTGACATCGGTCTGAGTAAAGCTCACCGCCACCCCGTGTGCCACACACCACGCTACCTGGCACACGAAGACGCCGCAGTCGTTGCCGTTGCGCTGCTGTGGGATGTGCGCGAAGCCGTCGGTGAACCATTCCACCTC
Source organism: Crithidia brevicula (assembly GCA_030849845.1). Lineage (NCBI taxonomy): Eukaryota > Euglenozoa > Kinetoplastea > Trypanosomatida > Trypanosomatidae > Crithidia > Crithidia brevicula. The sequence goes on along the minus strand of JASAOD010002005.1, from coordinate 160,532 downwards.
GGCGTCCGACAGCATCGACGCCGGCAGCGACGTGGCAGCCGTCAGCGGCGCGCTGGTGGGCGGCCTCTCGTCGCGTTGTGCCTTCCTCGGCCCACCAGCTTGCTCCTCTCCTTCCTCCAAGCACTCTTCTTGGTGTCGTAGACGCTTCGCTGCGTGATGCAGCTCGTCGATGGAGCCGTACGGCTGCATCGTGTCGATGAGGGCCAAGCCCTCTCTTACGCCCTTCCCCCTCACCGATGTAGGCGCATACGCAGCTGCCATGATCAGCCGGCCACACTGCATCTCCGTCCGCGTGGCGACCGAGTCGTCCACGGGAAAGCCGTAGTGACGCTGGCACTCGCGCCACACGTGCGCCAGGCGCGACAAGATGAGCAGTCCACGCTGCCGCGCGCGGTCGGAGCGGCTCATGGAATCGTACAGCACCCATCGCTGGTCGTCGCGGTAGTACACCACCAGTGCCCAATGCTGGGCCTCGATGTTGACCGGGACCAGCACGGCCCGCACACTCTGGGGATCATCTGCGCGGAAGGGCTCAAGGAGGTGCTGACGTCGACGCAGCCACCGCAACGTGGCACTGTTCGACGCCAGCGGGGCCCACTTCGTTATAGTAGCAGCATCCGGCCCTCGATGCTCATCCATCGGAGAGAATGCAGTGGCGCCTGAGGCCTTCGCCACCTCAGATTCCACCTTGGCATAGAAGTGCGTGCCCATCGAGGCGATGCTATGCGGTGCCTCTGCGGCTGGCTCCCCCTTCTGCAGAGAGCCCGCGTGTTGGTGTGGCTGCTGGCGATGTTCCACGTCCTCGCAGAGGAGCTGGAGGTAGTTGTTGATGACCTGGTCATTAAGCCACGCATCGGCATTTAAGGAGGCCAGCTGGCGGTACGTGATGGTGTAGCCGGCGGTCTGAAGGGAAGCGGCGGTGGTGTCGCTGTCTCGCCTGTCCTGCACGGAGGCCAGCGCACGACGATCTGCGTCGTCAAGACGAAGATTGGACAAGGAAACAGGGACGCGGCTGTGGATGTGATGGAGGATACCAGTGAAGGCAGACCCATTTGTGTCGCTTCGGTACGGCGCCTCATCCTTGTGCTCCTGCGCTGACACGTGCGCCAACTCGGTGAGCATTTGTCGCTCCACCCACTGCGACAAAGCCCGATCTGCGGCGCCGCGGCTCACGCGGGCAACGGAGTCCACCTCCAGCCGTACCTGCTCCCCGCACACGTCACGCATGATTGCCTCGTACGCCAGGCGCACCGCGGTGTCGCGAGGCGTGTGTGTGGTGTCCACCAAGAGACTACGGAAAGCATCTGCCTCGTCAGTGCTTGCGTCCACTGATGTCGCGTGTTCGTCCTGCGTGGGCTGCCCCGGCGCAGCATCTTCGACGCCCTCGTGAAGCTGACGCAGGTAGGCGGAGTGGCGGGACGCTAAGATTGTCGACGCAGTGGCAGTGTGCGCGGTCGCGTCCCCCGCTGGACCACTGTGCACCTCCTGGTGGTCGTGAAGTTGCTCCTCGGCAGCAAGCGGGGCACCAGCACGCAGCCGAGTCAACGCAGTCATGCTTCCCTTGAGTCGTGTCAAGGCTTCTGCATGCTCCAGCTCTTGACGTGCTGCCCGCGACAGAGCCGGTGCCGCGGCTGCCGCAACACCTTCGTTACTGGCTATGCTGCTTTGTTCGGTCGTCTTGGTTTGTGCTGCGCGAGACGCGACCACGGCGGCGATGGCGCGCTGCAGCGCCGCCCGCACCTGCGCGCGCTCCGTCGCCTGTTGGTCCCCGTCTGTTTTTGCACTTGTGTTGGCCACCGCCGCCCACGACACCGTCTGCTCCCATGAAGACGCACCGCGTTGCAGCATCCTTCGCCCCAGCGGAGAGCTCACTTGTGCACCATCCACGCTGACCGCTGCACTCCTTCCCTCGTGCGCACTGCCTAGCTGGTCCTTTACGCCCAGCACACTTGACGTTGGCGTGCGATCACCTCGGTCTGTCCGCTGGGAGAAGCGGCGCCAGCGCTCGCGGAGTACGGCGCGCTTGGCAGACTGCAGCCGCCGCTGCCGCTCCACCCATCGTGAGAAGCGCGCACGTGACTTGGCTAGCAGCCGAGACGCACTTCGGAAGGAGTCGTCGGCGGCGCTGAATCCGGACATGGGCGCTGCTGCAGACGTCTCACTACGGTCTTTGCGAAGGCCGCGGATCCACGACAGCGTGAAGCGGCTCTCGTCGTTGACTTCAACAGATCGAGTAGCTGAGCCTCTCGTCTCCTCTCGAGGGTTGCTGAACTGCTCTGCATCCTCGTCACTGCTGTTGCTGCTGCTGCTGCTTCGACTGTCGCTACCTTCACTGCTGATGTCGGTCTTTGCACCAGAAGCCAGATGCACTGGCGCGCCACCACCTATCTGCACCGCTGTGGGCTCGCCTACCAGTGCGTCGTATGTATTGCCGTAGGCCGCATCTTCCGCGGTGAGGGGGGCGTCTTGCCAGTCTTCGTCGTCGCTGTCACTGTCGTGCGTGCCGCGGCAATTGCGATAGGTGTCGTGTGCCCAGCGGCGATTTGCGCCGTCGGTGGTGGCGTCCACCAACTCCACGCGAGAGGACTGCCCGCGATCGCTGGAGTGCGCAAGAGAGTGTGAAAGCCGACCGAACAGGTCGCGGCCGGTGCGCATCAACCACGCTGGCGACCTGGACATGACACGACTGCCATGGCCTTGCGCCGTTGTCGATCGCCGCACACGAGCGCCAATGTCTCGCTTTCCTGGCGAGGCCACCGCCGCGCCGCGAGTCCACACCCGCCCCCACCATGATTGAACGACACGTGAGACGGCGCTGCGCTCCAGCACCGCATTCACCAACGAACGCGACGTGCGCAGGACGTCTGTGCCCCGCGCAGGATCTGTCGCCCTCGCTGCCTTCTGAAGCTGCGCTCGCCGTCGTTGCCGACGCAATGCTGCAGCTGTCCGACTGCTGCTGTCGGCGTGCCGCCACCGGTCAAGTCGGCTCTCCGCTGCGTGGTAGCGCCGCACCAGCGTTTCCATCACCACACCGTTGGACGGAGGGGTCGAGGAGGGGGCCGTGGTCGTCCACGTCGATGCACTCGAGGACGCGGATTGTGTTGGAAGTTCGCTGTCAGGCCTCACCGCTGCCTCGTAAGGCTCACGGGGATGCGAGGGATGTCGCCTTGCCTGTCCTTGATGGCCTTCAACACCAGCCATCACATCCCCTTTCGCCGCATCTTTCTGGAAGAGGCGAAAGTGGCGACGGTGGGCGTCGAGGAGGGCGCCGGTTGGAACAGCGGGTTGAGGTGTTGGTGCGTGAATCGTGGGGCTGCGAGCGACGCCCCACGCAGCGCTCGACGAGGAGGAAGACGGAGAAGACGTTGAAGGAGAGACCATATGTGGGCACACCGACACGCTGCTTTATAGGCGTGATCGTATAAACAAAACGGTGAGATGGGGAGGGAAAATGAAAAACACTGGCAAAGAACACCGAATCAAATACACTCTGTTCTGCAAGAACGCCTGTGAAGAGCACAGGCACGCACGCACAGACGCCGATTTGACAAACACCAAATGAAATTAGCACAGCGGATTTTAGTAGTATTGCTATTCCTTCAACGCGGGTTTTTTTTTTCTAGTCGCTTGTGCAATAAGCGAAAAGAGAGAAGAGATAAAAGAGAATGGAGATGAGTGGTGCAGAAAGTAAGGTTGAAAGCAAGAGACAGAAGAAAAGAAAAAGAAAAACATAAGATGGCCTCAGCCTGCCTTGGCTACACACATACATACAATCAGACGACGGATATCGGGCCCAAAAGACAGATGACAGAGGTAGAGTAAACCACCCTTCAACAACAACACAACCAGCTTTATGAAAGGCGCGAGCGTAGTGCCCGGTAACAGCGAAGCTATATATGAGTTGTTATTATTATTTTCAAAAATGTTTTTTTTTCCTTTTTAGAGATACAGCAACACTCAAAAGAGAAGGCCTCTGCGTGCCACCCAACCACTCAAGGACCTGTATTGTATCTACGTTTTCATTTCTTCAATACACCCCGTTTTTTTTTTCTTTTTGTTGACCGACGCAGTAAAAACTACATGAGCAACAACCCGTGTTCTGCCATATTGGTTTTTCTTTAACAAAAAAAAAAATGGTCCTTCAAGAGCAAACGTCCAACGGAGAGTTGCACCATCCTGCACGGGTATGACAACGAGAAGAGAGAAAGAAAGAGAAAAGAACCCAAGTGCAGCAGCAGCCCCAGTGCAACGAAGAAAGAGAGAGAAAGAGAGAGCTGAGATCGCCTCTCAAAAAAGTATTTAAAAAAGTGCAAAGAGCAAAAAAAAAGACCATAAATCACCCCACCTTCTTCAACTTCACCACACGCCAATTCATTACCATAAAAGCGACACCTGACGCCACGTATGGCCGCATCGCGCTCTTTGCCATCTCTACAATATACACAAATTGAGGACAACGAGACAAGGAAGCTGAAAGTAGCACCACTTCAGTAATTTTCATCACATATGAGATCAGTATGTGAAAATACCTGCTGCGCAACACCCGTACAATACTAGTAACAATGATAACAATAAACTCTACTCGTGCAGCACAGGCAGCCCAATAGCCTTGGCAGCGGCATCGAAGCTCACCGATGTATCCCACGGCTCCTCTGGCGGCTTTGTCACGCCGCGCTCGGCCGCGACGACCGACGGCGCAGCGATCCAATCACCCAGCATGAAGTAGCGGGAGCGCAACAGCTCGGCAGCGGTGGGGCGCTTCTGCGGGTCATTCTGCAAGCACCACCGCAGCATGTTGCGCGCCTCATCCGAGAGGTGTTCCGGGATGCGCACGACGGTGGGGCCAGCACGTGGTGACAGCGAGGCTGGCAGCTCCTGCTCCTTGGCCACCGCATCGAAGTGCTGCCGCAGTGCGGCCAGCCGTGTTTGGTACCACTTGTCCAAGTTGGCCGCCAGCAGCGCGTCGTACTCCTCCTTCTCGCGTCGCGTCTTCGGTTTGGCCAGGTCCCGTGGGAGGCAGTCCTCCATGATGTTGCCGTCCTCCGTCACAAGCTCGAGGAAGGTCATTGCAAAGGCGTAGATGTCGCTGGCAGTGGAAAACGCGCGGCGGTGCAGCACCTCCGGCGCGGCGTGCGTCACCGTCACGTACTTATGCACAGGGATGTCCGCCAGCTTGTCCGCGTCACCGTAGGCCAGCGCACGGCGGATCAGCGAGGCGTGGTTCAGCTTCGTGAGCGGGACGCCGCCGCGACCACGGCCGAGGGAACCGGCAGCATCGACCATCGCCGTGCCCGAACTCATCGTGTGCGTCGGCGGCGACGGTGCCAGGGCAGCCGGGCTGCCATTTGAAGCAGGCGTGGGCGAGAACACCGGCGCGGTGGTGTGCGGGCTCCCACACACCAGCGCGTTTGTGTCGGTCGAAGGGACGAGCACCATCGGCAGGCGGCCACGCAGGTCCGGCGCGTGCAGGGCATCGCCGGGCTTCACCACGTGGTGGTCCGGGGAAAGGATGGCGACGCCGCCGAGGCCCGAGCGCTGGAGAGGCACCACGCGCATGGCCGGCGTGGCCCGCGGCTCCTCTGGCAGCATCGTCGTTGCCATCAGCTCAGCATCCGCCTGGGCCACGATGCCGTCGTGCGGCGAAGGAAAGGGGACGTCGTCTCCGTCGTTGCGCTTGAAGTCAAATTCCTCCATGTAACGGCAGTACACCTCGTTGAGGCGTTGATAGCTTCCCGCGCCGTCGTCGTCGTCGCCTTCGACGCAGCCGGCAGTGCGCATGCTGTTGACGCTGGTGTGCTTGCCAAGCGCAATCAGTCCGCTGTTGCCCTTCTTAGGGCTGCCACCGGCGAACTCCCCGCGGGCTGTGGTGGCCACTTTCGCTGGCGGCAATGACGCCTGCACGTCGACGGAGTTTCGCTTGCTCCGGTTGACGGGGCTGCCGGCGGCATCCCGATGCTCGTACGCGGTGATAGGGTAGCCGCTGTTTTCGTTGAGGTTCGACGACGTATTGTTGTTATTATTCATGTAGCGCATGTCGGAGGTGGATACCATCGGCACCATGCTCGCGTCGTGCGTGATGACGGAGATGTTGCCTTGCAGATTGACTACGTTGTTCGTGATCTGACCACTCGGCGACCCCGCGAGGCCGTTGATGGGTTCCTTATCCGCCGTGCACACGTTGCCATTGGCCTTCTTTGCAGACGCGTCATTGCTCTTGCTGTTGAAGTTGCTCGACGAGGGCTGCGGCATCGGCGGGTCCAGCAAGCCCAGCGCCTTGCCCAGCTGCGAGGGCGTCACGCTGGACAGGTCACCGGCAGGGACGTCGGAGATGTACGCTGGAAAGTAGGTGCCGTACACGGTGTGCATGTGCCGGTTGAGAAAGATGGCCTTGGCGCAGAGGTCGTACTGCAGCTCGCCGCATTCGTGCACCTGCAGCAGGGCCAGCAAGACATCGCGCATGTACGCCCGAGCCGTCAGCTCGTGCAGACGGCGTTTGTCAAACTTCTCCGGCATCTCCTTTGACTGGTACCCGCGGAGGGTGCCGAGCTTGGCGTACTCCAGGTACAAACGAAGCTTCTGGGTTGTGGCGCTCGCGTCCTGCTGCAAGGCGTCCTGGCTGGAGGTCCCACGCCCTCCCTTCCCGAAGCTGCCGAACAACCTGGGGCTTGTGCTCCCGGACGGGCTCCTTCGCCGCTCCAACATCTTGCCAATGGGCGAGGCCGCCGCGGGACTGGTGGTGGTGCCCTTCGCCTTCTTCGCCTCCTCATTTGGCAGTCCTGGATAGTGGTGACAGCACGCCTCGGCAACGGCCGTGGATACGCCCTCTCCGCTGACGCACTCCAACACGTAGCAGCGCAGCACACGAGGGGTGTAGGCGGACAGGCGCGACCAGCTGCGCACCTCCATGCGAATCTGCTCTAGCAACACGCCGGTAGAATAGCTGGCGTACATCGGCATCTCCTTCATCGCGATGATGAAGTGCGAAGTCGCGCCAGCGCCAGAAGACGGGCTCAGCGGGCCAACGTTCCCGCCGGGGCCGCTGACAAAGCTCAGTGAGATGGAATCCGAGCCCACGGTGGACGCCGGGTCGGGCGAGAAGACAATGGAGGAGCCCTCGCTGGTGCGCCGGACGTGGGGTTGGCGTGGCATTGCCGCGTTTGCCACGGCCTCTGACGCGCCGGTGAAGACCGAGAGACGGGCGAGATGCACGGAGCTGTACATGCCCTTCGCCACCACCGTCTCCCCCGGCAAGGGCTGGCACTGATAGACCGTCAGTGTTGTGAGTGGAGGGCAGGCTGCGATGGGGTAGTCCGAAGCTCTCCGGGACTCGGTGAAGCTTGTCCCGTCGTTGTTCTTCGTGGAATCCACCGTGAAGCTCCCGTCCAGGGCAGGTAGCACGCCTGTGGCAATGGCAACGTTGCGCAACTCGTTGATGTGCTCAAAGTAGGCCCTCGCCACGTCGTCGCTGGGCCTGTAGGCTGCAATGCCGCCCCCCGGCTTGCCGTTGTTGTTGTTGTTGTTGTTGTTGTTTCCCATCACCCCACAACGACCGAACTGATTCTCTGGCACCTTTTCGTTGGGTCCGCGCGGTGGGGGACGTCCTCCTCCTGCCGCTCCTGCTGCTGCTCCTGCTGCTGGTGAAGCTGCGTTGCCTGCGGCGCCTTGTTGCGGCGCACCGCCACGCCTGTCACCGACCCACGCGCCTCTACCGCCGCCATCGTTGGCGTGCTTTGGGGTGGTGGATTTATCTTTCACGCATGTAGCACCCATTTTTTGTGTAACACAGTTGTTGTTGTTGTTGTTTCTTTTAATTACGATTTATTCTTTAATGGTGCTGAGAGGGATGGTCTCTTGGATCTGACTTTCCTTTTCGGAAAAAAAAAGGGCTGATATGTATACAATTCTACGATCGCCAAGTGCCGTTCTTGCTCGAGGAGACAGTCGATGATTATTGTGTACTCGCCAACCCTTTTTTTCGTTTGTTGTGAATCTCACCCTTTCTTTTTCCACGTCAGAGAAAGAAAGAGAGGGGAAAAAGAAATTTGTACTTGTCAACTGATGTTGATACGCAGCAAACACGAGCCAACACTTCCTAAAGCAGCAAAGGCTTTTTTTTGTGTTTTGTTTTCTTTTCCTTTTGCGGATGAGCAAAGGGAGAGTCGAAAAGCGAACACAGAGAAAAAAAAAGAAAAAAGCTCAGAGGTATGAAGACAAATACGCTAGGAGGAAAAGAAAAACCAAAGAAGCTCAATAATAATAATAATGTAGACGAAACAGGGAAGAGACGCACCAACTTTCCACCAAAACAACGCGGAGAGAAAACAAAAAGCCCAGTTTCAACTGGTCAGAGGTGAAGTCGTCGCGCAACGCAGCAACGTGGGGCCGATAGTGGAATACTCGACGGGGAAAAAAGGGGGCAATATAAAATCAGAACAAAAAAAGGCGCTGCGCGGATTGCACACAGGCGGTCGTGAGCGAAAGGACCGCAATTGATAGCACACGGACACTCAAAGAACAACTTGGTGGCGAATTACAACTGACAATGGTGATTCATACAAGCGGCAAAGAACTCCTTCTCAAAGAGCGGCAAAAAAAGAGAGCGGAGAAAGAAGTAAGGAGATGGCAGATCATACAGTGTGGGTTATGCGCTAAAGAGAGGTAGTGCACACGAAGTGCAAAGCAGCAACAAAAAAAAAAGAGTTCTCTACCTCTACAAATAGTGTTCGTTTATTGCTATCTCTTTCGGCGGTATTTTGCTTCTTCTTTTTTTTTATGCTAAACTCGATGGAATGGGGCAATCAGCGAGAGAAAGAGAAAGACAAACACACAGACCAAAGGAAAAAAAAAACACTCAAGGTGATCTTCACGAAGAGCGTACTTTTCATAGACGTGGGTTATACATGGTGAAGTACAGACGATAGAGAAGTGTATAGCGATACGTCAATACGCAAAAAACGAAAAGAGAAAAAAAAAGGGTGCGGCCATACCAGTGGTTATGTTTAGCACGTGTGTGCGTGTGTAGATATCACGTAGAACAATGAAGTGAGGGAATTTAAACGGCGTTTAGGAGAGAAATGAAGGGAAAAGGTGAAGGACAGCAAGCTCAATGCGTAGATTTACAGCTAAGCAGAACAGAAACAAGCTTCATGCTTCGTCAAGTCACTGCACCAATGCCGGATAGCTCTGTCAACGCTCTTACATGTCGCCTACCTACGTTTGCTTCCCTTCGCTTTGACAAACAGAAAGAACGGACAAACTGGATCAACATTATTATTCCTTTTGCACTGCCAGCCGAACCCGCGAAAATGCGTCGAGCCCATAGCTGTCGACGACGGCTTTTTCTATTTTACTCCGAAGTCGTTTTTGCTTCAGTGCGAAGCCGCTGGTTAAGAAGAGTTTATTATTAATATTATAGATATGTTTTGCATGCAGATCACACAAGAGGTAATGAAGCTCGTCCGGATAGAGCAAGCTAGCAGGGTTCGACAAGCGAAAATATCGTAGCAGAGAAAGAAAGAAAAAAAAGAGTAGGAGAAACAAAACTCTATTTTAACGCAAGGTGAAATTATAGGGTGCTGCGCCTTTAGAGTTTGAAGAAGTCAATTACAAAGACAAAGCTATCTGGCCAATATGCACTTTTTTTTTAAACAGCACTTCATTTTGAGTTTGGCGGCGATAGGGAGAAAACAAAAATCGGATGAGGCGGGCCTGTAGCAGAGGTGTGCATCCCCCCGCTACTCTTCGCTGTCGCGTGGAGGAGCGCATGAGCGCGCAACAAGCAGCCGCGTGAGCATCTCATGCCATTGACCTCGCACCTCCATCTCCGCACTGCGCAGTCTATAGAGACGCGCCTCAGCTGCAAGAGGGGGCGACGTACAGCTAGGCGCCATCTCTCCCATTTGTTCATCTGCACTGCGCGTCATTCTCTGATCCTGGGTTCCAACGGAAGAGAGCCTTGCCAAGCGCAGGAGGCGAGCGTAGACACATCGACACGCGCATGAGGACGCTGAGTGCCACCATCGCAGAAGAGACTCGACGTCTTGGCGTACAGGCGAGATGCGGTGGCGATACGCCGCTACCACGTCCGCCGACACTTCCAGCGGAGCCGCAGAATGCGTGCTTGTACTCCACATAGACAGAACCTGCACGGGCCCACGCACCCGTGTTGTATCGCCTTCAGCAGCCTCTGCACCGCCATCACGAGTGTCTGGTGGGTCTTTCTCTACCGTTGCGTCCGTCGCCGTCTCAACAGGTGCCGCTAGGAGGGGCTGAAGAAACGCTTGTAGCCATTGCAACGGCGGAAGACTGAGGTGCTCGAGCAAAAGCTGCGGTCGCTCGTGTGCGTGCAGCGCCGTTACATCAGCGGGGACTGCATCCGTGGCTTGCGTGCAAGATCTCGCGGCGGGAGTGGGAAGATGGGCCGCTACGTCGTGCTGCTGCACGCCGCTTCGGCGATCTGCGCCGGTTGCGTTGTGGAGGGCGCGCAGATGGTGGACGAAAAGGAGGAGACAGTGAACGGCTTGTGAAAGGCATTCGGTGGTATCCAAGTCGTAGTCAGCGTGCTTTAACGCAGGAGAGCCCATGCCTTTTCGCTGGTTGTCTTGTGTGTCGCGGAAGGACAAGGCGAGGGTGGCGTATCGACGCATCAGCTCCTCTATTTGGCACGTGAGCGACGCACTTTGGCTGATTTCTTGGCCACATGCGTCTCTGCACGGTGATGCAATTAATGAGCAGAGGTTTGCGCTTTTCTGGAAGGAAGACGCCGCAGCATCGTCTTCAGCGCTGCCGCTGCCACACTCGGAGTCCAACCACGCACGCGCTGGGCACGGCATCTGCGGAGCTTCGCCAAGGCACCTCCCGCCCTCGAGCAGCCCGTAGCGCATGACATACCACACGTGCCGCAGCGAACGTCTCGTGGTCAAAAGGCTCTCGCGCAGCGCGGTATTATCGCACCTGACGTGGGGAATCAGAACAACCTCTTCTTCTTCCCTCTCTCTCAACGCTGTTGAAGATAGCGTGGCGGCCGATTGGTCTTCCTCTAGCTTCCAGAGAGGTGAAGGCGCTTCAGCCGGCTCTTGAGTCGCGGTAGAAAGGTAACGGCCCCACAGTACGGGCATGGAGTGTGTCGCAGCAAGGGGCTGCTCATGCGGCAGGCACGAGCGGCGCAGCGCATACTGGGGAAGGTCAAGCGATAAGCGCGTGCAGAGGCGAGCAAGGCGGCCTTCCAAGCTCTCAAGCCTCAGCATCAACGGGTAAAGAAATTGCTGATGCACCACGCGGTCGAACCACGGTAAGGCGACGCGTGCCCACTCTTCAGCAAACTGCAGCTTTGCCGCGTGCGCAAAGCACCGCTGCCGATGCCGGGCCGATTGTGCTTTGGTCTCGCGTGTTTGCGGAGAGAAGTCGGCCGGAGGCAGGTGCGGTAGCGCTGAAGAAGGCGGCCACAAGGAGAGGGAGAGGACAGACGACGGGTACGATGATGCTACCGAGAGCGGCATACGCGGTGCGTCGAACGTATGCGTCGGCATTTTTGCGGGCTGTGTGACGTGAAAAGGGGACATGTCCGTGAACATTGCATCTGCGGAGTGGTTCGTTTTCGGGGTGCTCTGTGCCACCTCAACGGATGAAGACATCGACGCTGTGGAGGAAGGGGCGCATGGCCTTCTCAGCGACGCGTCGTCCGTGCCATCTCGCGTGTCAGCTATGGCCAGCAGACGCTCTCGCAGCACGCGCCGGCCGCACTCCAGCTCTAACTGGCGTTGAGCAAGAGTGCAGCGCAGCTTCTCGATGCTATGCAGACGGGCCAGCAAGCCTTGTTCAACTCCGGCAAGCGCATCTTCCATTGCATCAGCATTCGGCGTGTATGTATGTGTGTGTGTATATGTGCAAGTGTTTGTCTGGGGAAAAAAGGGGGAAAGCCCACAGTTTCGAAGCAAATCAGAAAAAAAAAACCTTCGTTTTTAATTTATTTTCTTTTTTCGAGATAGCCCGTCTTCACCTCCACACGTCCATTCAGGAAGCAAATTTAGATGGAAGGAGTCCTTAAAAAAAAAAAGAGAGAGACAGCAGTGTGGAAAAAAAAAGAGTTGCAGGTCGATAAGAAGACGAGAGAAAGAGAAAAACATAAACGGCGCGCTAGGAGATCCGGCAGTACTTTATCGCGTTGACTTTCTTGTCAGTGCACCGCAAACAACAAATCACCGCACGAAAAAGCACAGGTGGCCATCCCTCTGCGGGAGACAGTCGAATCTTTTTCTTTTTATCAAGCGCCATGCGAAATTAACTACAAAAGCAAGGCAGCAGCAACCTCACGCTTTTCCAACACAGTGTGACACAAAAAAAAAAACTTAAGAGAGCGAGCATCTACATCTGGGTGAGTGGTTTTGTGCTGTTGTTGGGTGTTAATATGTGTTGATATGTTGTTTTTTTTGTTGTTATTGAACTGCAAGTGAAACCAGAAAAAAGAAGCATTAAAGCAAAACGTTACGAGAAAAAAAAAGGGTAAAGGTGAAATAACAACACACCTACGTCCAATGGCAAGAATAATAATACCACTATTCTTATTAAAGCTTATATATAAGTGTTGCAGCATAGGAGAGTGGAGCCAGTGCGGCCTTACATGACAGACTGCATTTGTTGACACCACAGGCAATCATTTTTTTTATTTTTTTCAGTATTTCAATTAAATTGCAAAATAAAAAGTAGTCGCACACGCAAATATAAAATAAATAAATAAAAAGTCTCTGACATCTCTGGCACGCTCCAGTGAAAGGAGGGAATTAAAAAACAACAATAAAGCCTTAGTCTCGCCGAAAATGGAGATGGATCGGGCATCCGCTTTCTCCCCCCTCCCTCTTTTTTTTTTTTTTTTTTGTCCGCCCACTGCAGTTGCTTACCCCAAGACACTTTCTTTCTCCTCTACGTGTCCGAAGGGGACGCAGCTTCACTGAGGTGACGATGCGGCTTGCGGGGCTGGAGGAGCCGCATCCTCAGTGGCGTTGGCGTCCCCATCGGCACGGAGGTAAAAGCGGTAGTAGATGACCTGTGCGACCACCACGATGTCCGTCACAGTTTGGAAGATGCCACACAAAATGAAGGGCAGCTCCTGCCTCTTGTAGGCGAAGTAGACCACCTTGATGATATCCCCCACGCCCCAGGACACAATGAGAATAATTGACAGCCCCGCCGTGCTGCGGCGACGAGCATTGCGCAGAATCTGGGGCACCACCAGCAGAGACTCAACACCGAGCGCCAGGTAGCCTACGACCGCATGCGCGCCGTGCCATACGCGACCGATGGAGAGGAAGTAGAACAGCGCCACCACGAGGGCCACGGTGGCGCTGACGGCGTACTTGATCGCGAAGTTGCGGGGCGTCTGCCGCAAGAGCCGTGTCTCGATAGCGTCCTCTAGCTGAAAGAGAAGGCGCAGAAAGCGATGAAAGGCGGCGGCGACGGGTGAGGAGGAGGAGCGGTTCGACTCCTCCTCGGCGATCACCGTAGCGCCTTGGTCGGCAGACGAAGTGGTGGGGCTCGCCTCTGTCGTGCCGGCCGTCGCATCCGGTGCAGCCTTGGCCGCTGTGTCCTCTTCGCCGATGGCCGCGTTAAACGGCAGCTGCGGAGATGGTGCTGCGCCGCCAAAGAGGACATCCTCCTGATGGCCGTTGACCACCTGACTCACATGCACCTCGAGGACCTTCAGCAGCAGCCCGAAATGCACGAGCACACCGGCAATGGCCTGAAAGAGCAGAGCCAGCATGTAGTGCTTTCCAATGAAGTAGTAGAGGCGGAGGGTGTTGCTCGTGAGCAGGATGAGGGAGACCAACGGGGCATAGCCCTCGATGGACTTTGTACTCGTGATCTCGAAGTACTGTGCCACGTAGCCAATTTGCGGGGCCACCACCAGCTGAATTTGGAAGAGAAGGTCCCAAGCGTTCATGTTGACAAGAAGTAACGAGCAAAGAAGAATAAATAGAGAAATTAAAATAGACAAAAAAGGAGGATCGAATCTAAAAGAGAAGTGAATACTAGTACAGAGCTACTTTGCTTTGCTCAATATCTTTCTATTCGCGTGTGCGAAGGTTTTTTTTTTTTTTTTGAAACTTCTTAACGGCGTTTCGAGAAGCAGGCTGATGTCAAAGTTTATAAAGGGGAGGAAGAAAGAAGGGAGAGAAGTAGTCGATGAAGTGTGTGCACTTCAACACGAAGACCAGCATTAGTTGGTTGACATAGTGCCGCGAAATATAATCTGGGTAATAATTTTCAAAAAAAGAAGGGCATGAACTTACACAAATCAGTCAACCGCAGCTCACATTAATGGAGGATTTACGGTGATAGATGTGTACGAGAGCAAGCAACACTGCATCGACGACTTGTGTCTTTGTGTGCATGTTTTTTGCCTCTGAGACATATAAAATATGCGAGGAGTGGCGATAACAACAATTTTCTTGAGGTTTGTCGCAACGAAGTTTGGCAACGCATTAGCAACAAGAAATACACGGGTAAAGCAGTATTTTGGTGCTTTTCAAAAAAGAAAAATAAATCTTGCGTCTGATGCCCGCCTTCGATGGACGCTCCTCCCTTATCTCACGTTTTTCACACACGCTGACTTTTGTTAATATTCTTTAAATGCTCTGTGGATGTATTGCTTACTTAATAAACTAAATTCAGAAGAAAAAAAAACGTAGGATAATTAAAGGAGCACCTGTGAAAGCTTGTTGCGGTCCAATTCGTTTCGCTTATCAGCAGTCGCGAAGACGTTTAGCGTGGTGGGGTTAGAGGACAACAGAAGGTGAAAGGGTTTTAAAAGTCAGCAAAAGAGTCCCTTCTTTCGCTCTTTTAACCTGGCACTGCCCTCTCTCTCTCTCTCCACCTTCTCTTGTACTTGCTAACAATGCCCAGTGCGTCGGTGTCATCTGCATCCACAGGGAATAGCTTCTCGAACAACACGTAAAGGAAACCTCATCGTGCTCATCTTTTTTTTTTTTCTTTTGGGGGAGATCCCTACTCCCGCACTTCATTACGCAGAACGCACAGCATTCAGCACAACGCCCCCCCCCCCCCTCCTTCGTCACTACACTCCGCAGTTTCTCCAAACACCTCCGCCTCCCTGTTGCATCCGCAGCGACAAAATAAAAACTCCGTCCGCTCTCTTCGTCAGCCAGCGGCACATCTGCTTTGTTACACACACACCAAAAAGGATGCGATGCTTTCCCCGCTTCATTTTGTGGAGCCTGCAGGTGCCTGCGACGCCTCTGTCAGCTTCGATAAGTTCTGAATGAGCTCGTCGGACAGCTTCAGCAAGCGCACCACCGTCTCTTCCGCCGTATTCGGCACCCATCCATCACCCGACGCCTGCGCAGCCGAAGATTTCTCAGAGGCCGACGCTGATGCCGTGGACGGAGCCGATGAGGACGAGGGGCTGTTGTTGCTGTAGCGCTCCCTGGCAGCTGCCACCGCAGGCAGGTACGACTCCCGCAATGATGTCTGCACCTCAGTCGCGGTTTGCAACACGCGCAGCTGCGACACCGTTGTCACGCCCTGAGCCGTGCGCAGCGTGCTCCACAGCACCGCGTACACCTGCCCCACCAATGCAGCCTGCTGCAGAAAGGCAAGGCGGTCCTCTTCGTGGATCGCACGTGGCGGCGGTGTGGTCGGCGACGAAGAGGACGAGCTGCAGGCCCCTGCAGCGTCCTCCGTGGGCTTGAAGAGCGCTGCCAGGTCAGCCTTGTACGCGTACGGCAGCGCCACCACCTCCTCCACAGCGTCCACCAAAATTGCCTGCAGCGCTGCGACGGCATTAGCGGAGGTGGCGACCTCGTCCCCGACCTCGGCGACGTTTGCCAACACCACCAGAGACTTAGACAGGAGTGTGAAGTCCTGCGTGCTGTACGGCGGCGCAGCGGCAGCCCCAGCCGCCTTGCGCGCACTTCGATGCTCATCGTGGTGATCGGCGTGCAGGCGAACAGCGCAGGCCAGCGCCATGTTGCTCACCGTGCCGGACGCCAGCACTTCCGTCACGCTCATGGCAGCGGTGGTGGGGTACACGCCGGACTCGCCACTGCCCTCCGTCGCTGCCTTGCCGTCGTCGTCGTCGCCCTCCTCCGCTGCGCCGCTCCGCGCCACATCCCTCCGCGAGGCCGTCATGGACTGCATCGTGTCCATCACGTTCAGCCGTACGTCACGCTGCAGCCGCACCAGCTCCTCGGCGCCAATCGCGTCCAGCCCCTCCAGCTCCGTTGTCAGAAACAGTGCCCCGTCCACCAGGCTTGAAAGCGCGGCCACGTACTGCCGCTCCGTCTGCGCCGTCACCTTCAGCACCTCCTCCGATCCACCCGCCACATACTCGTTCGCCATCATCATACTCTCCTGATTGGCGTTGGCGGCTTCGTAAATGACATCGAAGACCATGGGGAGATTGGTGGGGCAGCTGCTGATCTCCTGCAGCGCCATCCACGACTTGTGCAAGAGGGGTAGCAGGAGCACCACAGCCGTCTGCTGCGTCTCCGAGGCGTTGGGGAACAGCACAGTGCCGTAGCGGCGTGTGGGCAGTGAGGCACCGTAGGCACCATCGTTGCGGCCATCTCGCACCAGCAGCGCTGACGTGAACAGCAGCGCACGCACCACCGCGTCCACCGCGATGTAGCTGGCGGCCTCGTAATTAAAGGAAACGCCGGAGCTGTTCTCCGGTGCCTCGGCCGCCAGCACCGCTGTGAGCGCGCCAAGCGCGGCGTCCAGCGCCAACATCGTCTCCTCCGACAGCCCACGAATGGGACTCGGCGTGAGAGATGGAGAAGAGGATGCCGCGGACGTGGACGTAGCGTCCTCAAGAAGAAACAAAATAAACTCCGCGAGTTGGTCCACCGCACCCGCTTTGGTCGCTCGCGCCGCACCACTGTGGGACATGCAGGTGATGTTCAGCATCGCCATGGCAGCCCAGCACCGCCCACGCGGGCTAAGGCGGTTGTTCATTGCAAGGGTGCCTAAAATCAGCTCCACTGCGCCTTCCTCCACGAGGGTGTCCGCCAAGGACGCGGGCTGCGCATCGCCAGCATCAGTCGTCGTCGTCGTCAGCTGACCTGACGCCGATGAAGCCTCCGCCAATGCAGCGCTGAGCTGGCACACGTTGGCCAGACAGCGGCAGCATCGCTCGCGGATCTCCGGACTGTGCGGATAGCTGTGAAGAAGCTCCGTGATCAGGTGCCGCGGCGCCGGCTGCGCATCGACACCTCCTGCTGTGGCTGGCCCTGTAGAAGCTACAGGCTTGGCGAGGTACGTGTTCGCAACGTGCTGCGTGTCCTCGTTCGACTGGTCGAGCTGTACGACGCGCTGCAACGCTGCTTTGGTGAAGGCCTCTCCGCCCTGTTGATGATGCTCAGAGAGAGCGCTGAGAACGCGTGGGAGAGTTGCGGTGGGATTGGGGCTTGACTGCCCACTCGCATCCACAACGAGTCGCTGCGCCTCCGCAAAGGAAAGAAATCGGGCCCACGTCCGGCGAAGCATTGAGCGTAGCGCTAGTTTAATTGTTGTCGTTTCCTATTATAGTTTACTTCGTCAAATACGAGCACCTCTGCTCCTCTTCTGTTTGTTTGCTTGCGTGTCGCGTGAAGAAGAAAAGGGAGAGGTGCGATGCGTGTTTGCTCCTTGTGGTTCTGCTACTCGCTGGTCGTCCCTCTGTGCGTTTATGTGTTTGTTTTGTGAAAATTCTACAAGCCTTTGCCTCCTCCGGAGAAAAAAAAAAATGTTTAACAGTGCTTGGCACGAAGCAAAACTACAGCCTGCACCAGAGAGATCCAGTTGATCTTAAAAAGGGGGAAAGAGACGTTTATTCGGTTAGCCAAGGGCTCAAAAAGCACCCTAAAGTAGGTAAAGAAAGGCGGAAAACCAAACAAAAGAATAGGAGATAATCAGCGTTCACTTCCTCTATTTTCATCTCTGCTTGCTGGTCTTTCGTTTTGGTTCTTGTAGCAGCCGCGCAGACGTTGCAACAAGCTCTCCAGACAAAGCAGACTTCTTCATCAGAATAATCCAGTTTCCCACTGCTGGAAAGTTGGGTTACAACACTATCATTATTTTCCCCCTCAGGCTGCGCCGCACACACAACGATTTTGCGATACGTTGATATGGTCGCTGTGCCGTTTCACCTGGTACGACTTTTATGTTTTTCTTTTGTTTGGAAGACTGGTTTAATCGACACTTACGAAGCAATGTTTTAGAGCATCTTGTGCTTAGATAAAGACGAGCTCGCCGCACGCACCACACATGCACGCACAAGCTGCAGAAGAGATGGATACGAGGATACTCAATTCGGAAAGCGCACAACAACCAAAACACAATAGGCGGCACGTGGAAACTCTCTCTCTCTCTCTCTCTTTAAAAAGAGCAATGGAGAAGGGAAAGATTAGTACAGGCGGCGCAGCAGAACCACAGCGATTACAAACTGAGAAGCTTTTTTTTCACTTCGAAGCCTTCTTGCCGCCGTGGGCGTTCATCTTTGCGCCGGTGGCCTTGCCAAACTTGCCGCTGTTGTTGTACCCACCAGACTGGAACTTACGCTGCGTGATCTTACCAGACTTGTTGCGGAACTTATCGTACGAGAGCTTTTTGTTGAGTTTAGGGTCCTTCTTCACGGCGAGAATTTTGATTTTGCGCACCTGGTTCCGTACCTTGCTCTTCACCATCTTCGGAATGAACGCCTTTCCCTTCTCTTTACACGAGCGCCTCCGCTGATTGTTGCTGCGACCCATGGTGTGAGTGTGTGTGTGTTTGTGTGTGTGTGCACAACAGAGGATATTTTTGTCCTTGTAATTTGATTATTGTCCACACTGCCGGTCTGTGTGCAGTAGACTTGAGAAGTGCTGGAAAGTGTAAGACCAAGTGTCACAATGCGCGGTTTGCAGGAGTGTTTGGGATGCAAATTGAAAAGAAAAAGCGTTGAAGTGGAGAAGATGATTTGAAAATGATCATGAAACGACGAATACTGGAAACTACGAAGATTGTCACCTCTCTTCATTAACGCTTGAGTATTCGTAAACATTGCTAGAAACGTGAGCATATGAAGCCCAAATAAATACAAAACCAGCCTTCTCTGTTGTCCATCTCCCTTGACTTTTTCCACCCTTCTTTTTCTTTCTTTCTTTATAACGTAGTTATGTTTGTTTGTTTAGGTTTGAGTGAGCCATGCACAGCAACTGCTACCTTTGTTCAGGTTCAAATCGCAGTCGCAGGAAGAGCAATTCTCCCTTCACGAGATTCTCCGAATCCCCTTACCGCAATTCGCCCTCGCAGCTAATCACACACTTCAGAATATAGAAGAAAAAAAGACTGTTAGGTTTGTGCCTAATAAAAGATCACTCATCATCACTGGCGCTCGACGACGAAGACGAAGCCACATTGACGACACTACGCCGACCACTCTTGCCCTTCTTTGACACGGGCACCATACGCTGCTGCTGGTGCTGCTGCGAAGGCATCGGTGAAGGCTCACTCGAGGAGGCAGCGACCTTTTTCCGTTTTTCCGGAGCGGCACCGCTGGCTTTCTCTGCGTGCTCCGTCGCCGTGTTGATGCCCAGCATGGCCAGCTCGTCCTCCTCATCCTGAATGCGACGCCGCTCCTGCGTCGAAGACGGCGAGGATGCGTCCTTCTTCCCCGAAGTTTTCTTCTTTTTCTTTGCCTGCAACGTCGGCTCGTGGGAAGACGGGGAAGGAGGCCTGCGGCTGTGCTTCGGGCGACTTGGCGAGGCACCTGCAGAGGAAGACGTGGAGGACGTCCCATCCTCGCCGGTCGGAGGGGCCGCCCTGTGCTTCCCTGGCGCTTCCTTCCGCCGACGCTTGTCGTGTCTGCGTGTGGGCTGCTCTTCTGCGTCGCTGCCGTCGGTGGTGTTGCTGCTGCTGCTCGGGCTCTCGTCACGACCGTCACGATCGCGGTGGCGACGGCGACGACGGTGCTGCTGATGCGTCTTCTCTTTGCCTCTCTTGCTGCTGCTGCTGCTACTGGGCTTGCGGGGCGTGCTCGGCTTCTTCGGAGATTCAGAAGTGCTGCTGCTACGGCGACTGGGGCTGCGACTACTTCGCTCGTGAGAGCCCTCCTCCCTTTCCTCCTCTTCCTCCGCCTCATCAGCATCATCATCCTCATCATCGCTGCTGTGCACCACGAAGCCAGACAAGCTGCTCTCCGTGTCCTCGGCGGAGTCAAAGTAGTCTTCCAACTCCGCCCGCTCGCTGGACGAGGTGGAGCTGCGCAGACTGGAGGAGCTGCTGGACAAGTTCAGCTCCTTGGCACACTTGCGACAGACGTTGATCGTGGGCAGGCTGCCATCGACATGACTCCGCTCGGGTGGGTGAGGGCCTCCACACGCTTCATGACGCACCTCACCACACTGCGTGCACACCAGCAAGTCTCCATCGACCTCCCCGCACCCGACACATCGGTTTACCACCGTAAGCGGCGGTGGGCCTCCCCCGTTAACTGCCCCGTACAACCAGGGATGGCCAGGTGCTGTGGCGGTGGCCGGGCCGCTGTCCGCTGCTGTGTAGGGGAGGGTGGCCAGCGCACTGGTGAACCGCGCACCCGTCGGTGTGGCCGCTGGGGCGGATGGGCGATGGGCAGCCACGGCGACGTGACTCGCACCGCCCAACCACAGGAGGCTCTCCCGAGACGAGTCGACAAGTCCGCCCTCCCCGCTCTCCCCACGTGCGCCAGCTGCGGCGATGGCGTGCTGGGCAGCCTGCAATGCACGCACAGCCTCCCGCGACGCCTGCAGCAGCGTTTCCTGGGTGCCGTGCACGTACTCGTACTGTTGCTGCTTTCGGTGATACAACCCGAGCAGCTGAACCTCACGGGCGGTGAGTGGGTCAAGGGAGCAGGCCGACGGGCGAGCCGGCGAGGAGGAGCCGAAGAGCGGTGGGCTACCAAAGAGGCGCGACAGGATTTCTTCCACGGCATCGACGGCTGCCTGCGGCTTCGCCGAGCCCTTCGTGCTGTTCGCCGCTGACGAGGCGCTGAGTTCGTCTGCAAACGCCTTCGCGGCACGAGGGACGACGTAGTGCACAAACTCCTCCCGTCTTGCCGTGTCGCGTACACCTTCATCGTCCCCTGACGCTGCTGACGGCGATGGTGCGAAGGGAGAAGAGAAATACGGAAGGGCCTCAGCGAGGGCCCGCCACTGGCGGTTGGTCATCTCCGTCATTTTCTCGAAAGAAAGGAAAGGAGAAGAGGACAGAGGAAGAGCGAGGCTGGGCGCCCCTCGCAGTTTTCCAGTGTTGCGATAGGAGTCGCTCCTGCAGGTAGTTCTCAATGAAAGGAGTGCAACGTGGCACCTATGGAGGAGAGTGGCTTCGTTTCGAAGACGAGTCCTCTACGATACTGCGGAATGATTGCTCTATAGTGGATGTATGTAATTATTAATTGTTGTGTTATTCTATTTAGTATGCGCCTCTCACGTGATCAAAGGCAGAAATTTACTTGTATTGTGGATAGTCGCACAAACTCCGCCCTTTTTGAAGCGGTGAACTCCTCCCAACAAAAAATAAAACAGACTAATTATATATATCTGTAGTTAGGAGAGCAGCTGACTGAAGCCGGTACTTGATTATTTTCACGCACAACGTCGACGTATGATTCAGAGGGGATGCAAGAGCAGTAGTAGCAGTAGTGGCGATAGCAGTAACAAGAGATAGAACAAGAGAAGGAAAGATGGTGAGCTCTCGGCATGTCGCTTTAGCGTGCAGCCACATTAAGAGAAGAGGCGCCCTTTTGCCTTGTGCGCTGCAAAGCCATAAGTGCCGCCTGGAAAAAATAGATTAACCGTATTGCAAAACCAACCGCAGGTTGTAGAGCGACAATGATGGACGAAACTCTAGTGCTGGCAACTAGAGAGAGAGAGAGAGGGAAGAGCGCTGTACAAGAAGACAGCAGAAAAAAAAATCTTGCCACCGACGCACGTTTACCTATTCTTCTTTTGAAAGCCTTCGCTTCAGAGTTTCGGTAAAGAAATAAAAAGACCTATAAATAGAAAGGGTTTAAGCCTTTAAAACACAAAAAAAGAGGTGAAAAGAAACCCCGAAGTATGGAGTCGAATCCTCAGAACGGGTATTGTGGTGACAATATAAAACAGAAGGTTGGCGCCCCTCGTCCAGCGAAGATGGCCGAGTTACATAAAAACGCCAGAAGCGTACCTTGATGAATAATGTGTGTGTCTGTGTGTGTGTGTGCAGATGAGGAAATCAAAAAAAAGCCCGAAAGGGAGGATTGCGCTAAGCTGCGAGGCGTACACGCCAACAAAGCTTAAATCGACGCAAGGGAATGGAGAATATTATAGAAAAGTAAACCCAACAAATGAAGAGAAAGTTATATATGGAACTATGGCCAATGCGCGCCTGCGCGAAGAAGAACGTGTAGAGCACGTCTCACTCCTCTTTCTCTGCTTCCGTTCTTTCTCGGGCAACTTCTTGTCAACAGAGAAAGCACCCTTCCATGGTCAACCCTGAGCACGCACACAAACACAAACACGGAGAAAAAAAATGGAGCAGAGGTCGTTGCAAGCAACCGCATCAGCGCTCCATATTCCGTTGATCTTCGCTTATTTCCTGCGCCACACTGTGCAGTGCGAGAACCCAAGCTGGTAGTGGCGAACGTGATCGCGAATCAAGAAGCCCTCATCGGACTCGTCCAGCAGCTCAAAGTCCTTCTTCAACGCGGCCTTGACGGCCTCCTCGCTGCGGACGCCATCTCGAGTCCCGCCCAGCCACTTTGACTTGGGCGTCGCATCCTCCCACCACGAGTAGGGGTCCGCCAGAATAAGAACGCCCTCCTGACTCACCAAGCGGCCAAAGCTGTCGATCAGCCGCTGTGGATCCGGCACGCGGTCGATGAGGTTCAGGCACAGAACCCCGTCAAACTTCTCATCCTTCTTCGCCTGCCAGTAGGTGACATCAGGGTAGCGCGCGGAGGCGGTCTTCGCCAGCTTGTGATCCTCTTCGAACATGTCCATGGCGTCACCGGCGTAAAAAGCACACCGCTCTGGATGCACGCCACGGGGCAGCTCCAGCTCACGCGGCTCGGTAATCTCCCCTTGCACCGGCGCTGTGTAGGCGACCTTCGCGCCGGAGGTGGGCATGGCGGCCACCTCCTTGGCCAGGTGGATAAACACCTCCGAGAAGTCGATGCCGACGACGCCGCCGTCGAACATCTTCGACATCTCCAGCACTGATGCCCCGGTAGCGCAGCCAATATCCAGGCCACGCACGTTGCGCTTGCCGGGCTTCAGGTGGGTGCGAAACTTGTGGGCAACGCGGGAGGGGAAGTCGGAGGCCTCGCTGATCGCTCGCAGGTGCTGCGTGTAGCTCTCGCGGGAAGGGGTGTAGTGGAACTCCATGTACTGTCGTGCAGAGGCCTCGCTCTCGTAAATGTCGGAGCTCTTCGAGTGGCTGTCTGGGCGTGCGCCGCTGCCACTGGTCCATCGGCTGGCGAGACGCACGGTGAGGAGCGTGAGGCCGGAGGCAGCAGCCGCGGCAATGGCAACGGCACTGTAGAGCCTCTTCTGCTCTGGTGTCCAGCTTTTGGTGATCTCACCCGCCTTGTTGAGGAGCTGCTTCGGCACTTCCTTTGCCTGATCTGCCGCAGACATTGTTACTAGGCAATGAAAATATTTCTTGCTGTTGTTGTTGTCCAAAAGGTGCAGTTCTTTCTTCTTTTCAACTGAAAAGAAAAAAAGAGAGAATAGGCGAACGATCTCGTAAGACGATAAGAATCTGCTGCTAAGGTGGTGTCTATTCTCCGCTACGTAGAGAAATTCACGTGATGGAAAACTACGTAATAAACGTACTGGGTAGGATTCTTTATATACATATATATATATATACGATTTGAGAGAAGGAAGAGATGCACAGAGCAAATTCTTGTAAATGAAAGACAATCAAGCAGAGTTCCCTGTACACTACACAAACACAGACACACACACATCCACAGATGCCAGCTCCGAGGCGAAGAGGAAGCTTCCTTGCAACCGTCCAACCATAGTCCTGCATCTTGGCTTTGCGTGTCAGTGAAACCCTGTCGTCAACATCGCTAAGGTCTACGAGAGCCTTGGAGAGGACATCAGTAAAGGGAAAGAGGCTTGGGCTAACGTTTTAGATTCGTTTTAATAAGGTGGTAAAAACCAAAAAGCTCGCAAACATTTCTGCCGACCTGACTGCATCGTGCTCTGCATCTCGTGTCTTTTTTTTTTTTTTAGCCTGCCTGTGCTGGTCTGCAAGGGGCGTCACACAACCGCCCACCGCAATTCTTCTCCACCAAAACAACGTTATCGGCTTAGTTCGTTTGTTTTGTTTCCTTTTTGTGTTTGCTTATCTTTTTTTTTTTTTTCTCGACGACGTCGCGCAGCAACACGAGAGAAAAATATCAGCACGCTCGAGAATAAATAAAAAATGGAGAAATGATATCACACACACAACCAAATGATGGTCGTCATCAGTGGGAAATGGAATATGACCAACAAGCAACTTTGCGGACAGTGGCAAGGTGTCTCTGTCGACAACGGAAAAAGAGCGCACACACACACACAAGATGAAGACGAGGGAGAAAAGCAGACTTGGTGTGTTTTTGATTCTGCAGGTGCAGAGGCATACACAATGAGAGAACACAAAACCCAAAAAAAAGGGTGCGTTTGTCATGCTGGTCATCTTTATAAAACCTGCACACCAACACCCACCCACCTACACACACACACAGACTTTAACACACAAACACACACGTTGCTCAACAACTATACGTGTCGGTATGTTTGTGTTTCTAGGATTAATTTTCTTGTGTTCACCTTCGCTGCCTCACAACACCTGCAAGATGCATCCAACAAAGGAGGAGCGTACTTCACATATGCGCGTGTACTTCCTCTCAAAACAACAGAAAAAAAAACCAAAAAGTTGTACATAAATGTGCGCACAACAGCAATGGGAGAGAAAAGGGAGAAAAAAAAACGTGTCACTCCAGCACAGCGTGGTACCTCCGTTTCTACTACATTTCTTATTTATTATTATTTCCCCCGAGCAGCCCCACCTCTCTCTCTCTTGTTTCGTTTCTCCGAGTCGCACCCTTCTTAGAGAGGATGCATGGACTAACATGCAGGGGGTGGGAGCGTCGAAGACACACGAGAATGGAATGAAGAGCAAAGGGGAGAAAGAAGAACAAATAAAATAAAAACGGGGGCCATTGAGAAGTTGCCGTGAACGGTGTCACATCAATGAGGAAGCGCAAAAGCAATAATAGAAGCACAGCAAAGAAAAAAGAAAAGAGCGCAACGAAAACGGGCAAAAAGAAGAATAATAATAAAAAAATGAAAACCATACCGGTTTTGCACGTACACGCTGAGAGAAAAAAGAAGAGAAAATCGGAGATTACACACGCAACAACAACAAAAAAAAAAAACAGAGACGCATGCATGCCATAAGTGTAATAAGTCGCCTCGGGCCACATGGCGTATACCGCATTTAGAGCATCTCGAAAAAATAAAAGAGTACAATGCGCTCTGTGTGCTTATTGCTTTTCGTTGTTGTTGTTGTTTTCTGGTTTTCCTTCCCTCAAACACCTACCGTCGACGAAAAGAAGAGAAAAGCCAAACAAACTGTCTGTATACGTGTTTGTTCTGTGTGTGTATAAATGTATGTAGTGCAGCCTGGATGGTTTAAAACAAAGAACAAGAAGTGGAATCGCCTCGGCCGTTGAGCTAATCCAGCAGATGTGTTTTTGTTTTATTTTTTAAGCTGCAAGGCCCACCGTCATGAACAGACGACTGGTGGTACGCCGAGCCTTGGCGGCCTGCTGCTCCTCATAGGCGGCCGGCTCCTCCCCGTCATCGGCGTTGTCGCCAAACTCGGGGCCCTCCTCGCCAACGTTCGCACGGCCAAAGAAGCTGATGTTGTGCGACGTTGTCTGGCGACCTTGGCCCAGCATGGGCTGCTCCTCCTCCTCCGGCTGCTTCGGGCGGGGAACCTTCTTTCGCGGCTCGTACAGCGCCTTCACGTGCTCCCAGCCATAGCCGTTCAGCTTCTTCTGGATCTCCTGCTTGGAGATGTGGGCCTTGTGACGGACGGACAGCTTCAGATCCATGTGCGTGGGCGTCACGATGAAGCGCAAGTTCTGGATGTTGCTCTCCGGCTCGTTGACGGCAGCCGAGGCATCGCCGATGAAGGCACGGGTCAGCTCATCGCGCTTCTGGGTAAGAGGGATGTCCCAGTCCACGCCGTGGAAGTGCAGGCAGTGCTTCGTCAGCTCAAACCCCAGCTGATCGATCTGGCGCTCCTGACGGGGGTAGCGCAGACCATCGATGATGCGGTCGCCACCGGCGTCGTCGTCGCTGCTGGCCGCAACGTTGCGCTCCTCGTCACTGTCACTGTGGGGAGCAGCGGGCATCTTTTGTGTGTGTGTGTGTGTGTGTGTGTGTGTGGAGAATGCTCTTCTTGTCGATGCTGTTTATATTTATTTCTGTATATCTTTCGAGAAAACGAGAAGCAAGACTGCGTTGACTACAATCACAGAGCTTGTGGCTGATACGGTGAGCTGTTGTCTTCTTTTTTTCTTTTTTTCTCTCTCACCAGTGATGGTGTTGACGGTGTTGTGCGGAGACAGCGACAAGTCAAGAGAGATGAAGAGAAAAACAAAAAGGGAAACATGTGGAAAGATTTGCAGATGCAGGGAAGATTGTTTAAAAGCAGTTGGATAGCAAGCGCGCTAAAAGGGCATTCTTTCTTTTTACAGAAAGCACTGGCCTTTTCTTTTCTTGTTTTTGTTTTTCTGCTTTTTGCTGCTGCTCGACCCGATGAGGTTCGTTGTTGCCATCTGAAAGCAAACCGATGCTACACCGTGTGTGTGTGTTTTTTTTTTAAAGCCTCGCTTTCATCTCCGCTGTGAAATGCTTCTCTAATACTATTATCTTTCGAAGCAGCTCAGCTACACAACCAAACGCATCGACCTGTGGCGTGACCTATCAAGCGACAAAGCTTCTACGCTCAGACGCCAGGTGGCAGTGGTGAGAGGTAATGGGAAATCGGCATCAGGCAAGCCAAGGTCTATCTTTACCATGATGCCCCTAACTCTCCGTATTCTCTCTTGTGTACTTGAGCTTGCATAAAGCGCGGCACGCACGCTCATTCCTTATCTTGAAAAGGCGACTGCCTCGCCTTCCAGAAACTTTGTTCTCTTGTAGTGGTGGTGGCGGTGGTGGTAAGCTTGTTTTATTGTTTGATTGTTTTAAAGTCTTTTTTTTTAAGATAGTAAAAAAGAAGCTCCGCCCATCGCAGAAAAACACGCTAGCCTCATTCTTTCGGATTCTTTTATTTTTTCCTTACTTCTCTTGTTTGTCCAACGCGAAAGAAGAGACGTACAGGGGAAAAAAAACAGAAGTTACAAATGACGCCTTAAAAATAAAATAAAAATAAAATGTAGAATCGGGGAAAAAAAATACAAATTTATGTGCTCGAAACAACGAACAGGGAGAATGAAAAAACGAGGAGAAACCCAAAAAAAAAACAGAAAAACAGCACTTGGAATCTTTTCTTATGTGTGTGTGCGCTTCACTTCTCAACTTGCTGCATTCTTTCTTTCTTTCTTTTTTTCTTTTGGTCGTAAGGACCTAAAGAAAACCACACGCTCCTGTGCAGATGAACGCTGCCCGCTCTCTGAGATACTTGCGAGTTTCTTGTTGCTCACTTTCAATCTCCTTCTCTATCTGTATCTCCATCTGACTCTCTTAATGTCGCTACACACACCAACATTTCGAAGTGTAAAGAGAGAGGGAGAGAAAGCCGGTTGCCTGGCTGGTGCATCTTAGCTCTGTACTCTCGTTTTAGACTGAGAGGAGGACAAAAAAAATAAACGCACACAGTCAGATGAGAAACATTTAACGAGAAAGAAATAGCCAAGCGCTACGTGCTCTGAACCCGGAAACGCACACGGGGAAAAAAAAAAAGGGCAACAGCAAAAAGAGAAGAGAGAAGAGACACAAAAGCACTTCGAGGGCTCTCACACGAAAGAAGAAGAAAAATGAGATAATTTTTGGGGGTTGTTGCTAAACGACTTCAAGCAACACAATGCGTTATTATTTGACACGTGTGGACGAGAAACACGTCGTTCCTCTTTCTGCTTTCCATGCTGCCTTTAAAACAACAAAATAAAAAATAAAGAGAGGGCAAAAACATAACAGGGAGACGCACACAAGTCTTGGAGTGAACAAAAATAAAGTAAAGATGAGAGGAGAACCTTCTAGTAATCGCCCACGCACACACAAACACACAAAACTCGTCTACAGCATTGGTCAATGCCTGTCGCATTCTTCTAATGGAAAACGAAAATCAAAACTTTCGCCTCTTTTCTTCCTTTCATTTTTTTTTTCGTTTCAATATGTCAACACCGCTTTAGGTTCGCTGTTTATTCTGCAGGCATCGATATAAATGCATATATAAATAAATAAATATACCTAGAACTTTTTTTTTCCCCTGTAATGACATCTGCGTGTTTTCATGCCCCTTCGCCACATTCAGCGCGACTGCGTTTGATGAAGAATGCGACAGCGACAATAAGAAAAAGGAAGGAAAAGCACACAAAAATGAAAAGCGAGACTAGAAAATTGCTGAAAGTTTTGTGTGTACACTTCGCGCAAAAAATAGTCTCCTTCCACATTTCCTTGGCTTTTCATTCCCAACACCTTTTGTCCTTGGTTGTGGTGGTTGTTCTTTTTTTTTTTCTTTTTCTTCTTGTTTTTCCAGCGCATTAGTTTCTGTTGGTTTCTGTCCTTCATGTATCTATGTGAACTATCAAAGCGCTCTTTAAAGCAACCCTGCCCTTACTCACTGCAGTCTAGGCTGTTGTCGTCTTTGCATGAGAATTTCATATATATTTCCATTGACATTGCTGAAAAGTGAAAACGAATGAAAGGTAGAGAGGGGAGAGGAACTCCAACTTGGAAAAAAACAAAATCTTCGATGAAAAGCTCTTCAGGTGTCTGAAGGAGGAGGAACAAGCAGAAGACGCAGAGGCTGAAAAGAAGGAGAGACAAAAGAAAACACAAGAAAACATAAGAGAAAAAATTGGGTTTTTTTTCTGTTCGAACAATTGAAACAAAAACAACAACGATGTATATATATATATATATATGTAACTCATAACAAAAAAAAAAATTAAAACAATAGATCAGAAGAAGAA
This sequence comes from Crithidia brevicula, assembly GCA_030849845.1. NCBI lineage: Eukaryota > Euglenozoa > Kinetoplastea > Trypanosomatida > Trypanosomatidae > Crithidia > Crithidia brevicula. The sequence goes on along the minus strand of JASAOD010002005.1, from coordinate 131,341 downwards.
AAAAAAAAAAAGCGAAGAGTACAGGAGCACTAAGAGAACAAAATGGCACACTAAACACGGCTACTTGCACCGGAGTTTGCACACAAAAAACGATGTTAAAAAAAAAAAAAAAAAACCGGTGCTCACGTGTCTATGAAGAGCCGCCCGGAGAGGTCACTCACGCGTCTGCATGCCGGGTGCTCGTCCTTTTTTTTTTCTTTTCTTTTGGTGTTCACCTGCGCCGATAGTACAAACAAAGATTAAGTAGACAACAAATCGACGTGCTAAAAAAAAAAAAAAATTGAGGAACACGGCCCAGAAACGCATCGTTGCTCTAGTGCGACTCTTCTCTGCCATCCTTCTTTCCTTGTGTGTTCGGGTTCTTGTTGTTGTTCTTTTTAATAGGGTTGCAGCAGCTCACACATTTTTCGCGCGCTGTCTCTCTCAGCCTCACCTCTCAAGGTTCGTGCTGAATGTATATATCTGTTGCCTTGTAGAGCGTTCGCATCTCAGACAAGGCCCTCTCTTCTCTCTTTGCTAATCGCATTGGGGAGGGCATGTTCAGTGGCGCAGTGGTCGCCCAACAAGCGAGGTCACCACCTGACTCACAAAAAAAAAGGGGGAAAATAACAAAAATAGGAACACACTATGAGGGCGCCATGCACGGCGCAGCCGAAGCCCAACAACGGCAATAAAAAAGAAAAATTAGACGGCGTGTTGTCTCATGAAACGTCTGTACTTGAAAAGAGAAAGAGAGAGTGTGCAAGAGAAATGGCACGCTAGAGAGAACGTCACAAACGATGGGAAGGAGGAGGAGAAGAGCGAGGGGACACTCACTTATCCCTTCTTGCCGGTCCCGCTCTATGCCTGGAAGGCAGTGTACACGTGGGTGGTCTTGGGGAACTTCCACTGCTGCAGCGCGGCGTGGATCTTCTTCTGACGCGCGCGGCTGTCGCTGTGGACCACGAAGGTCACCTCCATGCAGTCGTGCATCTTGATCTTCAGGCGCTTCGCCTCCTCCGCCTCCACACCGGCGGCTTCATGGATATCCTCGAGGAAGGCCGCCTCAATCGCAGCGCGCTGCGTGCGGAGCACCTTAGGCCACCTCTCCCCGTGGAAGCGCACGATGTGGCGCGTGCGGCCCTTGCCCGCGGCCTCGGCATCCGCCTGTCCCACAGCCTGCAGCGCACCCTCGTCCTCCGACATCTCCGTGGGCTCAGCGGACTTGATCGAAGCGACGGCCTCGCGCTCCTCGGAGGCCGCAACGGCGGCGGGAGCGGCGGCGGCAGCGGCAGCGTCAGCCTCGGCAGCCTCGCGCTCTACGGGCGAGTGTTCCTCCTGCGGCGCGGCGACAACCGCGACCGGGCCGGCAGCGACCACAGCAGGCGCCTCGTCGCTCCCCGCGGCGGCGGGCACGACGACCACCGGCACCACAGCAGCGGCGACCACCTCGTCACGCGGGGTGTAGTCCTGGTGCGGCGGGGTGGCCGGCGCCTCCACCTCCCAGTCGGGCTCGTTCGTGTTCATGCTCTTGCGGCGGCCGGCAGCGAGGGAGGCGCGACGCGACTGTACGGAGGAGCGGCGGACCTCATCGGGCATCGGGTGCCAGACGCAGCTCTCACGACGCGACATGATGAATGATACGGGGGTATAGGGGTTTTTTTAGGGTGTGGTTGGTAAAACCGAGTGTGTTTGTGCTCTAGACGACGGATGATAACCGTGGGGGGCGCGGAGGTGGACAACCGTGAGTGCGTATTTAAGGTACTGCGAAGAAGGAAGAAGAGACTGGGTCAATGGCCATTTCAGAACACGAGTATAGATGTAAACAAATGTTAAAGACAAATGATTCAATAAAAATGAAATAGAAAGGAAATGGAGATTCAAGAAAGATTGGAAGCAGCAGAAGGAAGTTGGTGTGCATTGGAGTGGCACGGTGCGCGGACCCATAGCGTTCAAAGCGAGAAGGTGACATACACGTAGCCACGCCTTCCCACTACACTCACACAAAGACACAAACAGCCTGATCTAACGCCGTGTGTAATGAGAAATGGAAAATATACATAATAATAAAAGATCCAATGTTTTTTTTTTTTCCCCTCGCCACCTCACAGTGTCGCACTTCGGTCCGTTAGACGCTAGCCCTGCATTTCACCCTCGGTCTGCGCTACACAATAGACAGATAAGAGTATGCGCATCTAGGCGCTCAAATTGCAGTTTTTCTTTCTTTCTTTCTTATAGTACTTTTTTTTTTTCATTATTGAGAAGTTTGTGTGAGTTTTAAATGTATCTGTGTGCGTGCAGAACTCCGTTAACGCTTTCTGCTCCTTTCCTTCTAATTCGCTGTCACTGGCGAGGCATCTTCACCACGTTTGCTTTTTTTTTGCCTTCTTCTCTTGTAGTGAACTTCTCATCTTTCTCGGATGATGAGACAGAAGCGCACTGAGTGAGCAATACTCAAAAAAGGAGATGCCAAACGCCCAGAGAGCTAAAACAAAGGTAAGAAAAGCTCCGGACCTTCAGGGAGTCGCCCTTTCCCTGCCTCCTGCACACATGCACGCAGATACGTTCATAGAGGCAACGCGTTTCAGCACGTGCAGCATATCCATCTCTCTGTCTCTCTCTCTCTCTTTCAGTGTGGCCATACGACCGGGCCCCCCCCCCCGCCTCGCCCTCGCCCTACTTGCGCAGCGATGACAGCCCCTTCGGCGCATTCTTCTGCGCGGCCTCCTGGTCCGCCGTGGCCTCCGCGTTGTCGACCATCGAAGCCACGTTCGCGATCCTCAAGTTGGCGGGCGTCTCGCCCTCCTCCACCATCCTCTCCCCACGCAGGGCCCGCTGCTGCTCCTCTGTTGCTTTGGTGCGCTCATAATCCATCATGCGACGCAGCAGCTTACTGTAGCTCTCAAACCACTGAAACTCCTTCGTTGTGTAATCGCAGAACTTGCCCGCCGGGTCCATCAGGTACATGATGATGGAGTGGTCCACGAGGTAGTCGTCCTCCGACATGGCCTCCTCGTCTGGGATGGCGAAGTACACACGGTACTGCCGCGCAGCCTCCTCCACCTCCTCCTGGGTGCCCATAAGGCCCATAATCCGAGGGGAGAAGTCGCTGAGGTACTCGCGGATTTTCTCCGGGGTGTCGCGGCGTGGATCGAGCGAGACAAAGATGGGCTGCCAGTAATCCTTGCCCACCTTCTTGTCAAGGTGATTAATGACACGGACCATCTTCGCCATCTCCTCAGGACACACGTCGGGGCAGTTCGTAAAGCCGAAGTAGATGTAGGACCACTTGCCCTTCAAGTCCTCGTCCGTCACCCGCTTCCCGGTCCGCACATCGAGAAGGTTGAAGGGACCGCCAATGCTGGGACCCTCCGGGCTATCGAAGGACTTCACCGCGCGCAGTTTTGGATCGAAGCGCAGCTGCTCGCGACGCACGCGAATCGACACCACCACGGTCATCACCCCCAAAGTCAGAAAGCCAAGAGCCCACAGCATCCAGGCCGGGTTGTCGCGCATCTCGTCTACGGCTTCGCCAATCGTGCGGCCCGCCCGCTCCTCCATCTCGTGCTTCTCAACGTACTCGTTGTAGGTGTAAATCTGACTGTCCTTCTGCTCCGCCACACGAATGTGAATGGGCTTCTCCTGCTCCACAATGTCGATGTCCTTGCCGCCGCTGCGTGCGGAGTTGGAGGCCCAGCGAAGGCGGACGGTGAGGCAGGTGGGGGCAGCGGTGCGCAGACGCGCACCCTGCCCAGCAAGTGAGGAGCGCCAGCAACGAGAAGACACAGCACAGGGAGAAGGCCGCGCAAGACGGTAGTGAGTTGACGAGGGCGACGTCGCGGTGGACTTGCTCACAAACCAGCAGGAGGAGCAGCGAAGGACCGGCGCTGCGGTGACGCTAGAGCCGACACCACGGTGGTACACGGCGAAGCTGCGCATCGTGAGCACTCACTACAACAACAAAGTAGGCAACAGAAAAAATTAAACTGCTGCGTGTTCAATACGTGCAAAAGGACGCGTGGGGGTAGAAATGATAAATGTAATTTTTTTTTGATGATGCGTTTTGCGCAAGTGTGAAGATTAACCGAAGAAAAAGCGCCACAAAAAGAAACGAAACGGAGGGGAGTAGAAATAGATACGGAAAACAATATCTTTTGTTAATTTTGTCCTTTTTTTTTCCTTCTCTTTTCCCGTTTTCCTCTAGATGTTGTTGTTGTTGTTCTTTTCTGTTTGTTTGCTTCCTTGCTTTGTTTTGTTTGTTCCCCTGACTTGAGGGGTGCTATGAGACGTTGAGGAATGAAAGAAAAAAGAGTTCAGCAGACGGAGTAAGAGGATAGCACGAGTGAGAAAAGGCGGAGAGAGGGAGAGATGGTGTCTGGCCTCGTCTGCCCTCGACGCCGGTGCGAGCATCCACAGTGATGAAAGTAAAACGAAGTGAGGCAGCCGCGAAAATAAGCAGCACCTAGCATCCAGCTTAGCTCAAGTTGCTCGATTGACCAAAGTAAGGAGGAAGGCTTTTTTGTGTGTGTGTTCGTTTGTTTGACATTGTTTCTGACACAGCAGCTGACCAAGCACACGAAAACAGCCGCATTTTTTTCGGCCCCAGCTGACCTTCTGTGTTTTCGCGCGCCCTGCTTTCCTGTCAACAGCACTCTTCTTTTCAACTTACTGCTGTCACCACGTCGCTCCTCTTCTCTCTTTTTCCTCTACACATTTTGTGAGAAGCAAAGACGGCAGAGAACGAGCGAGATGATGCAGAGGTTGTTGTTGTTTTTTTCCAATCTTAACTCCCTGATTTGAAAACCAGTTGTTGTCATTTTGCTTGTTTGTTTTTCAAAGTACTCAACTGTCTTCGACCAATAAGAACTAAAGGCCGAGAGACAAAAAATGGAAAGTCATTTTGAACTTCCTGCGAAAAAAAAAATGAAAAACGAAGACGAAAGAAAGAAAAAGGCGTTGAGGAAAACGGCAAACAATGAAGGTCTCAGAGGAGGACGACAAGAGAAGAAACACGAGTAGCGCATCAGACGGCAGATGCCACAATGAAAAGAAGAAGAAAAAAAAATGTCGAGAATCTACGGTAATTCATTTTGTGGTTGCATACCCTCACTGCACAATCGTTGCACTTCTCCTGCGTGCCCTTCGAAGAAACAAAACAAAAGTGAAAAGGGGAAAAAAACAGCTAGACGAGACACAACGGAAAGAGCAGCTCAAAAACAGCACACAGCATCGCACTTGCCGCGGGGAATGCGTGTCGAGAAAAAAAAAAACGAGCTTTCACAGACAAGCAGAGTCTACAGCGTTCCCTCCTGCGCTGATTGATCGGAAAACCTCTTTCTATAAGTTGTTGATGAAACTGACATCTTTCCCTCCCTCGATCTCTAAGAACACACCCAAATCGGCAAAACCAAACATCAGCGCACACACAAACAACCGTCATGCAGGCGCACAAAAACCAAAGAACCGCACTCGCCAAAGAAAAAACAAGAGGACACGCGGCCGCAAAAACACCTAAGCAGGAAGGGTTCTCTTCTCCTCTGCCACACCCTTTTTCTTCGTATATCTGTTCATAGGCATGGATTGCGGCTTCTACAAGTGACAACTTCCGTCGTTGCTCACAAAAAAAAAAAAAAAATAGCACCACACTTTGATGGCGAAAAAAAAACAAATTGCAAGAGAAAATAGAGAGTACAGGACCACAAAAACACAGACAGAAATCGACAAAAAAAGAAACAAAATGGTGTAAAGGCTAAAAAAAAATGACAAACGAGAAAAAAAAGAGGGTACGGCACGCTCATCTGTTTTCAGAATTGTGAATGCGGATGATTGTGAACGTCGATACAGGATTCGCTGTTAAAATTTCTTCTCATCTCTTTTTTTTTTTTATCTCTTCTTAACTTCAAATGATGATACTGTGTTCGCTTAATTCTTTTATTTGTTGTTTTTGTTATGGGCGCTGTTTCGCTCGCGTGCCCTCTGCATCAAGAAAGTGCAAGCAAAAACGGGGGACAGGTGCGGACACGTAGCTGGTGCTCTCTCTCTTCCTCAGCCTTCACACGCGCCGGAGAACGTGAGAAAAATGAGAGAAAGAGAAGCAGCGCCACATAAAACCAAGTACAGAAGAGTAAAAAAAAAAAGCGTGGAAGCGCTAAGCTAAGACATAGAAAATAAAAAAATTGAGGAGACGCGCCGTCACGCGCCACCACAACCTCTCTGTCAACGAAAGCTCAATATATCTAAACAAAACGAGAAGGGTTTTTTTTGTGTGTCTGAGCGGATGCACAAAATTATTTTGCCAACCAAAACTCCGAGAAGAGGAAGACGCAAGATTGAGCAACAAGAAGGGGAGAAATGGCGCACAAGTACAGGAAATAAGAAAAGAGATAGGCCACGCAACCACTTGTGCGTCAACGACACTTCGGATTCCTTTCTTTTTTTTACTTTCGATTCTTTCTTTTTATGTTCTCTCTCTTTCTTACAGCTCATCGACGAACTCCTTCGGGGTGGCCTTCTTCGAGGACTTCTTCGAAGACGTGCCAGAGGAAGTGCCAGAGGAAGTGCCAGAAGATGTGCCAGAAGACGTGCCAGAAGACGTGCCAGAAGACGTGCCAGAGGACGTGCCAGAGGAAGTCTTCGGGGAGGTCTTGGCGCTCGTGTGCGCCGCCGCCTTCGGGGTGCTCCGCTTGCTGCTCAACTCGCTGGGGCTGCCCGCTGGCTGGCTGGACAGCGGCGCCTCCGCCTCATGCGCGTCCTCCAGGGCGGCAGCCGCGGCGGGCACCTCAGCGGGCACCGTCGACTCGGGCACACCGCGACTGCGCACCTCCGTGGCGGGCAGGGCATCCGCCACCGGCTCATCGGCCGCAGCAACAGCCGCAGCAGCAACCGCCGTCTGGGCAGCGGCAGCCTCCTCCTCTTCCGCTTCACGCTGCACGGTCGACGCAGCCACGGAAGCGGCAGCGACTTCGGCGTTGGGGGCCTCCTCGTCCTCGGCGTACTGTTCATAGGGGCCGTTGACCAAGTCCTGGTCGTAGTCCTCGCGCACCGGGGGGATGGTGATGACGCACCTGCGGTAGTCCTGGTGAGCTCGGATCGCCGCACTAAACTCCTCGTCCAGCGTGCCGTCGGCGTTGTAGTAGTCGGCCAAGGTCTGGTGGATGCCCATGCCGGAGATGGGCAACGGCATGGACTGCATCTGCTCCTCGTCCCACGCATCCTGCTGCTGACTCGTGTTGAGAGGGGAGGTCTTCTTGAAGGTCACCTTCTCGTAGAACATGGACAGCTTCGGGAACTGGCCCTTGTTCACCAGGTCCTGCAGCTCGTCGTCATCGAGGTCGCCGTTGTGCTTCACGGTGAAGTCAATCAACAAGGAGCCGCTGCGGGCGTCGATGTCAAGCACGTTTTGGGCCGGCACGTTCAGCAGGTTGGAGATATCCGCCGAGAAGGCGGCGACCATCTCGTTGTAGCGCTCGGGGTCGTTGAGGATCATGTCCCACTCGCCTCCCATCTTGCAGTGCAGACGCGTGTAGCGGAACTCGGGGCGGTGAATCGCCAGCGTAATCTCACGCGCACCGCGGCCGCAGGCGTAGAGGTCGGCGATGCGAGACAGCGTGGCGTGGTGGCGGCGCTCCGCATCGGTCAGCAGCTTCTCCAGCTGGGCCAGTTCCTCCTCCTCCTCCGCGGTGAGGGAGGACTTGCCGCGCAGCTCGCTGATGCGGGCCTGGAGCTCCGCCATCTCCTGCTCCTCGCGCTCCTTGCGGGCGAGCAGCTCCTCCATCTCCTCCGCGTCGTGGCGGACGTTGGCGGTGATGACGGCAGTGCGCAGGGACTCCACCTGGCTGGGGGTAAGGCGGACGTAGCCCTCCGTGTCCTCCTCGGCCATGGGACCGAAGTTAAGGACGACGGACTCACGCAGAATGACCTCCTGCACAAACCTGCCCTCGCTGTCGGGGTAGGTGCGCTTGAAGAAGGTCGTGTCCGTCGGGTAGGCGTCAAGGGGCATGATGGCCTTTGGCGCGTCGGCGATGCCAAGAATCGCGTTCTTCATCTCGAGCATCTGATACTCGAGGGAGGAGATGCCGATGCGCATGTCGTTGATCTCGCGCAGCAGCACGCGCTGCTCCTGCTGGTCGGCGAAGCAGTCGTTGATCACGTTCTCCTGCGCACGAGCGGCCTCGGAGCAGGCGAGTTGGGCGTTCAGCCAGCTGCGCATGCTCTTGTCCAACGCAGGGACGGCGGACTTCGTCGCGCTCTTGGCGGGCACGACGAGGTGGGCGGGCATCGGGCTGCGCGAGCCAGAGCGGCGGCGCTTCTTCGCCTGCGTCTCCTCGTGCTCGCCGGAGCACAGGTTGACGATCTTCTTGCGGCGTGTCACGGACATCGGGGTGACGGTGCAATCCCAGCTCACCAGGCGGTCCACGAAGTCAGGGCGGCGCATCACCTCCTGCATGTCCTCCCACACCGTGATGTTGTCCTCGTAGAGCACCAGCATGATCGAGCGGATCAGTCCGGCGAGGTCGGAGGTCGGCACGCACGGGTTGCGCAGCTCCTTCCACTCCTTCGCAGGGATGGCGCGCAGGCTGCGGCGGGCCTCATCGAGGGCCTCCAGCGTCTCCGTCACCTTCTCGCCAGCCGCCTGCTGACGCACCACGGTGGCGTCGCGGGCCACGAAGAGGCGCTCCGTTGCCTCGCTCTCACGCGCCGCGGCGGCCAGCAGGTCCTCGCGGAGGGCCTCGCGGTTGTGCCAGATGTCCATCTTGTCCTCCGCCTCCGCCGTCTCACGCACCAGCCTCTCGGATGCGGGGTCCTGCGCAACCGTTGTCGAGTTGCTCGCGTCGTAGTGCGCCACCTTCACCGTGCGCGTCGACGGGAACCCGACCACCTTGCCAAGGGACAGCTTCCAGTCCTTGCTGGGCGAGATGCGCTCGAAGCCGACGTAGTCGCCGATGTGGAGGTCCGTGCGGTCGCCTAGCACGACGGGGCCGGTCTCGGCAGCCGCGCCATCCTCGGAGCGGAACGACACAGACTCGGTCATTTTTTTTTCTTTCCTTTTTTGTTGTTGTTAGGAACGAAAATCGAAAGAGGAGCGCGGATCCTGTTGAAAGCTTTTTGTTGTTGTTGTTTTTTGTACGATGGATGTGTATATCTACGCTTTGGCTTCGATGAAAGAAACAATAAAAGATATGAGATGGGATATATAGAGAGAGGGAGACAAAGAGAGATAGATATGTGGAGTTTGCGAACAATTAGACGCTAGAGGTAAAACAGAAAACCCTTTTGCGTTTTGGAAAACTCCACATCGAAGCCAAAATATATATATTTCACAATGAAGAGAGAAAAGAGAGAGGGATTAGAGAAGCGAGACGATAAAAGAAAAAAAGAATTCCTCAGTGAGAGTGAAGACGCGCCTCACGTTGTCCATTTCACGATGCAGCGCATAGTGTGAAGATGTGTTGCCATCCTGCCTCATCCCAGTGCTGAATGCTACTCACCAGTCGAGGAGCAAAGTACCTCAAGCCTTTGACTTCACTTTGACGATATTGGCCGCTGACGTGTAGGTTTATCGTTTTTTATTGAAAAAGCGTCGCCGAAAGAGGCCAGCAAAAGAGGCCAGCTGCCCAGCAACGAACAAAATGCAGCCGCTCTTTACTGAACGTTATTGACATAAAGCAAAATAACGCTGTGGGTGCCCTCACAGAGCTGACGCTCCTTTTGTTGTTGTTTTCTATTGTTATTTTTTTTTTGGCCATGTTATACAGCCTCTACTGTTTTTAACACACATGCAGTAAAGAGGAAGCAGTTTTAGTGTTTCACTCTTTCAATGGCAGCAAAGACGCTCGCTCTTACATATCAGAGACGAAGCCATTTGTTACCGTAACTTTGAATCCAGTATTATTAAATAGAAAGAAAAAAGGGGTTTCACGAAGGAAGTACAGCTTTTTAAAAAATATGAAAAGAGGTCACACACATCAAAGATAATTACACAGTAAAGAGAGAGAAACCAAGCTGCTTCAAACATGTTTCATTTTGTCCGCAACCTCACGAATCTCTCTGCGTGTAGATGTGTGTGTGTATGTGTGTGGTTTGCTATTCAAAGGATAAACCAGACATTCTCATGTCGGCGACACACACATTTTCGTGGCTTTACTTCTTGCGCTGGCTCGCACTGTGCGTCTCCTCCTCCGCCTTCTCCGCCTGCTCCATGTACATGTCACGCTCACGACGGGCGTCGGCGAGTGCCTTGCGCAGGTAGGTCACGGAGTCCTCCGACTGCAGGCCCTCCTCCGCCACGATCGGCTCTGCCTTGCGGGATGCACGAGTGCTGGACGCCTGGCCAGAGGCGCGGCGGCTCTCGTTGTCACGCGAGATGTAAAGCGCCCACACCTTGGGGTACGCGTAGTTGTCCACCAGCGACGTAATCTTCTCGATCGCGATATCGACTGCGCTGACGCGGAAGTGCACGATGAGGCTGCCCGCCACCACGCTGTCGACCGTCACGTGGTCCGCGGTCACCTGCAGCACATCTGCCGTGTCCTCGCGGAAAGCCTGCTCCAACGCCTCCGCGTGGGTCTCAATCGCGAGATCCCAGTCGAAACCGTCAAAGCGCTTCACCAGCACGGTGGCGGCAATCTTCTCCGTCTCGTCCTCCATCTGATCGTACAGCGCCCACACGTCCTCGTAGGGGTGCTCGTCGATCTTCTCGCGCAGGATCGCCTCCTCGTTCGACTCGTCGTAGGCGGCGCTGAAGTGCACCAGTACGCTCTCGGAGCTCACGACGTACTCGCGAATGTGGATATCGGCCAGCTCAGCGCTCACCGCGCTTGCCGTGTCGGCGCGGAAGGCGTCCGTCAGGTCCTGGACGCGGCGCTTCACTACGCGCTCCCACAGCTCGCCCTCGAAGATGACGCTGAGCGCCACACGCGCGTAGCCAGCCGGAAGCTCCTCCTCCTCTTCGACATCCACCGGGATGACCTCCGACCTCTCATTGCCCATGTCGTTCTCGGCCTCATCGCGGGCACGCACGCGGGCACGGTAGAGCTCCATCAGCTCAGGGAAGTCGTGCTCCGCAGCCTTCGCGTTGATCTCGTCGTCCTCGTAGTCGCAGTTCCGCACCCTGTAGTCCATGATCAGACTGCCCAGGGTCGCCTTCAGCACCACCACGTCGCTCTTCGGCACGTGCACCGCATCCGACATGCCCTTGCGGAACGCGTCGTTCGCGTCCTCGGAGCAGCCATCCAGCACGAGGTCCCAGTCGTCGCCCTCGAACACGCGCTGCAGCTCACCAGACTCGCGGTCGCCCTGGCCACCGAAGCCGGCACCGGCACCGGCGGCACGCGCCTTCTCGGCCTCCTCCTCAGCGGTGCGGTAGTGGTCCCACACGGTTGGGTACGGGTAGGTCTGCAGCGTGCGGTCCACCTCCGAGGCCGGCGCGATGGCGGAGTGCACGGTGTAGCGCACCTGCATGCCCTCCTCGTCCGCGTCGATCGACTCAATCTCGACATCCGCCGGCTCCACGTTCACCGCAGCTGCCGTGTCCTGCCGGAAGGCCGCGGCAACGCCGTCCTCGTCCGCCTTGACGATCTCCGCCCACTTATCGCCGTCAAAGTGCTTCTGGCCATGCGAGGACGCCTCGTGCTTCTCGTACAGCTCCCACACACGCGGGAAGTCGTACTTGCTGAGCTGCTCCTGCGTCATGTCGTCGTCCTGCAGGGGTGAATGACGCACCACAAGCGCCACCGTCAAGCCCGACGCATCAACATCAGGCGTCACGCCCACGACGTTGTCCTCCTCGAGTGCGAGAGCCTCGGCCGTGTCCTGGCGAACTGCCTCAAGCACGGCCTCGTGCCGCGCTTCCATCACGGCGGCCCACTCCTCCCCCTCAAAGGCGATGGTGTGCTCCGTGTCGATGTGGTCGTTGGGGTCGTAGGGGCGGGTCTCATACAGCGCCCAGAGCTCCTCAAACGGGTGCTCGCGCAGGGCGGTCTGAATCGAGTCGTAGTCCTGCGAGAGCGGATGCGTTACGCTGGCGCCGAGCACCATGCCGTCATCCGTCTTCTCCATGTTCACGTCCGCGATGTCCTCCGGCTCCACTCCGATGGCGTTCGCCACGCCCTTGGCAAAGGCCTCGCGCACCTCCTCCGCCTTGTTCTCCCACGTGTAGTCCCAGTCCTCGCCCTCGAAGCCACAGTCCTGCAGCGTGGTGTGGGTCGGACCGGCGGGGACAGGGGCGGGGGCAGGGGCAGCGGCAGCCCTGCTGATCTCCTCCTCCTGGTACAGCTCCCACACGCACGGGTACGCGTAGTCCTGAATCTTGGCGTGCGCCTGCTCCTTCGCCTCCTCGCCCATCGCCGTGGGGGCCGAGAAAGCGACGGTCAGCTCCTCCGCAGAGGCCGACACGCCGGTGACCTCCACCTCCTCCGCCGTCACGCCGGTCATCGCGTCCGCCGTGTCGTTCATGAAGGCCTTCTTCAGCGCGTGAGGGCGGCTGCTCGCCACCGACTCCCACGCCGTGCCCGGGAAGGTCTTGACGTAGTCCGTGGGGACCTTGGCGTCGTCAGCCTCGTAGCACTTCCACACCTCCGGGTACGCGAAGGTCGCGCTGCGCTGCTCGATCTCCTCCTCCTTGAACCACTCGCCCAGTACCGTGTACTCGACCGTCAGGCCATCCGCCTCCGTCACCTCGGTGCCCTTCACCTCCACAAAGCGCGGAGGCAGGTTCAGCATGTTGCTCGAGTCAATGCGGAAGGCGCTCGCCACCTCGGTGGAGCGCGTCTCCATCCGCTCCGGCCACTCCGCACCAGGGAAGTTCTTGTACATGACGCGGCTCTCCACCGACGACTCGTACAGTGCCCAGACGTGCTCGTACTCGTAGCGGGAGAGCTCCTCCTGAATGAGGTCGTTGTCCTGCAGCGGCGAGTGGCGGACCTTCACGCGGGTCATCAAGCCCGTCGCCGTCGCCGTGTTCTTCACCTCCACGACGTCCTCGTTCTCGACGTTGAGGGCGGTAGCGGTGTCCTCCACCACAGCGCGGCGCAGCGCCTCGCCCTGCAGCTCGCACACGACATCCCACGCATCGCCCTCGAAGGTCAGCTCGTGCGTCGTCGACACCCTCTCCCCGTCGTCGTAGGGCCGGGTGCGGTAGAGCGCCCACATCTCCTCGTACGGGTAGTTCTGCAGGTCCTCCTGCAACTCCTCACGGGTGCGGTCGGCGTTGTGGGTCAGCTGGCATGTGATGACGATACCGTCGCTTGACGGCTCAATGCGCAAATGGTTGACATCCGAAGCCGGCACCGTGATGGCGTTGCCCGTGGCGGCCCGGAAGGTGCGCTCCATCTCTTCACGGTCGTTCTCCATCACGTAGTCCCAGTCCTCGCCCTCGAAGCCGATGTCGTGCTCCGTCGTCACCTTCTCCGCGTCAGAATACGGGTGCACGCCGTAGAGCTCCCAAACACGCTCAAACGTGCAGTTCTTGAGCTGCTCGTCCACCTCGTCCTCCGTCTCCGCCTCAGGGTGCTCCACATCGAACTCCACCAGCATCTGCGTGTCCATCGTCATGCGGATCTTCTGCACCTGCTCCGGCGCGCAGCCCAGCTGCTCCGCCGCGTCGGCGGCAAAGGCCTCGCGGATAGCCGCCTCGTTCGTCGCGACAGCGTAGGGCCAGTCCTCGCCATCGAAGCCGACCTGATGCTGCGTCGTCGCCATCGGAGCCTCCACCTCGCGCTTTGCTGCACCGGACTCACCCTCGTCGCGGGCACGCACGCGGGCACGGTAGAGCTCCATCAGCTCCGGGAAGTCGTGCTCCGCAGCCTTCGCGTTGATCTCGTCGTCCTCGTAGTCGCAGTTCCGCACCCTGTAGTCCATGATCAGACTGCCCAGGGTCGCCTTCAGCACCACCACGTCGCTCTTCGGCACGTGCACCGCATCCGACATGCCCTTGCGGAACGCGTCGTTCGCGTCCTCGGGGCAGCCGTCCAGCACGAGGTCCCAGTCGTCGCCCTCGAACACGCGCTGCAGCTCGCCAGACTCGCGGTCGCCCTGGCCACCGAAGCCGCCACCGGCACCAGCAGCACGCGTCTTTCCAGCCTCCTCCTCGTACAGGTTCCACAGACGCGGGTAATCGTAGTGCTGCACGCGGTCCACCTCCGCCGCCTGCGCCTCCGAATCCGCGGCACCCTCGATGGGGCGGACGCCATACAGCACATGCAGGCCGGCTTCATCCGCGGTGACCTGGTACACCTCGACGACATCCTGCGGGACATCGATAGCGTTGGCCGTGTCCTCGCGGAAGGCCTCTTCCACCTCGGCGGGCTTCGCGGCCTGCACGCTCTCCCAGCCCTCGCCCTCGAAGTCACGCTGCCCGGCAGCCTCGCCACCGTACAGGCGCCACACGTGCGGGTACGCGCACTCGCGGGCCGCCTTCTCCATCTCCTCATCCTCGAGGCTGGAGCCGCGCACCACGTACGTGACGGTGAGACCGTCCTCCGCCGTGGCGACCATGTCCAGCACGTCCACCTCAAGGCGCGAGACGTGCATCTTCTTCGCCGTGTCCTCGGCGAAGGCGCGCTTCAGCTCCGCGCCGTGCTCCGCCTCGACCTGTGGCCAGCGCGCGCCGTCGAAGTTCTTCACGAGGTCCGAGGAAGGGGCAACGAGCTCGTAGAGGGCCCAAACGCGCTCAAACGGAGCGTCGGACAGGTTCTGGTCAATCTCCTCCGCCGATGTCGTGCGTGCGTGCTGGATGTACACCGTGACCGCGAGGTTTTCCTCGTGGGCCTCCATGCGAACATCGACGACGGCCTCGGCGTCCAGGCTGGTGGCCTCGGCGGAGTCGTCGGAGATGGCACGGGCAAGCTCCCATCGGCGGCGACGCACCACAAAGCCCCAGTGGCGCGCCTCGAAGCTGAGGGCGTGTGCGGTGGTGATGGTCTCGTCCTGATAGAGCGCCCACACAGCGGGGTAGCCGTGGCCCTCCGTCCTGGTGGCGACCTCCTCGGCACTAGGAGGCGCGGCAGCAGCAGCAGCAGTAGCAGCATGAGCATCGTCCTCCGTGGCCTCCTCGGCCTCCGCCGGCGCCTCGACGTCGTAGCCGATGTGCATGGCTTCGTCATCAGTGCGGATGGAGCGCACAGCAACCTGCTCCGGGGCCACGCCGAGGGCATCCGCCGTGTCCTTCTGAAAGGCCTCCGCAATATCCGCGCGGTTGTTGTGTACGCACTCCTCCCAGTTGTCGCCCGGGAAGTCCTGGCGGTGGGCACCGGCGTCCTCATCGTCGCCCTCGTCGTCGCCAACGGGCATGCTGCGCTCCCTGTTTGCGTCTTCCTCGCCCGTTTCTCCACTGCGCACGCGGGCACGGTACAGCCCCATCACCTCCGGGAAGTCATCCGCGTCCACATGCTCGCAGATCTCCTCGTCATCGCCCGGTGGGTTCTTGATCTGGTACTTGACGATGAGGCTGCCGATCTCGGTGCTGATGATGCGCACGTGCTCCAGCGGCACGCCAAGCGTGCGCGCGGCGTCCTTGCGGAAGGCCTCATTGAGCTCCTCCGGGCAGCCCTCGACAAGGATGTCCCAGTCGTCGCCCTCAAAGCGGCGCTCAATGATGCCAGACTCTGTATCCTCCAGCGGCGTGATCGGGGCGTCCTCGTAGAGGGCCCACACGCGCTCGAAGGGGCAGCGGCTCAGCTGCTCTTTCATCAGCTCCTCGTCCTGCAACACGGGGTGCTCGACGTCCATGGTGACCACCAGCAGGTCGTTGTCCTTGAAGGACATGTTAATGTTCGTCACGTCGTTAGGAGTCACGTCGAGCGCCTCGGCGGTGTCGAGCATGATGGCCTCGCGCAGCTGCTCCGGCTGCGTGTCTACCACCTTGTTCCACTCGTCGCCCTCGAAGCCGACTTCCTGGGCCGTCGTCTCGACCTCCTCTGGGTTGTAGGGGTGGTCGATGTAAAGGTCCCACACCGGCACGTAGTCGCACTCGGCCAGGCGCTGGTTAATCTCCGCCTCGGACTGCGCCTCTGGGTGCTTCAGGTCGAAGGTGGCGAGCAGCGCGCTGTCGGTGGCCTCAACGACGAGGTTCGTCATGTTTTCGTCGTCCAAGTCCAGCGCCTCCCCCGTGGACGAGCGGAAGGCCGCCTCCAGAGCCTCACGCTGGGCTGACGCGACGTACGCCCAGTCGTCACCGTCGAAGCCGACCTGGTGCGAGGTGGTTGTGCAGCCCTCATTCGGGTCCTCCTCGTAGAGGGCCCACACCTCGTCGTACGGGAAGCGGCTGAGCTGCTCCTGCATCAGCTCGCTGTCCTGGAAGATGTGGTGCGTCACCGTCGTCTTCACCAGCAGGCACTCCTCCGTGTACTCCATGGAGTCAATGACGACGTCCTCCGGCTGCGTCTCGAGCGAGATGGCGGTATCGCGCTGAAAGCACGCCTCAAGCTCCGCCCTCTGGTTTGCAAGGACCATTGCCCAGCCCGGGCCCTCGAACCCGACCTCGTGCGTCGTCTCCATCGTCTCTTCAGGGTTGAACGGGTGGTAGCCGTACAGGTCCCACACCGGCTCGTAGGGGCAGATGTTCAGCTCCTTATCCACGTCCGCCTCGGTGAGCTCCGCAGGGTGCTTCAACTGGAAGTCGACGATCAGGCTGCCCACCGAGAACGTGGCGTCCAGCACGTTCTCACTGCGCAGGCAGAAGAGCTCGGCGGTGCAGCCAATGAAGGCCTCCTCCAGCTCCGGCAGCTTGTCCCGCACCACGTAGACCCAGTCGTCGCCATCGAAGCCGACCTGGTGCGAGGTGATCACCCAGTTCTTCTCGTTCTCCTCCTCGTACAAGGCCCACGTCTTGGGGTAGCCGTACGAGGTGCACATCTCCGTCACCTCTTCGTTGTCGCACTGCTCGTTGGACACGTTGTAGCGCACCACCAGGCCCTCCGGCGTCGCACGGACGGAGCGGACGTCGATGTCGTCCTCCTTCGCGTTGAGGCAGCCAGCCACGTCGCGCTTGAAGGCCTCCGCCACCTCCGGCTTGCGATCCGCCACCACGCTCTCCCACGCGGCACCGCTGAAGGCCTTTTCGTACTTGCCGGTGTCGTCCTCGGATGGGTACAGCTCCCACACGTTCGGATAGGCGTAGTCCTTCACCACGTCCTCGGCCTCCGCGGCATCGGCCGGACAGTCGACTACGCTGTACTCCACCGCCATAGAGACGTCCTCGCGGTTGATGTTCTTCACCTCCACCTGCTCAGGGGCCACGCCGAGGGCATCCGCCGTGTCCTGCTGGAAGGCCTGCTCGAGCGCAGCGCGTTCGTTCGCCACGACGCCGTGCCACTCCTCACCCACAAAGACCTTGGCGGGCATGTGGTCCAGATCGTTGCCGGCCTTCTTCTTGGCCGCACCATCCTCGCCCTCGTCGCCGCCGCGCACGCGGGCACGGTACAGCGCCATCAGCTCAGGGAAGTCGTCCTCGTCGATGCGGCGCTGAATCTCGTCGTCGTCGTGGGCGGGGTCGAGAACCTGGTACTTCACGATGAGGCTGCCGATCTCGGTGCTGATGATGCGCACGTTTTTCGTCGGCGCGCCAAGCGTGCGCGCGGCGTCCTTGCGGAAGGCGTCGTTGATATCCTCCGGGCAGCCGTCGACGAGGATGTCCCAGTCGTCGCCCTCGAAGCGGCGCTCGATGATGCCGGATTCGCGCTCGCCGGCGCCGCCGAAGCCGCGCGGGGCCGTCTTGTCCTTGTTTTCCTCGTAGAGAGACCAGGTGGTGGGGTAGTCAAAGTCCTTGGCGGCCTTGCGCACCGCATGTGCCGACTCTCCCTCCTCGCGGAGAACGCCATACTCCACCGCCATGCCCTTCTTGCTGGTCTTGACGTCGTGCACGATGATGCGGCGCGGCTCGACACCCGTGGCGGCCGCGATGTCCTCGGTGAAGGCCTCGCGCACCTGATCGGGGATCTCGTGGTTGATGGCCTCCCACGCCTCGCCGTCGAAGCCCTGCGTCAGGTGCGTCGTCCCCTCGGCCTCCTCGGCGACCACTTGCTGGTAGAGCGCCCACACCTCCGGGTAGGGGTACTCGCGGGTGTCCTCGCGGACCTCCTCGGCACGCCGCTGCGAGTCGCCCACGTTGTAGGAGACGAGCAGGCGGTCCTGATCGGTGTCGACGGAGCGCGGGTCGACCTGGCCCGGCGCGGAGCGCACGGCGTTGGCCGTGTCCGTGCAGAAGGCCTCAGACACCTCCGGCCGTGCGGCGTGCAGCACCGTCTCCCAGTGCTCGCCGTCGAAGGCCTTCTGGTAGTTCGCCCCGACGGCCTCCGCCACGAGGCGGTCGTAGAGGGCCCACGTCTTGGGATAGCCGTAGTCGCCGATCTTCTCGTCCACCTCGTCGTCGTCCAGCGAGCAGCCGGAGATGGCGTAGGGAACCGTCAGGCCGCCCTCGCAGTGCATCTCCTCTGGCTTCACCTGACGGGTCGAGATGCCGAGGGCCTCGGCGGTGTCCTCGACAAAGGCGGCCTTGATGGCCTCCCGGTTGTCCTCAACGATGTCCGCCCAGCGCTCGCCGCGGAAGTGCACCTGGTGGGACTGGCCCGTCTCGTCGAGGCCCGCCAGCTGCTGGTACAGCGCCCACACCTCCGGGTACGCGTAGGCGTCCACCTGCTCCTGCACCTGCACCGGATCGCGCGACTTGTCGGCAATGGAGTAGTCCACCGTGAGGCCCTCGCCGTCCTCGACGCGGATGTCCTGCACCTCGATCTCGCCCCGCTTGGCGCCGGTGGCGGCGCTGGTGTCAATGACGAAGGCCTCCTCAATCTCGCTGCGGTGCTCTGGTGCCACGTCGGCCCAGCGATCGCCGCCGAACTTCATTTGATGCTCCGGGCCCTCCTCCTGTGCGTCCTCCTGTGCGTCCTCCTGTGCGTCCTCCTGTGCGTCCTCCTGTGCGTCCTCCTGTGCCTCCTCTTCTTCCTCCTCTTCCTTGTCATCTTCCTCGTAGAGGGCGAGCACCTTTGGGTACCCGCACGCGTCAACGCGGCTCTGCAGCTCCTCGGTGGAGCGCCTGCCGTCGTGCTGGGCGGTGAAGTCGACGATGAGGCTGCCAATGGTCAGGTCCTCGATGGAGATGTAGTACTCTGGCACCTCCAGGCACTCGGCGGACTCCTCAGCAAAGGCGGCCTCGATGGCGTCGCGCTTGCGATCCAGCACGCGCTGCCAGTTCTTTCCCTCGAAGGTGCGCTGCAGCTGTGCCTTGGCGTCATCGACGGGGACGGCACCGCCCTCCGCAGCCTGGCGCTCGCGCTCCTGCATGATGTCGTCATCGTTGCGAGCTGCGTTGCTGGCCTCGTTCTCGTCCTGGCGGAACATGTCCTCGTCCACGTCGTCGTCGTCGCTCATGCCGCCGATGGCCTGCTGGCGGCGCGTGAGGGCGTCGTCGAGGGAGCGAATCTGAGGGTTGCTGAGGTTGTAGCCCTCCTCCTGCTCCTTGGTCGTGACGCCGTTGAAGTTGGTGACGATGTTCTTGCGCAGCACAATGATGATACGATCGGTCGGCTTCCACGTGAAGAACGCGGGCTTCAGGTACTCCTTGCCCTCGCGTGCGGCGAAGCTGTCGGCGTAGCGGTCGGCACCACCAGCGCTGCGGCGGCGCGAGCGGGAGGCCGAGCTGTCGTTGTGCTGGTTGCACATGCGCAGCTGGTCGTCCAGGTCGTCCATGAGCTCCTGGTACTCGGTGATGCGCTTCTGCTGCTCGCTGATCTGCTTCAGCACATCGCGCAGCTCCTTCTGGCGCTCGACCTTCTCCTGGTTCACGCGGTCCTTCTGCGACTGGGCCTCGCCGCAGTCCAGCTGCGCCAGCACCCAGTAGTAGATCGGTCCCACCGCCACACTACCCTGCATGGCGCGGTCGTAGCGGAAGCTCTTCTTGCTCACGCACTCCTGCAGAATGTAGTCACGACGCTCCGGCGAGAGCTGCTGGTCGGCGTCGTAGCCGGTGATGCGGCGCTTGAAGTTGAAGTCGCGCAGCACACGCTGCATCTGCGGCCAGGTGCGGGCCTCGTCCTCGGACAGAAGGAGCATCACAGCGCGAATAACGACGGACACCATCTTTGGCGGAATGCGGTAGGACTTGAGCTCCTGCCAGTGACGGTCGGGGATGCTCTCCACGTCATCCCGTGCGGCATTACGCACCGCGTTGGACTCCTCCACGTACTGGTCGGCGTCCGCAATCTGTTGCATAATGGCAGCACGGCGGTCGCGGAGCTGCTGGGTGAGGTCCTCGGACTGCGCGATGCTCTTCTGCAGGTCCTCCTTGACCTGTGCGATGCGCTTCATGAGCTCTGCCGTCTCTGGGTTGGCGGGGGTCTCGTCCTCGTTGTAGTACTCCGAGCGCTGCTTCTCCCACAGCCGGATCTCGACATCGCGCAGGTACGGTGGCGTCTCCACAGAGCCCAGCGTCCAGTGCATCTTGCCATCCTTCATGTGGTGGGTCATGATCGCCACAAAGTCACCCACGTTAAGGTGCATCAGCGCACGCTCGTCGACAACAGCGGCCATTTTTACTTTCTTTTTGCTCTTGAGCCTCAGTGTTCAGTTAATGGTGATAAATAAATAAGAAAACAGGGGAAGGCAGTGAACAGAGTCCGAGTCTTCCGTCAATTTCGTACAGGAGAAAACAAAGTTAAAAAGAAAAAAACCGATTATCCAGATAATACAACCCAGACACAAATACAGAGAGAGAAAAAAGATAAGGAAAATTATATAAATGCTGTCGAACCAACACAACTTAACAAATGAAAACACTTCGTCGGGTAATGAGACTTATCGAGAGTCCACAAAGATTTAAAAGACCAGAAAAAAAAAAGTGGTTTGATATAGAATCACCGTAGCTTGAATGGACAAGTTCAGTAGAACTGATAAAAAGAAGAAATGATAGGGGAAATGAAAAGTGAGACAAGAAAAGAGAAAAAAAAAGTCAATATAAGAAATGTCTCACGAGATGTTGAAAGATCACTTCCTGGTATCAAAGTTCTTCACCTACAGTCTACTATTCCACTTTTTTTTTTTTTTTTTAAGGGAATGATGTGCGGATTGTGTTACGTGGCTCTTTTCAATCTTTGGTTTCTCTCCACAAGATCTTTGCGGTAAGACAAGAAAACGAAAAGAGATAAGCCGGGGAAAAAAAAGCAGGCTTTTTCTTTTTTTCGCGAACTTGTAAGTAAAGTGAAACAAAAAGAATGGAGGGCTGAGAAACGAGCGTCTTCTACCGGATCTGAACCAAACCTTCTCTCCTTCACCTTTGAAAAATAAGAAAAAAAGGGAGGGAGTGTAAAAGGTATTGGAAAGGGCACCGTCGCAAACGAAACAAGAAGCGAGAAACTGTGAATGCTGAGGAGCTTTCAATTCAAAATTGAAGTTCCTACCTCTAATGTTCGCTTCGTTTCTCCGCTTTGCTTTGTCGCGTATGTTTGTGATTTAAAAACAGAAAAGCTAAAAATTGAAGTACAAGTCACCTACACAAAGAAGGGCTTAATTTTTTTTCGCTTTGCTTTACTTGTAATGGTGTATTTTTTTTGGGGGGAGAACTCTAGAGTTCTTTCTTTTTTTTTTTGTGCGTAGGTGTGCGTAATGGTGATTGTGTTGATGACAAGTACCCAACATATAAAAGTGCGACAGGAAGGACACACGAGAGAAGGTGCAGGAAGAAACGAGGATGAAGGAAGTGTGATGAAAACGAACATAGAAGTAACAGAAGCCTCTTTTTTTTTTTTAGAGACCGACACGCAACAAATAACAAGTCGTACCAGATCATTTTCTCTTTTGAATAACATGAATGGTTTTGTTTCGTCCTATACGAAAAAGCATCCCCCAAGATTGGCTTTGAAGTAACACATATTGCACCCTGATGAAGCATTTTGGTGCTGATCACGTGGTGTAGTTTTTCTTTATGTTGTTGTCTGTTCGCGTGTGGATCACTGGTTGGTTTCAGCGTGTAGCACCCGCACGAAATGCAACACGGTTGCTCAAGGTTGACCAAAAAAAAAAAAAAATTGGTGTTCGCAATTAGAAAGGTAGCTGAGCACGCTTCCAAAAATAAACAAAAGGGGGGGAATATGTGGTACCTCTGTACGTAGCTTGCTCCCAGCAACCTTTGTGGAAAGCTGAAGTGTGACGCAAACTTCACTTCATTTTTTTTATTGATTTACGAGAGCAAAGAGAGAAGTGGGGACACGCCATGCCTCAGCCCTGCGCAGAGGCTCGGAGTTCCTTTTCGAGTTCTATTCAAAAGGGGAACAACAGAGTCCGATTGAGCGAGGGAAGGCGTCGGCCTCAGCTTCGAAGCGCCGGAACGCGGCGCGACGGTAGCAGCAAAAAAGGGAGAAAAAAAAAGACGAAGCAAGCAAATTTTTTTTCCGATTGCTTTAATACTAATTTCTTATTGTGAACAGTTCGCAAAGCCGAAGCAGAACGTTCTTCTTCTATTCGTAGTTTTTTTTCTTTTTGCGGTTGTTGTTGTCGTTGTTTGTTTGTTTGTTTGTCTAATAAGTTTTGGCTCTGTATTAACGCTAGCGTGAATGCTTGTACTTCCATTCTGTGGTCTATGTATGTCCGCATCAACCTTTAAAGTTTTTTTTTTCAAATATGTTGTTTCTTTCTTTTTTTTTTCTATAGAGCGCTGTGCTTTTGGCGCCATCAGTGCACTCCGCACTTGAGTCGCGTGTTGTGTCGTACCTCAATCGCCTTTTGGGGACTTGGGAATCAGCATCTTGCGCCGAAGCGCGTTGCGAGTTGTCTTCCACACATGCGCCAAAGTACGAATGCGATCCCTCCGCTCCACGTCCTCCGTTGCCGCCTTCTCGTCAACAGCGCCAACAGCAGCAGCAGCAGTGGCAGCTTTCCCAACACCCTCGCTCGACGTGCAGACGTGCTCGACGGATGCGAAAAGCTGATGCACCTCGGTGGTGGAGGCGAAGCCGCAGACATCCGCCAGCACCTGATCACAGATGAGCGTTGTACGCGGACGCACAGGCTTCGCCGCCGCACCATCGCCGCCGTAGCGTTGCGCCAGCTCTTGCTCGTACTCTACCGGGCCCAGGAGAGCGGCAGACAAGGTCATCGCGGCGTGCAGCTTGTGCCCGTCTGCACTCCAAATCTCATGCTCGACGAAGAACCGCTTCTTGTCCACCGCAGCTGGACCTGTGTCCGGTCGCGTCCCCGCCGCCACGCCCTTGTCTGAACGTGGTGCCCCGGGGGGCAGTACAAATCGCGTGCGCACCCACACCGTTGTGCAGGGACCGATCTCCCGCTGATAGGTGATGGACACGTCGGACACGACAAAGGCAATCTTCCGCGCTGCCATCACATCGCCGATGCCGAGAAAGGCCATCTGGTGCCACCGCGCAAATTCGGTGATCTCGAGGTACTTGGCGTTGTTCACATGGCCAAGCTCGTCGGTCATGCGCAGCCCGCAGTACACCGGCACGGTGATGGGCTGCGCGAGAAACCGAGCGAAGGCCGGGTCAGCAGGGAGGCTGCGGGACCAAGGCCAGACGACGCTGCGTACAGCCGCCCCAGTGGGTGCGGTGGTGGTGGTGGCGGGTGTGCTGCATCGAGCAGCCACGAACGCTGCCAACTTGCGCACCGCTCTAGATGGCACCACCGCTGTTGGGCTGTCGACTGGCAGAGGGGCCACGCCGTAGATCACGCGACTCACGCGGACGCGATCACGCAATCCACGCCAGAGGTACCTCTGGCAGCGAAGAAGATGTAGCAGGACCATCGTTGATTGCCGGTGACGGAGCGTCGAGCAGAAGAAAGCTGAGCGATAGGAGAAACGAAAGATTGAGTTGGCAGAAAGCAGGAGCAGAAAGCTAAAATGGAAGCCGTGGGATTCGATGCATTGAGGGACCTGGTGAGTCGGCTCCGCGATGTGGCGCAGAGAAATACCGAAAAAAAAAAAGAAACGGACCTGGTGGTAAAACCATTTTATTAAAGTTAGAAGTAAAGAGAGCGATAGAGAAGGAGAGAGAGAGTGAGCTGGTTGATATGAAATGCAGATAGTGAGCTGAGGACAGCAAGCCCTGAGGATGCACGCTATTTATGCCCGTTTATCAGCTACTGGCCTGCAGATATGTATTTATCGATTTCGAGAGAAAGTGTGTCGGCACGTTTTGCTTGTGCGTGTGTGTTAAAGTTGTCTGCCATTCGTTCTTGGCGTGCGCCAAAGCATCTGCGTTTATTTTCTTCCTCTTTTTGTTTTTCCCCTTTTCTTACCAGCGCAAACAATGCGTTGCTTTCTTGGTGCGTCAGGAAGAGGCGGTGATGAAACCCAAAGCGTGAACTTTGTCAAGGCAGTAAGCAGCTGTGCATGGTCCTCCCGGCTATTCTAGGAAATCCATACGCACAGCTGTCGCTTTCCCTACAAGCCTACATCTTTCTTTTTTTTTTCACTTTAGCATGTAGTTGTTCTTTTGAACTTGAAAATACTGACACTGGAAAACCATATAAAATTTGACAGCCAAGAATAAAAGTAAAAATTCAACAGTGGAATAATGACTCGCTAGAGGGTGACCCAGCCCGCTTCTCGTCTCCTTTAAAGAAGCAGCTTCCTCCATATAAATATTTTTCAAGGCTTTTAATAAGAGAAGTAGAGGGCTGCGTAGTAAAGCAAAAACCCCGATTAATTTTTTTGTGGAACATAATAAATCATAAAGCGACAAAGAGCACTACCAAGGTAAAACAAAATCATTGGTTTATTGACGGAGAAGATGTTTGGGTCTGGCAAATGCGCGAGGTAATTTCGAGGCGATTTCGTCCTCCTTTTGCGTCTGATAAGGAGAGAGAGCGAAGTGCGCGTGGAAACTGTTAGCGAGCGCGCGCATGAAACGCATCTCGTTTTCGCTTGCAGCCCTCACAAAACTCAAATATACACACTCGCTATGATATGCATACACACAATTTTCACAATTTGTACTTTCCTTTTTTTTTTTTAATACAAGCAGCAGCAAAGTCTCCACACGTTGAGGCACACGTCCGACAACCCTCTGCCAACCAGTCTCGCTCTTGTTGTTTATTTCGCAGCACGTAGTCTTTCTTTTCCCTCTTTTCCAAGAAACGCGCACGCTGCTTTTTTTTTTTTCTTTTTTTCTTTTTCATGCACAAAACGGCGTGTCTCCCTCTTATAAGACCGAGATGGAAAGTGGACGAGGGCAAACTAACGCCCAGCAACGCAAGAGCAAGCAAATGAGGAGAAAAAAATAAAGATGCAGAAAGAGAACGTCGGGCGTTCAGGTGAATGGGAGACAGAAAAGGAGCCTATGTGTTTCTCTTTTCGGTTTTTTTTTTTCTTAAAGGCGTTTTTATTCCTTTTTTTTTTCACTTCGCTTATGTATCGAGATACTTGTGACAGCGAAAGAGGGAGAGGGAAACTTTCTGATTCGAATTGAAAGACAAACAAAACAAGAAATCAGGCAGAACAAAAAAAAAACGAAAAAAAAGTAAAAAGACAGGTTTTAAAGTTAATAAACTTAAAAAAGGGAAAGACAACAAATGAAGGAAGAGATAAAGCGACATTTTCTATCCTCAGCACATCCGTTAATGCTTCCTTCTCAGAGACTGTTTTGATATCGGTGTCGACTCGCAAAAAAAAAAAAGCTCGTCAGCATGTTTCACCACGTTGGCAATTTTCTGTAGGTTGAGTTGTATGTGTGTGGGTCTGTGTTCTCAGGCCAGCACAAACTTTTACTACAGAAAAAAATAAACAAAGTGACTTTTTTTTCTCACGATAAATTGCTCCGCACCATCGGGCACATGAAGCTGACGAAAAAAAAAAATTGGGATCGAGGCGACTTGAGAGAACCAGCCTACTAATACTGCTGCTACTGTTGCTACTTCACACCACTCCGCAGCAAACAGCAGTATGCCTTCAGAATAAACTTCACGCGAGAAAGGGTTTTTTTTTTTTCTCTAGCCGAAACAAAGCGATGGTAACAGCGTTGGCAGCGCAGCGCCAGACGGATAACAACATCAACGAGGTGCCTTGTAAAAGAGGAGAAGAGGAAGAGTGTGTTTGTGTGTGTGAGATCACATTTCTCTGATGGAAAGCACATCCGCCGGCAGCTCTACTTTGCCTTTTTGGCGCTGTTGCTCGTTTATTTCAAAATCACCACGGTAACTAAAACAACGGATGGAACACAGAAAGGAGAACGCAAAAAAAAAAACAGTCGAGAGAGAGGAAGAGACATGAACACAAGAAATGGAGAAAAACTACAGCAAAAAAAAAGGTTAGTGTTCTTCAATGAGATGGATTTGCATTACGTTCCTTTTTTTTTTTCCTCTTCCGCTTTTCATTGTTTCTTCTTTCGTTGTTTCACGTCATGCGCATTGGCAGATGCAGAAAGGTGGGCACACATACGGAAACCGAAACACTATTGCAATCACTCTAAAAAAAAAAAGCACAGATACCAACACAAAGGAAATGTGAAATCGAAGAGCATGATACACTTAACAGCCTCGTGCAGATGCAACGGATGTGATACCACAGAAGTCACAAGGTGATAAAAAAAAAAAAGAGGAAAAACACGGTCTTTGCTTATCATTCACTCATTATTCCCTGGATGTTTTTTCTTTTATTTTTTTATTTCTCGAGCTAAGTGGTATTGCGGCCGGTAAAAGAAAATTGTGAGTTAAAAAAAAGGCAATATAGAAGGTGAAGAAAAAAGCGCGAGCGCGTGCGTTTGTGTTGTGTGTACAGATCAAGACAAACACCGACTCCATAACCTCGCCACCACTTCTCTTTTTTTTTTCTTTTCTCTCATAGCTTTCCTTCCTCTGTTATCTGGTGCTTAAGAGAGAGAGCACACACTTGCATATGTCAGATGATACAAACACAGAAAAATAAAAGTTGACGTCACGCGCGTGCGTAGAAGAGCGAGCAGCATGGAAAGGAAGTAGGAGAGGAAAACACCGTCTCTTTTTTTTTTACCTTTTTTTCTTTATCGACATAGAAAAAAGGTCAGAATTTTAGTTATTTCTCCTACATATTTTTTTTTTTGTGAGAGCGTAAAACTAATGATACTAGGAGTGAGAAAAGCACTGACTTAACACCACAACTGACATTGATAGAATTGCTGCCAGTCGGTGTTTTGCGTGAGTGCATTGATGGAGAAAATGAGAAATAAAAATGGTCAGCAATTAAGAAAAATAAAGAGCAAAGCAAAACGAAAAAGAATACGAGACGAAGAGAAAGAGAGAGAAAGACGAGACATCGGCACGCCTAGGTCCCGCTTTTCAGGCCGAACGAGGAGGACAGAAAGAGATGAGTGCTATATAAAATTATATGTTTATGTATGTAACGCCAAGTGCGCACTTATGCCACCCCCTCTACATACCTACACGTGTAGTAGAGAAGAAAGGCATTCCTTGCGCCTCTCCCTACTACAGAGACGTTGATGAACACAAAGAAAACAATCAATAAAAAAAAGTCATGTGATATCCTAAGCGGGAAGATGAAAAGCAGCCATAATCGGCAGGAGACAGAGGAAGACGAGGCGGATAGCAGCGCGACTCTTCTCCATCGAGAAAAGCATCACAAGCCACGACCTCTGAAACGGGGCGAGTCCTCCTGTGACACGCTGTTCCCTTTTTACCTTCACGAAAAAAAAAGAAAAAAGTACTAAAAAAAAAACACCACGAAAAGATGGAGAAAAAAAAATAGTTAAAAATAATAAGAGTAACAGGGAGTGAACCCACATTTTAAAAAAAGAATAAAAACAAGAGAAAGTACCCAGTAAAACAAACAACGACAGTAAAGCTATGAGCTGCTACGCGTTCGAAACACGCTGCCCCAGCAGAGCCTGCAAGAGGTGAAGATGCGTACATATATAAATATATGTGTGTGTGTATCGGCAACATTGCGCTCGATGACGAAGTTATCCGCATGGCAACAAGAGAGAGAAAGTTATGCGGTACGTCGTCATCTTAGCTCTCTTTTGCTTCCGTTTTTTTTTTTCAATTTTTCTTTCATTTGTTGTTGTTGTTGACCTTTACCTCCTTCGTCTGCGGAAATGCGTGTACTTGTCGGCTTTCATGCTCGTCAGGATAGCAACAAGAGGACAGTGAGCCGCAACGCCCTGATTGCCCAGATGCCCAAACAGAAAAAGCATTTGCGCCATCACCAAACTGGCGTTGTTGCTATTTCTTCTTGCCACGTTGACTTTTCTTTTTGTTGTTGTTGTTTGTTTGGTTGGTTGGTTTTTTTGCTTTGCTTTCTGAATCCAACGACGAACGGGGCGGATAATCTAGACTAGACCAGTAACAGCGTCGCTGTAGTGATCACAACCAGGGCCGCTACGCTGAACATCGGCGACGCCGCGGCATCGGCGGACTGCTCACGACAGAGGAAGCTGGCGGTCAGCTGATAGCCCGATTCGCACTGCTTGCAGTAGTTTGGGCTGTGGGAGTTGCAGGCGGAGCAATGAGGGACACTGCACGAGGGAGCAGGCGTGACGGACGGCGATGTGTTGTTGGACGAGGACGACGACGACGAAGAGCTGGGCTTGCCGGTGGTGTTGGACGAGGACGAGGACGACGAAGAGCTGGGCTTGCCGGTGGTGTTGGACGAAGACGACGACGATGAAGAGCTGGGCTTGCCGGTGGTGTTGGACGAAGACGACGACGACGAAGAGCTGGGCTTGCCGGTGGTGTTGGACGAGGACGAGGACGACGAAGAGCTGGGCTTGCCGGTGGTGTTGGACGAGGACGAGGACGACGAAGAGCTGGACGCGGACGAGGAAGATGACGACGAAGAGCTGGGCTTGCCGGTGGTGTTGGACGAAGACGACGACGACGAAGAGCTGGGCTTGCCGGTGGTGTTGGACGAAGACGACGACGATGAAGAGCTGGACGCGGACGAGGAAGATGACGATGGGCACGCGGACGAGGAAGAGGTGGGGACAACACAGGCGTTGGCCGTGGCGCATGTCGATGCGGATACGTCATCGTCGGCGTTCACGGTGACTTTTTTGGCGGTCCATTCCACCGGCAGGCACCCGCACAAGTTGTTGCCCGAAATCATAACGTAGTTGACGGCGGCCAGACTGCCCCACGCAGCCGGGATCGAGCCCGTAAAGCCATTGTTGTTGAGATACAAGGTGGTGAGCCTCGCCATGCTCTGCCACGCCTCGGGCAGGGTGCCGGATAGCTTATTATCATGGAGGTAGAGCGTCTTGATACTTGGCATCTGACTCCACTCCGCTGGCAGAGTGCCGGTGAGGCTGTTGTTGTAAAGTGCAATGAGGGTGCAGGCTGGCATGTTACCCCACGAGGCAGGAACGGTGCCCGTGATCGAGTTGCTGTAGAGGTTCATCGTCCACAGGTTCGGCAAGCTTCCGTACTCCTCCGGCAGCGTGCCGGTGATGGCGTTTCCACCCACAGTAAGCCCGACCAGCTTGGTGAGCGAGCCCCAGCTTGGCGGCAAGGTGCCGCCCAGCGCGTTTGTGTTGATGAAGGTGAGCGTGGTCAACACAACCTCCGCGCCATCCACCTCGCTTGGCACTTCAGGAAGAGCAGCGGTGGTGCCGGCCAGCATCGTCATCTTCGCCGAGCCAATCACGACACCCGTCCGGACACAGGTAACACCCACCCACTGGCAGAAATCCGCACCAGTCCAGTACGGGGCCAGCGCGGGCATCGTCTCCACGAAGCTCGCCAGAAACTTCCCTGTATTGATCTGCTGCGACTCGGTGTAGTAGGCCATCGAGCCCGCGGCAGAGGCGGTGATGGCACAGCACGCAAGCAGGACGGCGACAACACTAACGAGGCCAGCCCGCAGAGGTGAGGGAAACGTTTTGGGTGTCATTTTCTTTGCAAAACTCTCGCGTTGAAGTACGGTCTTTTTTCTGCGAAAAGAGAAAAAGGAGAGAGATGTCGTAAACAACAGATAAATAATACGCTGTTGAGGGATCAATGAAGAAGAGAGACAAATCAAGGAATAGGAAGACGGGTGCGATGAGAAGAAGAACTCAAGCTTGCCACGTCCGACACAAAAAGTCAGGTGAGAGAGAAGAGAAAAGGGAAGAGAAAAGAAGAGATACGAAAATAAAAACAAAAGAATAGTTGATACCCTTTTATGTTAATGTGATTGTGGCACTTGAATGTTGCACGTGAATGTCAAGTAAAGAGAACTTTGTAAAGGGAAAAGCGCGATGTTGTTGATCTCGGAGGAAGAAAAGAAAAGATAACGAGAAAGGGGGAGAAAAGGGAGAGACGAGATTGCTTGTTGTTGTTTGTTGTTGTTGTTGCCTGCTGTGTCAACAAAGGCAAAAAAAAAAAGTAAACGCCGAAAATATGGCTCACTTACCGAGCGTGGGCAAGCAAACCATGTGAGCAGGCCACGAACGCACAGCCCCTGTTGCTTACCTGCCGTCAAAACAAAAAGCGGCAGATCGATACCTCCAAACGTGTGAAACACATCTCACACCATCCCCAACGTGGTCCAGTTGAATTTAAAAAAAAATCACAAACGACGTTGTAAACTGGGGGGAAAAAAGACAGACACACCGAGAAGGACGGACACCATTCCGAAGCACCGATTCTCCATGTGGATGCCCCCTCCCCCTACACGTTTTGCTCGCAGCAGTCGTTTTACATTTGTTGCTATGTTAGTCGTCCTTTTTTGTGTCTGTTTGTGTGCATCGATGCTTTTCTTTGTGTGTTCGTTTGTTTTCTTTTGTTTCGACAATTTAATATAAAATGGACAGAACAGAATAGGAGCTTTTCGCTTTAATGAGAATCATATTCAATGAGATCACAGATGAGAAAACAGTACCTGGGTAGCAATGTACGACATACAGACACTTTCGCGTTGTTGTTTTTGCTTCCTCTCCCGCCATGGAGAGTGGTACTCAGTTAAAGAAAAAAATTGAAAAAGGGTTTCGGTGTTTAGTATCCTGTGCGTGTGGGTGGGTGCGTGTTTGTGTGTAGTTGCTGAATTTCGTTTTCGTTGACGTGAATCGTACCTTGTGTTTGATAGTTCTAGCCTGTAGTACGTATCCTCTCCCCTGACCATCAGAGCAGGTAGCGCAGACGCAACGCAACACACTTTTTTCGCTTTCACGTGTTGTTGGAGCGGAGTAGTGTCGTCCCAATTGAGCCTTCGCGTAAGAATAATAAAGATTAGGCGTCTAGTGTCGTTGCTTTCCAAAACAAGGAAAGAAAAGTCAGAAAAGAAGAAACAGCTGAAAGACAGACACAGGAGATAAAAAAGCCTCTGTTTCGTACCACCAATTTGCTTTGGCCTCAGCGATATGATGAAGGTGTGGCGGTGAAGGTAAGCCGACCGAAAAAAAAAAGGAAAAAGAAAGCAAAAAACATAGGAACAGAAATTCTGAAAACAGCACTACACCCCTCATGTCAAAATCGAGGGTAAACATGGAACCTATAAAAAGACAGCAAATGGGAAAAGAACAAAAAAAGCGGATGAGAAATAAATCATATTTTGTGTGTGTGTCCGTGTGTGTATGTGTGCATGTGTTTTTTTTTTTGTAGGAAAAAAAAGTTAGAGCGACTCGTTGAGGAAGATAGGAACTAACACTCACGCACACACACACACGCGCGCACACACAACTATAGATGCAAGTCTGTAAACGCCGACACAAGAGGCAACATTCACTCCTGAATACTTCAAAAGAAAGAAAAAGGGGCGTTTCCCAGGAGTAAAAAAAAAGTCTCATGAGAGGTAAAGGTACGGAAAAAGAAAAACCATATGACGACAGAGAGCGAGCACTGTAAAGCTTTCGTTGATCTGCTACCGAAAATATATTTAAAAAAAAGCAACGGTCGCCAACAAAAAATACAAAAGAGTCATATATCACCCACACAGAGACACGTAAGAACAAACAGTAAAGCAAACAACAAAGTGAGTCGATAGTTTTTTTTTTCTTTCCTTTCGACGTCCCATCTGGTGAGCCACAGTGTTTGTTTGTTTGTTTGTTTCTCCCTTTTTTTTAGAAGTGGTGTGTGTACAACCTTCCAAAAAGAGAAACGTAGCGAGGACGGGTCGGAAAAATAAAAAAACCCGCGAGGCTGCGTCCTTGAAGTGCATCAGAAAAAAACAAAAAAAGGAAATTGACACAATAACGATACGAACCCGTATAAATGAACAAAACCAGAAAGAAAAAAAAAGTGAACGGCTTTAAAGACGAAAACTAAAGTTAGTGTTATGTTGTTGTTGTAGTTACGGTGGCAATTGCACTTTTTACCTTTCCTCCTCCTCTTTGGCCAGCACCCACCTCACCAGGCACCCACCGCCTCAACATGAAAATAGGAAACAAGAAGTAAACAAAAATAAATAAATTAAAGGTCCTGGAAAACGCCTAAATGTATTTTTAAAAAAATCATATTAAGCGCTGAAGCGAACGCATTTCATGATAACTATATTTATATATAATTATCAAAAGAGAAAAAAAGGTAAAAATAGAAAAATAATAAATGCGGTTTAAGTTTTAATAGGGCCAGTTAGTCTATAGCGAAAAGAACACTAAAGGCGAGCTTTGATCAGATTTTTGTTGTTGTTGGGAAAGGAGGGGAAGTAAATCTCTTCTTCTTTTTCTTTTTTCACCTCGCTGTCCCACACTTACGAGCGCGAAGAAAACAGTGACTCCTCCTCATGTCAACGGAGCGGAGGAACGCTAGCTTTTCGGAAATCGTTCGTCTTGATACGTTGCTGAACGTTAGTCTGTCCAACACAACAAACGTCGTTCTATGTTTGGTACACAACACAGCCTGCACGTATTCCTCTTCCTCAATGTTGCTGTTGCTCCTGTCAATATTCGCTTTCCAGGGCAAGAAAACTCAAATCTCAGGGAGCGTACCTGCAAGTCCGCAGCCAGTCACGTTCAGGACAGCAAGATTAGACAGCAAGAGCCATCCGCCGGGTAGCGAGCCGGTGAGCTGCGGGTTGTAGCTCAAGTCAAGGTGCGTCAGGACAACATCCCGCGGATTCACAACCGCAGGCACCTCTGGCAACGTACCCACCAAGTTCTGGCGACTCAGTCCAACGGCGATGCCGTCCGCATCGCACATCACGCCGAACCACGTGCAGTAGTTGGTGCAGCTCCACACATTCTCGAGCGCAGCAATGCCGCTGCGAAGAGCCGACAGCACCGTCCGAGTCGCTTCCGTCTGCGCGGGGTTGAAGAAGGGAACATCTGCATTGCAGGCGTCGGACAGGCTGCTGCTGCTGCTGGATGAGGAAGCCGACACTGGGGCTGAGGAAGCGGAGCTGCTGCTGGTGCTGCTGCTGGGCGGTGGGGGCACGGTCGACGAAGAAGACGAAGAAGACGAGGAAGACGAGGAAGACGAGGAAGACGAGGAAGACGAGGAAATCGGGAAGCAGCTGTTCGCGGTCGAGCAGTTCGGCAGCGTCACAGCAGGTTCGGCTGACACAGACACCGTTGCTGAAGCGCTAGTCCACGCCGCCGGCAGGCACCCACAGAATGTGTTGCCCATCAGGTTCACCGTCGCAATGCTGCGCATGTCCCCGTACGACTCGGGAATGCTTCCGTTCAGCTGGTTCGCGTCCACGCGCAGCGTAGTGAGCTGCGACAGCGCGCTCCAGCTCGCCGGCAGCGTGCCGGTGAAGAGGCAGCTGTGCACGTCCACCTCCCTCAAGTTGCTCATCGCGCTCCATGACCCTGGAAGCTCCCCCATGACACCCAGGCCGTACGCACGGAACACCTGCAGCTTGCTCAGGCGCTCCCACTCGCTGGGCACCGTCGAAGTGATCTGCGTCTCACTGAAGTCCACGGACACCAGATTCGTCAGCGCGGCCCACGCAGCCGGCAGAAGGCCACCAATCGAGGTGCCGGCAACGGAGATGCTCGTCAGCGCGGTCAGTGCGGACCAGCTCGCGGGCAGCTGCTCGCTGACGCCA
Organism: Crithidia brevicula; assembly: GCA_030849845.1. NCBI lineage: Eukaryota > Euglenozoa > Kinetoplastea > Trypanosomatida > Trypanosomatidae > Crithidia > Crithidia brevicula. The sequence continues at coordinate 97,464 of JASAOD010002005.1, read as the reverse complement.
GGGTTGCCGGAGAAGTCCACCTTGGTCACCATCACATTCGAGCCTGTGACCGTCGATGGCACAGCGGGCAGATCGCCAAGGACGCCGGTGTCCGCAAGGTTCAGCTCCACGCCCGACGCCGTGCAGGTTACGTAGTCCCACGAGCAAAAGTTCGAGCACTCCCAGAGCATGTTCAGCGGAAACATCTGATCCGCAAAGCCCATCAGGAAGGCGCGGGTGTCCGTCACCTGCGCGGGAGTATAGAAAGGAACGGCGCCGTCGCACTCGTAGGCGACAGTGTCGGCCGACGACGCGGCGGCAGCGAAGGTGCTTGGGTTTGCGCACCACGCCATGAGGAGCAGTACAACAAGCCACACCGCGTAGCGGCGGTCCGACGCGTTTCCAGGAGTAGACATCAGCGTGTTGTGTATCTGTTTGTTTGATTGCTTGTGAATTTTTTTTTGTTGTTGGTTGTTTGTGCAGGCACGATACCGCGGAACTACTTTCTGTTAAATAGCAGAAAAAGGACAGCAAACTGAAGGGGGGCACCTAGTTCTGGATGTGGCGTCTGAAACCTGCTTGACCAGAGAGAGAGAGAGAGAGACAAAAAGAATCAAATTTAAGAAAAAGAAAATAGTCAATGTTAATAGGAGAAAAGATACGGTAGAGTTTGTGCTCAGCTCCGAAAATGCCTTTCAGGTCAGCAAATCAAGAGAGTTGAAAATAATCAAAAAGAGATGCAGTGCCCACTCAAGAGCCTTGGCAAAGAAACGCGTTGGTGTCCAGGTATGTGTGTGTGTGTGTGTAGATTGGCAACACGACGAATGAAAAGGGGCAGATAGAGAGAAGAGAAAAATAGAAGAATGGTGCAAGCGGTTCCAAGCTGTTTGGTGGATGCGTATTGGCGGTCAGCTTCACCCACCAAGGAAACGAAGAAGATGAACGCGAGAAAAGCACGCAATGAAGCAAACCCTCTCCTAGAACATAAAGCTAATGAGGAGAATGTGCATATTGCCCTCTCAAATACGTTACTGAGTGAAGAGGTAGGCATTGTGTTCAGTGACCAGAAAAAAAAAGGTGCTTCGTAAAGTCACTCAACGAATCTTTCCCACTCTCTTTATGTCACTGCATTACGAGGGTGCAAGACTGTGCGGGCACATAGGTACATGTGTCTTTTTTAATTATTAATTATTATTTTTTCATTTTGGTCCAGGCCGATGGCAATGTGAACATATCCTGTGCGTGCCTTAAAAGACAGAAATGAAAAGAAATCAAACAAAGCTCGCACGTCTACTTGTGAAACAGTTGCCGTCACTAGTTTAACGCAAATCTGCCCTTTCCCCTCCCGTAACTTTGCCCCTCTTTTTTTTTTTTTTTTTAGTACGAGTGCTTTCCAGTGCACTGAACGAGGGGAAGGGGGTGGGGATAAAGACCAGCAATGGAAAGAGAAGAGCGAAAAGGAAAAGGCCAATAGAAAACACAGATATTCCTCTGTGTTTTTTTCTTCAAGGTGTGTTTTCCGATCTTCTCCACAAGAAAGTAGAGAGGCAAAAGGTTGTGAAAAGCAGAATTCATCCTTCTATGGCCCCTGCATCCCCTTTCGGGGAGGGGGCCCACGCAGCACGCAAAGCAAACGAACACATACACAAAACATATGTATATCATGTTTCTAAGGGGAAACAGCTAAAAGTGCGTGAAAAAAAAAATAGAAAAATCGTACTGTAGGTGGAGCCTCTCACACACACACAGAGGTGCTGCGTGTGTCTGTGTCGACTCAAGATAGAAGATATTTATGAAGAACTAAGAGCCTAAGTACACACCATGCCGGGGAAAGGCCCGTCCTCGCATTCCCCCATGTAAAATCGCCACGTATCCTCTGTTGCTGACATTGGTATCACCCTCTGCGAAAGCAAAGGAGAAAAAAGAGTTTGGTATATGCATCACTCTTGTGTTGGCTTAACCACGGAAAAAAAAAAAATGCTTGTGTTACTTGTCCTTCTTCGTTGCCTCCTCTGCGCCGGTCGGCGCTGCCGAGGCGTCGCTGTCCAGCCCGAGCGCCTTCTTCACGATCTGGCCAAACCAGAAGTACTGCAACACCTGGATGGTGGAGAGCGCCACCACCGCGATGCCGGTGGCGACCTCGTTGTGCACACGCGGGGCGTAGCCGACCTCGCCGGCGTGCACCACATCTGAGCGCCAGTTGCCGAGGACGTTGTACAGCCAGCTTCCCGTCACGTAGGTGCCGCCGATGACGCGAATTAGAAAGTAGAGCCCTCCAAAGGCGTACTCGCACAGCGTGGCGCGCTTCTCCAGCGTCTCAATGAGCGGCTTCTGCGTCTTCTTGTTCGCAATGTCGCACAAGGTGCGCATGATGATCGAGGCGTGCAGGAAGCCATTGCTCAGCTCAAAGCACCCGGTGTAGTAGCCTGCGTAGTACTCGGAAAAGGGGAACAGCAGCGTGTAGCAGCCGATAAAGCTACAGAAGCCGTGAATCTTCCAGGCTACCGACCAGCGGTAGAAGAAGCACACAAAGATATCCCACAGAAAGTACGCTAAGATCGCAACGCGGCTGAAGCGGTAGTACGGCATCGTCGCGTACAGGTCTGTCGTCAGCACGCCTCCGGTCTTCGCGAGGTTCACCAAGAAGAGCACCGCAGAAAAGGACATGATGCAACCGTTTGCGATGCTGCAGCAGCGCACGATCATGTCCTCCTTTTGCGCGGTCGTTAGCTTTTGCCAGTTAGGCACGCGCTTCGGCAGCTGCTTCGTAATGGCGAATTGAAGACCAAACCAAAAGCAGACCATTGGGGTGAAGATGACCCCTTCGCGCACCATAGGGGTAACCCAGGTGTCGTACGCAGTGGCGAAGCCCATTATGTTGAAGAGAGGAGAGAAAGAGCACCGTAAAAAAAAAGGAGTTGTGTTGTGTGACGAGAAATGGGCGTTTGTCGCTGTTGCTGTCGTTGCTGACTACGTGTACACAGCGTAGCGATGCGCTGTGTGAGGACGCGGAAAGCACGCGAGAAACTCTGTGCAGAGGGAGAGAGAGAGCGAGAGATCCATGTAAGAGAGAGAGGAATGTTAATAAGGTACGATGTGTTGAAATGAGCCGAACAAGAAAAGGATTAGTGAAATTCTTTTTGTGTTGACAGAAAGCAGACCAACCAGCTCAAGAATGCTTGCAAACAACAAAAGCGCTGATACATTGTAACAGTTGAGGAGCTGATGAAGAAAGTATCACGTTTACTCAACAACGACAAACGCATGAGTCCCTCTTTTTGGTTTTTTACTTGTTGTTGTCGTGATGGTAATTCTTTATACACTTAATTAGTCGACCTAAAGCGGATTAGAAGAAGAAAAAAGCCCAAGGTAATAAGGATGTCTCTCTCATAGGCTGAGACGCACATGAGAGTGTTCAATGAGTTGTATTACCCTTGATCTCTTGAGTTGATATATTTCCCGGGTGCAGAAGCGCTCTTTTGATGATGTGTTTGTGTGGACTCGGCGCGTCAGTTGCTCATGCAGTGGCCACCGCCTCCGCATTTTTCTGCGTGCTCCTCTTCCTGGGCGTGCTGGTTGCCGAGGCTGTTGAAGTTCGCCCAGTACTTGTGCATCTCCAGCGCCACCACGCAGCTATCCCGCACAATAGGCTCCGGGTGGGTAGCGTACGTCTCCAGCACCGGCAGCGTTGCGGGGTCGGCAATGGCACCGAGAGCCTCGGCCGCTTCATGGCGCACCATGGGCGCCTCCGCCTCGTCCTTCAGAGCCTCGATCAGCGCTGGCTGGCTCTTCGGGTGCTCCAGCTGGCCCAACACAAAGGCCACCTCGTGCCGAAAGAGCGCGGACACGGTATCCTCGCGCAGTCCGCGGCTCAGCGCGGCGACGGCGGCGTCGTTGGCCATGTTGCGCAGCGTGAACATCGCCATGTAGCGACGGAAGAGACGTGTGCGGCCCGAGGTGTCCAGCAGCACCTCCGTCAGCTCCTCCACCGTCTTCGGCACGGGCTCGTCGCTGTCCGTGGCCGCGCTGAACGCCGGTGACGGATCCACCGAAACAAAAGCACAGTCGCTGGGCGGCGCAACGGCCTCGTCGCCCTTCTTCTCTTTCATGGCAATACGCGCCAGGGCCAGCTCGCACGTCTCGCGAATGGCCTCCTCCGGCTCCTTGGCCGGGTCGCCGTGCTCCTCCAGCACCTTCAGCGCAAGGGGGGAACCGATAGCCCCGAGCGCCTCCGCGGCCTCGTGGCGCGTGACGACGTCGTAGCTCGCCGTCTGCAACACGCGCTCCAGCTCCGGCACGGCCTCCTCGCGGCCGCTCTGACCGACGTTGTAGGCCAGTTCGTGTTGCAGCAGCACCGAGTCGGTGGTGTCGATTGCCTCGAGCAGCACCTGCACGCCTGGGACGGTTTTCAGGCAGTCCTCCTTCAGGCGATAGAGCTCGCGCATGCGGCTGTCCAGCGGCTCCTGCGGGTCCAGAAGCTTGGCGTAGGTCTTTCGCACCTCCTCTAACGTAAGGGCAGACGCGGACATGATTGAAAGGGATGTATGTGATAGAGGCGGTTCAGTGCGAGACTTTACGTGAACGAAGAGTTGTGTTGAAACGCTGCTATAAAGAAAAAGCTTTTTTTTTTCGAATGTGTGTGTGTGTGTGAGTGTGAGTGCACTTTCCCTCTGTGCCCATTTGTAGAAGGGCAGTGAGGGGGGAAGGAGCACAGTGATGTGTGTGAAACCCCGCCCACAGTCACGAGTCACCGTTTCGAAAACAAAAGACAAAGAGGAAGATGAGTGTGCGTGGTGAGGATGGAAGAAAGTTTTCTTTGCGTGTTGGTAGCACAAACGTGGCGTGGAAGGCAGCCAAGACCAAAACGGTCCATCGTGAAAGTGGTACAGCCGACATAGCAGGAACAGCAGGCATTCCTACGACACTGGGGGCGCCTAAATGTGTATTTTTCCCTATTCTTAGATTTATATTATCTTGAGATTGAAGCTCTTCTCCAGCAGCAACGCTAGCCGGGTTGTGTCCTTCGCAAAAGCAAAGAAGGCTGCTCAACAAAAAACTGAACAAACAAAAAGTTCTTCACTCAAAGAGTTCAAACGCACTATTTCACTTTTCTCTTTGCTTGCTCTCTGCTCCTTAAGGTGTGCAATTGTTTAAAGACAAAGTTACGCATAAACGCCCACCTGTTCCATTCCCCATGCATACGCGTCTGTTGAACAGAGGCTTGACGAACATGAAAGGGTCTAGTTTGCGTATGTACGTATGTGCGTCTGTGTACTTGTGTGAAAAGCCAAGAAAGAGGAAAACCCTGTAAAAAAAAAAGGAGAAGAGATAAGGAGAGCAGGACTCAGAGACACCACGTCAGCTTTACCTCTCCTTCTCACCAATCGTCACACACACTCGTTCTCCTCTTCATGTCTATTATAATTGTGTATATGTGTGCTTATATGTGGGTGTGTGTTTTTTGTGTAGGAAACCCAACCGGCTTTCATAACAAACCCTGTCTAAACAACCAAATGTGAATATGGCTCCTTCATCAATTTTTTTTCTTTTTTTATCGACTTACAAAACAAATAAAAAACAATCTTGCACACAAGCAGGTGGGTTCGTTTGAGGTTTTTTTTCCCTCATCACGGAAAAAAAAGGAAAACAGAACACAAAAAAGGAGTGAAAGAAAAGCGCGACGGTCTACGCTTGATGCGTTTCCACACAACAATTACCAATGAACAAGAGCAACACATACATCATCGACAACACAAACTCCCATCTCCATCGCCATCTACACAAACGCAAGCACTAGTAGCGCCAATTATTGTATTTTTTGGTTCCTTTTTATCTTTCTTCTAAAGGTTGCGCATCGTCTGACGGAAGGTGAATACCTCAGAGAAGAACTTATCCTGCGACTCGGCGGCGTGCGAGAGAGCAGACAGCGCCTCACGCACGGTGTTCTGTTTGCGCTCTGGGTACGTCTGCACGAAGTTCTCCACAAAGGAGAACCAAAACGGGGGGTGGGTCTCGAAGATGGGGTACACCACAGCACAGCTTACACTCAGCGCGCGGTCCTGGCACACAATGACATTCATGGCGACAGAAATTAGACGCTCCCACAGGCTGCTGAAGGGCTCCAGCGTGCGTGCCAGCGCCTCGCGAGCGACGCGGGTGGAGCGTGGAGGGGATGGTCCGGCGTTACGCCCGCCGCCACCGCCACCGCCGCTGCGGCCGCCGATGCTGCCCGGGGTGCCCGAGAGACGCCCCGACGGACTCGCGTAGAATGACGGGAGCTGCATGGGTGAGGGGGGCGGAGTGCCCGACGTGCCGCGGGTGCGGGCGTCCATCGACGGGGAGACGACTTGAGTGGACAGCGCCTTCACCTCACGAATGAGGCCCGCCACGAAGCTGAGGAAGGACAGCCCATGGAGCAGCGTGCCCGTCTGCGTGTCAACGTCTTCGCACAGGTACACCACGAAGGAGATGACCTTCTCCAGCTCCCCTGCATCGAGCTTGGTCAAGGGACGGAACGCGAACTCCTCAGTCACGGTGCGGAGCATGTTGACCACGGCGTAGGACGCCTTGCTGTACTCCTTGAAGTAGAGAAAAGGAAACACGCCGACCATGCGCAGCATGCCCAGCAACATGTTGTCGTAGGTGTCGTCGCTGTAATAGTACATCGCCCCGAGTGGGACAAAGCCGCCCTGGATGCACTTGCGCAGGATGCTGAAAGAGAGCGCCAGCGGCTTCAGCATCATTTCATAGGCGCCGTCCACCATTCCACCCCCACCCTGGCTCGTCACGCGTTGTATGTGCTCGTCGGTGATGCAGCGCTCAATCACAGACTGCATCAGCGTGCAGATGTGGCGGAAGAGAAGCAGGCCGCATGAGTTGTGGGCGGTGCAGCACGGCAGCGTGTAGCGGCCCCCAATCTGCGTCACCAGCTCCTCAAGGAAGCGCAGAAAAGAAATAATCACCATGCTGCTTTGCGCGGCTGGGCGGTTGAGACATTCGTGGAAGGAGCTGGCGTGATCGCACACCCACTCCACCAAGTCGCTCAAGCCATCCGCCACGTCGCGGAGCGACAGCACAACGCCCCGAAGATCACGCATCCAGCCCGCGACGTACAGCGGGTCGTTGCCGCCGCCGCCGTTCAGCGTGCTCTGAATGCACATCTCAATGGGCTGCACAAAAGCTAGCAGAGCATCTGTGGAGTAGTGGCCACCACCGCTGGACAGACGCCACAGCATGGCGTAGAGATTGGTGCGTAGCTTATACGTCTGGCGAGACTGCGCAAGGGGAAGCTCCACGACAGGAGGCAGCTCGAGGTGCAATTCCGAGAGCATCGAGCTCGGGATGTCCATGCACGCGTTGCGGATGAGCTCGATCGACTCGCGGATGATCTGCGCCGAATCTTCGTCGCTGCTGCCGTTTACGCCGCGCATAATGTTGTGACCCGTGTTGTTCAAAATGAACTGGAAGAGGGCCGCGCGGGACTCGAACACGTTGGTGACGACGTTGCCAAGCTCCTCGTGCAAGCGGGAGGAGCTGAGGACGCTCTGGATCATCGTCAAGAAGTGAAGGAGAGAGCGCTCAACAAATGGGCTGTAGAGGGGTGAGCTCATGTTCGCCCCACCGCTGTTGCGACGGTGATTCGCGCAGTCAACGCAGAAAACGAAGAACACCGAGCACGCCTCCACCGCTGGCTTTTCCACAGCGCTTAGGACGTGGCGAACCAGCCCGGACGCGAGGTAGAAGAGCCATGTGGTCGCACTCGCGCTGTTCAGCACGCCCGCCCCCAGCGTGCGGTTTACGTAATCGGCGAGGAGCTCCATTGTCCGTGTGTGATCTAGCACGGCGAGGTTGCCGATTGCGTCTGTCTGGGACAAGATAGAGTCCAGCGTGGCGTCGAAGTCCTCGTCACTCTCCATGGTGTACTCCGTTGTGGTATTGCTGTTGCCGTTGAAACTGGCTCCGCTGGAGCTCTGCTCGCTCCTGCCATTCGACCCTTGCATGCGGGACTCGAAAAAGCATCGAACAAGCTCCGGCGCAATCAGCTCCAGGTCTTCTGGGGACTCCTCCGACATGCTAAAGGTGCGCCGCGAGGTTGCCATTCGACTCCAGAAGTTGAGGAGGGTGGTGGCGGTGGTGAAGGATCCCGGCTGGCCAAACGGGATGCGGAAGACGTCGAGGGAAATCGCCCGCACGCCGTTAACGAACGGCTGGAACATAGTACTCAGATGGAGGTCGCGGTAGCCGAACGGGGACACAAGACGGTAACACGCCTCCCCCAACTCGGACACGTACGACGGCACTTGTAGACGCCCATCGGTGAGCTGCATCGTCGTGACCAGGTTCCCAAGCGTGTCGTTCAGGTAACGCACACGGTCGTCAGTCGAGTCGAAGAAGGTGCGCCGAATCCCGCACAGGCTGGTCAGTCCGGTGAGAAGCGTCTCGCAGCATGGGAAAGGCAGGGCGGCGTGTTGGCCCCACAGAATCTGCTGGGTGCTCGAAGCCAGCAACACCTCCTTCCAGGTGCTGGGAAACTGTGATGACAGGGCCTCTTCCGTTTCATCGACGGTGATGGCCATGAAGTCGAACGTCATGATGTCCTTCACCAGCGCCAACACCTCCGTCAGGGTTGACGAGGAGACATTCACCTCTTCCAGCTCTGCGAGAGCTGCGGCGAAGACGTCAAGCAAACACTCATCACGGAAGTTGTTGCTGCACCGTCGGTGGGTGGAGAAGTTCATGTACGTCTGCTGTTTCGAGGAGTCGTACTTGCTAAACTCGTTCACCAGTGTTGACAAGAGGACGAGGGCAGTGTAGTGGAGCTTGCTGCGCTCCTCATCGCTGCTAAACGCGGTGCGAGGCAGCCGCGAGCCGTTGATCAGGGTAAAGCCCTCAATGCTGCAGCCTACGTTCTCTGATGAGACACCCACCGGCAGCGGCGTCGAACCGGAGCTGCCATCGACGCTGGGATTTGCCTTTGCGGGGCCGCCCATGTCCACGGAGCTGGACATCGTTCCACAGCCGCCGTTGCTGCCCACGCGACGACTGTACGAGATTGATGTGTCGTGTAGCAGCTGCAGTGCGAACGTCACCCCCTCCAGCAGGAAGCTCCCCTTCTCAAAGCACAACTTCGTCAGCTTCGAGTAGGCGCTCATGAGCGCCAAAACGACGTGCCGCGGGGCGCCGCCGAGGCTGACGCGCCGGACACAGCCGCCGCACATCTGCACCACTACCTCGTAACGCTGCGCATCAGAGAGCCACTTGCGGTTTGCTTTGAACCACACCACTACGCCCTGCGCGGCAAAGAGAAGTGCATACTGGTTGCTAGACTGTGCGAAGATAGCTTCAAGCGCAGCAATATCCGCGCTCTCCTGCGTGAGCGCGTTCAGCCGCTCCTCAGCCTGCTGCCGCGCCGACCTGTCAGGGTTCGCGTAGAGGCACTCCGCGAGGGAATTAATTTCTTCTACAGAGCTCATTCTCGTTCTTCTGAATGAATTTAAATATATACTTAAGATGGATGTGCGCTCCCCTGCGCGTATTTAGACGACAAGAATAAAAACGAAAGAGAAAAAAAAAGGGAGCAAAACTAGTCTTTTCTTGGCTATATCGAGCAGAAAATAAATGCTGGACTGCTTAGTGAATAGGTGTAGGTGAATGTAAATAGACCTACTCTCTCGCGTTGCTGCTCTCCTAACAGTATTTCTTTCCTCTCTACACTCTCCTCGCTCAAGATAGGGAAGAAGAGAGGTCGGGTATTGGCGGTCTTAAGGAGAAGAGTCACCACCGGTTTTTGTTTTTAAACCTCTTTTCAAAGCCTGCGCGCAGACCGTGATGTGCAAATAGACGGAAAGTAGCAAAGAGAAAAAGAGGAAAATCAGGGTTTTTTATTAGTTCTAATGTTTATTGCAGAGCTGCCTGCTTCGACTCAATAACACGTGAGAGCACACGCACGTGTTGGCCTGCTTGCTCTTAGCTGCGTTGAGGCTTCACGTTCTATACGCGAATGAAAATGGGTAGATGAGTGTGGTGGTGGTGGTGTAAGCGTGATTGGGTGAGCATTGTGCAACCACCAAAATGCAGTGAGAACGCATACCGAAGAGAGAAAGAAGGAGTGTTGAGAATAAAGAGAGAGAATAAGGGCGTGAAGAAAAAAACATGGGAGAAAGAAGTTTTACATTTCACTGGAGACAAACCAGGAAAAGGAGCTCGGTTGCTCTGAACTTTTCAGCCATTCTCTGTTTGCCAAAAAAAAAACCCTGTAGCACGTACCTTGTCAGTTTAGTATCTCTCATTGCGGCGTCGACACACACACACACACACACACACGTGTCGTTGCTTATTTTGAATGTTCATTTTCAGACGCGGGTAGGAGAAGGGTGGAAAAAGCACCGGCCGCTTTGCAATATCAAGCATGAGCACCAGAACCATAATATATTTTGTGTTCACTTTATAATGCTCTCTCTTTGATGTTGTTCATGAACATATAGTGGTGCAAGCCAAAGATCTTCTTTTCGCGCGAATACACAATCGCCACTAAAGAATTACTTGGAAGGCAATCAGCCTCGCAGCCGGCCGAACGCAATGCGCGAAGATAACGAATGCGCGCAGCAGAACTCTAGATAACTAACCCTTGCGTTACCCCATCGCGCCAAGTGAACACGTGCACTCAACACACACAACCATCACTCGCGCATCACACAAAAAAAAAAAAAGAAGGAGTCATAGAATTGTGTTGCACACGACTGACAGAGCCGTATGCTGGCGTGTCGCTCGCCTCGCTTCAACGCGGACTGATAGACTAGCGGACGATGCAGCTGCGCGCCGTCACGGTGAAGGACGAAAGCAACCCCTCCATCTGCGCGTTGAAGTTGCGTGAGAGCGCCAACGTCGGCTCCGCGGTGAGGGAGGCGATAGAGGTCGGCGCTGCCCGCGGCCAGCTCCACTCCACCGCACCGGCTGGCAGGTGAAGCCGGTTGATGCTTCCGGCGGTGACACTGGCGTTCGCCATTCCACTCCCTGGTGTTTGCGTCGGTGTACCGCGACCACCACCGGCACCCGGGCGGTCACTGCGCTCAGTCAGGGATGACATGTAGAGCAACTCCTCCTGGGCGTGGTAGCTTTGTGCGGGGGAGCGGAATGGATTGCACAGTGCCGCCGACGCACTCTCGTACAGCGCACGACACAGGGGCACCATCGCATCCGCCGGGGCGTCGCTGCCCACCGTCACGAGCAGCGTGCGAATCCCCGTGGCGGAGCAGAAGCCGTAGGAGCGCATGCGGTGGCTCTCCAGCAGCTTGCCAAGAAAACGCGCATCTGTGGTGGGGGAGATGAGGCGGGCAGCGTTGGCCGCAGAGGCTGCGGTGAGAGAGTCGTTGGGGATCACCGTCGCATTGGGCGGGCCGCTGGCACTCGCCGAGGTGCCCTGGGAGGCTTTGCCACCGTCGGACACCCCAACGGTGCTGCTATTCTTGCTGCTCTTTGCGCTGGAGCCGCTGCCGGTTGCTGCGGGGAGTGCGCGCTGGTTCCCAACAGACAAGGGGGACGTGGCAGCCTCGGCGGCGGAGGCTTCCTTTGCCAACGCGATAACCTCGCGCAGCTCCTCGCATCGATCGAGGGAGGCGAAGAGCACAAAGTGCAGCTTAATGACGTCCTCCGGGCCCACGTAAAGGTGGGCGTGCAGCGGGGCAGCGGAGGAGTTAAGAACCTCTTTGGGTGAAGTGTAGGTGCGGAGAAGGAGGGGGCTGCCTTCGATATCGACGATGGCAACAGCAGCCACCGCCCACGTCTCTAGTGACATGACGCACTGTGTGTGTACGTGTGTATTTTTCTTGAATGAGGTGGAAAAAAGGAAGCGAAAAACAAAGATGTAGAGCGCTGTTTAACCAAGTCTGCAACAGTTTAAAAGGCGATATTGAAAGAGTATGAGGAATGCGCTATGCACGCTTTCTGTGGAAAGAAAACAGCTCAAGTCTAACTTTTGTTTTGGATAATATGTGTGATTGTGTGCGAGTACTTCCGTTCCAAGGAACCCAAACGCAAACCAGTTCTAGCGTGCTGAAAAAAAAAAAAGAAGATGGGATGAAAGAGCAAAAACAAGCGAGACTAACACAGAACATAAGAAAAGCGGATTTCTGCTACACTCAACGTTCCCCTTCGCCCCGAAAGAAGTGCGACGCGTCTCGATGCGTTTCTCTATTTCTTTTATTCGCTACCCAACTCAGCTGTCCAGTATATTTTCACATATCGAATCTCTGGTTTGCGCGTAAAAGGGGCTCCTCGTTGGAAAACCTCCCAGGTGACTCTCAGCTTAGAAGAAAATTATTATTTTCCGTTTGCTGGTGTTAAGGTGTGTATGTAAGTAAGCATGTTAAATCGCCAATTGCGCAACCACATGTGCCAGCATTCTTTACTGATGATAAACAGCACATGTAAACAGCATAAAATGCGCGTTCTGCAAACAGCGCACAACACCCAACCTTTCCCACAGACGCGTACACGAGAAGCGCAACAATCTCCGTGGCAGGTTGCCTGCACAGACAACTTAGGCCCTTGGCATATGTCCAAAACGTAGCAATCAACAGCAACACTCTTCACTACATAGTCACCGTTCTTTTTTCCTCTCATACACCAACTCAGTAATTACTGTGTGCATCAGATATTTCTATTTCGTTGAAGTTGTACAAATGAAGGTCACATCTGAGAAAGGTCAGAAAGAACGCAGTATTCATAGGATGGTCATCCTGTACACACACGCACACGGTCAGTGGCACAGCAGGCAGGCCCGCTACTCTTGCAACCTTTTGACACACAGTCTCGGACACCGGCAGGCGCGCACAGCGGCACACCCATCCGAGCGGTAACACAGGCTGCTTTCATCTCTCTACTATCCCCGCTTTACACCGAAAAAACTATACTACACATTTTCAGCGCGTTGCGTCAAAAAAGCAATCAATATGAAAACAGAGCTTTCAAGCGGAAAAACAACAGACAACAGCAGGAGCAAGAGAGAGAAAGATTTGTGTGAAATGATAGGAGTGAGACGTGGAAGTGAACAAAAGATCTAAGGGAAGAAGAAGACTATGCACAAGTCTCCACCAAATCGAGGATGTCCGCTCTTTGATGAGAAAAAAAAAGGAGTCTAAAAAGCAAAAAATCAGCCCCTTAGATCAGGCAGCTGTTATGCTGCATTGAGCATCGACTACGAGTAGTTGCGTGTGTATGTACGGCTTCGTTCTTCTTCTTCGTGAAAAGCAGAAGGGGGTGTTGAGAACCAAAATCTTTGTCCGATTGGCTGCTTTGAGATCCGCCCTTTGACTCTAGACATTTATGTATCGGCTTTGAAAATAGATATTCTTTTATTTATGCTCAAATGTACAACTTAGACCGCAGAGTTCAGGATTTGCTGCGTTCAATACTTTGTGAAGAGGAGAAATGAAAAAAAAAAAAATACTGAGTTCAAGCACAGCTTTCAAGAAGGTATGTAACAGGAGCGCTTTGTGTCCCACGGTAGAAGCTGTGTGGACAGAGCCTCTGACAGAGTCATAACGTTTCCCCCCCCCCCCCCCTCATCGCAACACCACACGCCTCACCAGAGCAAAACGAAGCACAACACCTTGGTTTTCCTCACGCGCTCAGCCGTCGTTTGGCTTCATGCCTCGCGCCAACACCGGAAACCCCTTCGGCTGCACCCGCGCGTTGTTGATCTCCAAGACGTCGCCCATCTTCTGGTAATCGAAGCGGCGGCTGTTCTTTCCGTAGGTAGACTGCAACTCCTCCAGCAGCTTCTTCGCGGCAGCCTCGCGATGCCAGCGGTTGGTCAGGCGGAACGTGTGGTTCATGTCATCCAGATCCCCTGTGGGCATCTGATCAACGTAGGGATCCTGGTAGAAGCCCTCCCACTTGAGCTGTTCCTCCGCCTCTGTGTCACTGTTGAAGGTGACGGCGTGTGAGAGAGGACGCTCAACGCTGAGGGGGTCGACCTTGTCATCGCTGGACGTCATGTACTCCTCCATGTGCGGACTAGACTGGCGATAGAGGTGTCGCACGGCTTCGGACATGGGTTGCATCCCAGGCACCAGCGGGTCGCCCTCTCGCATCTGCGGGCGAGACTGCCCATCGCCCATCTCCGCGGCATCCTCGGAAAGCTGCAACTCTTCGGCGTGTGCGCGCTCTCGCAGCTCCTCATCTGAAAGGCGCCGCATCGCGCTCGCATTCAAGAGTGCCTCCTTCTCCTTCTGCTTGGCGCCTTGCTGCACCTCTTCGATGTAGCGCACAAGCGCATCACCATCGAAGCTGGGCGGCAGCAGCAACTGCTTGCGGGACCAGTCCACATCCAGCTCAGGGCTCAGGAGGAAGGTAAACTCATGCCAATCCCAGTGGGCGAGAGCAGGCCCAATGCGGAACAGCTCCTTTGCCCACTCCAGCCTCTGGGCGTAGGTGCAATCGTTGTTGACGAACGCGTCCACGCCGCCTGGCTCGACCATATCGCGAAACTCCTTCAAATGCCACATCGTCGTCTCTAACATCTGCTTCGACACCCGATATAGCTTCCGCTGCAAGTCCAGCTTGCCACTCAGCGCCTGCAACCACTCCCGCAGCTTCGTAGTGGTCTGCATCGCAACGTCCACAATGACTACGCCATTCGCACGCGTTGCGTGCCGCATGCCGAGCTCCAGCGTCAGGTTCGTGAGTCCGTAGCCGCGGAGAAGCTCCTTGTTGCGGTGAAGAAGGCGCAGCGTTGCCACGGCATCTTTGTGCGAGCAGGAAATAAGGACGTCGTCAAGATCCAGAGCGGTGCTCAGCTCCGTAATGAGCTGCTCCACCTCCGTGGCGAACGAAGTCGCCGACATGCGGCACTTCGCGATGGCCGCGGCGTTCTGATGGAGAAAGCTCACAAACTGCATCGGCGTGAAGTCCCACGGCACAGTGAGTCCGCCGGTGATGCTGCCGCCGATGTCAAAGTGATCGTCGATAATTAAGGGCATCGACTCCCACTGCTCGTAATGGAGCTCGCCGAGGTGGCTGCGAAGAGTCAGAAGCGCCGCCGAGCACTGCAGAGGGGAGAGGGTCTTGGCGAAGAGAACGTGGTCGGCATCCATCAGCTCCTCCATGGTGGGCACAGAGGTGAGTGTCCACTGCGTGTCCATGGCCTCGCTCGCCTCGTCCAACAGGGTCTTGCCGGCACCGCGGCTACCCTTCTTGTTTTTCAGTCGCGGGTCTTGTCGGCGGCGGAGTGGCTTTGCCTCACGCCGCGCTGATGCGGCGTCCTCGGCAACAGAGAGAGACTCCGTGACCGAGTCAATGCACTCCGCGCGCCGCAGCAGATCGCGCAGAAACTTGTTTACGGAGCGCTCCACAAGCCCCCTGTTTGACTCGCTCGCCACAAAGCCCTGGGGCAGCTCAAATGTCGAGTTAATCACCGCTGTTTGTCCGTTCAAAGAGGCAGAAGACACCTCGCCTCCCTCAGGACCCTGAAACCCGCGTTTGGTGAAAGAAGACTGCTGTGGGCGACCAGCCACCCCGGCGGAGGTGTCCTCGCCAATGCCACGTGTCGCTACCGGAGCAGCGGCGGCCGTCGACGAGCTAGATTCGCTATCATCAAGGCGGCGGTAGAACGTAAAGGAGATGGCCGTCGAGGGAGGTGGGCGCAGTGTTCCTTGCTTAAACTCACGTGCCCACGCAAGCAGCTCGTTGAGCTGGGCCACAGCATTCTGATTCACCGTCTGCTGCTGCACGTCGTGGTGGAAAAAGTCGGGGTGGACCTTCAAAAAGAAGGCGTTCAGCGCTTTCTTGTACATGTGGGCAAACACAGCGCGACTCCGCCTGCTAAGACAAAAGAAAGCGGAAGGGCAACGCCTCTGTTTTACGGATCTGCTTCTGCCTTACAAACTCTAAATCTCTACCTCGCGGTCGCTTTGTGCGGCTTCGCGAAAGAGATGTATGGAGGAAAGAAAAGAAGCAACTCTTCCATGTAGAAGGGGAAGAGAAAAAAAATAAGATAGGGGAGAGAGGAAAAAACAAAAAGCAGTGGAGGTATGCTACAAAAAATTTCGAGCGGGCTGTGCTTCAGGAAGTGCGTTGCGACAAACAGAATGAACAACCAGTCGAGGCAACCGTGCGTGGCTAGCTCTTCAGTTGTTCTCGTTCCTTCAGACTTCTCCATAACATTCTGTATTAGCTTGATGAAGGCCAACGAGCCACTCGGCTATTGCGAAACAAAGCCTTGGGCAAATTTTACGAAACTGCATCTACTTCATGTGATTTGATCTCCCACTTGAAGGGGAATATACAGCCTTGGTGATCGGATGGTGATGACGGGTACATCGCAAGAAGTTTTCTGATTGGCCATTTAAAATGTCAAGAGCGCCACAACAAACGTGCCCGGCAATCTAATGTTGTTGCTGTTGTTGTTAATTGGGCAACAGTTGACGCTTGCCCCAGTAGTCTTTCCCACCAGGCTTTTTAACATCAAGAGAAACAGAAAGTGAAATGCGTGACATCAAAATCAGCCGGCAATGTCAAATGTGCGGTGCCCCGAGGAGTCATAGTAAAGAAAATGAGACGAGAACGGCAAAAAAATATATAAGTCCAACGGCGCACTGAAAAAGACCACATACGTAAGTCTATTAGCAGAGTAATGATGAACAAAAGCGCAATCCTCTTCAAATGGGAGTGATGAAGCGTTCTCTCTTTCCCTCTACCCCTTGCCCCCTTCTCTTACTGCGCGAAAGGAGGTGGGGCAGATACGTGTGCGTTGGACATGGACTTCCTCACCGCTTGAGTGGCGCGGCGAATACTGTTCTTCAGCAGCCGTAGTGCCTCCTGCACGTGTTTGGCACTCTTCATCTCGATGTCCAGCGTCAGCGAACGCTGACACAGCTGGTACACCGTTTCCTGCGCCACCTGATGCGTTCCAGCGCTGCCCCGCGACGTGTTGCTGGCATCATCCCCGCCATTGCTGCTGCCACCGCCTCCTAAAAGACGCGCCGCTTTCGACAGCGTCGTCGGAGACGTGACGGTCAGCAGTGCCCCGGCCATCAACGTCTTCTCGATGTCGCTGGACGATGAGCCGACCTCGTTGGGGCTAAATGGACGCTGAATGGAAATGATGAGGTGCGACGCCGCGGACTTTGCGCTGTCGCGCTTCCCGCGCGAGGCTTTTGAGATCTGCGACGCGGTGGTGCCGGGTGGGTGGAAGGCGCCGCTACCCTCCGCCGTCATCGCGTTCACCATCGAGGAGTGCAGCGACGATGTCTCGTTGCTCTGATGACCGACCTCGTCGCCGGACGCGCATTCGAAGCCGAAGCCGACGGGGTGCACAATCATCTGTGCCCGGCGCGAGCTGCGGCCCAACGTGCGACTCTTCTCGAAAGTGAGCACAAATAGAATCTCCCACTCCAGCGAGAGCTCGACCTTCTGCGTGCCCCACTTGCCCCGGCCGATCACCGTCTTCTGCTGATGTTGCGGTTCCAGTGGAACACTGCCCAGCGCCACGCCGTCGTAGGCCACACGCATCAACCGCTTGTACTTGCCCTCCAACACGCGCTCGTAGTCGGTCCTCCCTCTGTCGGCGCCGGAATGCCCAATCGACGATCCGCTGACTTGTCTCGAAAGATTCGCGTTGGATGCCGGGCTGGAGAGTGCGCCACGACGGTCTTGCGGAGGCAGCAGGTCCAGCGCATGCGGGAAGCGCTGCGGCGGCTCCGGTGCGCCGGCGTTTCCACGTAGGTTTCGCGGAGGCATCTGCGGAGACGGCGACGTCGGCGTCAGCGATGCTGCAGCAGCAGCAGCAGCAGCAGTCTCACTCTCCTTCGGAGACGCCTGCATGTTAACACCCTTCATGGCAAACTTGCTGCCCTCCAGCGTCAGCTGTGTGTGCGGCGGTGGTGAGAGGCTGGACCGGCGCGTCATGGCCGGGGACGCCGACGCGCTTGTCAGCGGGGAAAGTGCACCGGGGTCGGAGTCCGCATCCCCACGCCGGTCTCGCTCACGCGACTCGGACAGGCGCAGCGAGTGCCGCTCGCCAACGCCAGTAGCGCTGCTGCTGTTGTTGTTCGTGGTACTGTTAAACCCGGCAGGGTAGTACTGCGGGTTCCGCGTGTTGGGCGTGGAGGGCGACCGCGCCGCAACGGACGGGGTGGAGCCGCGCAGCACGACAACTGGGCCGGCCTCGCTGGTCGGCTCCTCCGTCACCTCGTCAAAGGAAATGCTGCTGGTGTGGGTGATGGGGTTGGGTGGGGTGCGGGGTCGACGTGGGTGCGGCGGGGGACGGCCCTGCAGCAGGGAGGTCGTTGTGGCAGAGTTGAGCTTCGCGTTGTGGCCACTACCACTTTTTCGCGTCTCTGGCGAACTGATTGCCCGGGGTGTGGCCTCACCGCCGCCCATTCTATCGTTGCCGCTCGCACGACCGGTGCCATTACTGCGCACGTCTCCGTCTTCGACACCGGTGGTGTCCCTCTCCGGCATAACGCGGTCGTTGGCCATCGTGGGTGATGTCACGTCGATGGAAGCCGTTGCCTTCAGGCCATTACCTCGCGTCTCCGCACCAGGCGAGACCTCTGCTGGCGTACTCGGGGAAGGAGGTGTGGCGCCAACTGTGAGGTCCCTCCACGACGTGATGCCCAACTCGTGCTCCAGCGCGGTGGTGCTGCCGTGGTAGTAATGCACCAGCGACCCGATGCTGCCGTAACTCTTCACCAACCTCGACTGCACAGCCAGGCGGGACGCCAGATAGGTCTCTATTTGGGCGACGGTGTCGGCCGCCAGCTGGTGCCGCCGCAGCAAACGTGTGAGGCGGGGAAAGTAGAAGCGGTCGGACTGCTCCACGGTGAGGGGGACCATGTTGCCGCCGCGCCCGCCGCTGCTCGCACCCCGACGCACGCCGTGGTTGCTCTCTTGTAGACGGTTCGCCAGAGTGGCGCGGCGCTCGTTGGTCTGTACCTGCACCTGCAGCATGGCGGTGGCCGCGCCGCTGTCGCCGTGCAGGGTGACAGACAAGACGGCGTGCTTCCGATCCTCGTCCGGGGGCTGCAGAAGCGCCAGGAAATCATCGCAGAGGCAGTCACGTGCCTCCTGCGCGAGGGAGGCGGAGGTTGGCGAAGTTGGCGAGGTCGGCGAGCGCGCCTCGGCGCTGGCAGTGTCGCTGGCCATGGCCGAGTGCAGCAGGCGCCATGCTCGGCACACTGCCGTGCCCTCCTGGTGAGTGTAGGACAAGGTGAAAGTCTTGACGCGGCCCTCCAACTCGCTGGGGCGGCGACGCACACGAACCGGCGAGGAGACCACAGGAGCATCATATTCGGCCTCTGCCTTAGCAGCAACGATCGCAGCAGCGCTGAGTGACGAAGGCAATGCCAGCGACGAAATCCCTCCGTCCTTCGCAGACACCACGCGCTGCCTTGACCCCAGCGAGGACGGGCTGTCACTCTGTGTGCCGTCCTTCCCTCTGCTTTCCGGGCTGCTGCCCAGGCTGCCCCCCTCCAGCTGAAGTTCCTTCCCGCTCCGTACGATACTGGCCTGCTCGCCGCGATGGGGCCGCAACGTGGCAGCAGCAGGCACAGCGGCGTTGCCTTCCTCCGCGTCCTTGACCGGAATCGCTTCTTTCAGCTCCGCGGCAGGGGTGACGGCGCACGTGCGCTTCCGAGAGCGAACTTCGTCACTCGGTGATGAAGGGCCCAGCAGTTGGTCGGTCAGCACCGCATCATCCTCTCTGTGAGCTGCTGGAGGCAGAGTAGGAGAGACTATCTTATGTGGCTTAAGTTCTGAAGGCTGCTGTGCTTGCTCCGCCTGCGGCACCTCTGCTGCTTTCGGAGGCTCCTCTGCACTTTTCGCCTCGAAGAGTTGCGGCATGGGCGAGGATGGCGCCTCCGCTCTTTGCAACCGGTCCTGGCCGCGCATCTGCTTCTCCGGCGTCCCCGCACTCGTCGTCCCGCGCTCCTCCCTGTCTTCGCCGTCGCTGTCCGTCAGCTCTTCGAAGCGACGAATCCGTTTAATGCGAAGCGTAGAAAATGCACCGCCGACGCTTGAACTTTGCACGGGGGGAACGGCTGCCGTTGCCGCGTTCGACTCCACAGATGCAGCTGCTGGCGACACGGGTCTTGCCTTCACTTCCGCTTCTTTCATACTCCCGAAATGGCCCTCGATGGGACTTGAATTTGTAGCTGCTGGTGGCGACAAGTGCGAGGATGGCGCCGCAGCCGCAGCGTCGCCTGCTCTGCCTTCACTTACGCCTGCTGCGTTGACACTTTTGGCGTTGTTGGTGATCCCTCTCTGCGCATTAGTGCTGCCGGCGTAGAGGTCAACAACTGGCAGACTCTGAGGGCTCTTGGTGAGCGAGAGCGTTTCCACCGGAGACATAGCGGAGCCGCTGGCACCATCGCCTTTCTCCTTCTTCTCATACTGCGACCTGCGAGACTCGTCTTCGGAGGCTGATATGGCCGAGTACATGTCGTCCCCTTCCTCAGCGCCTTGTGGATTGAAGACAACGGCTGCCCCGAGCTTACTTCCCGCGCCACTTGTTTGACTATTTGGTGAGGTTAGAAGTTGATTTTGCACTACACCACTGCGTGGCACCTCAACGTGGGCGTCAGCGGCAAGACCCATCTCCTTCCAAAGCCGCGAGTGCAGCTGTGCGAGGGATGCCAAGCAAGAGGCGTCGTCGACAACCTCTCTACCAAAAACATCATCTCCTTCCTCCTCGACACCAAAGTGATTTGCGTGCACAGCTGCCGCGGCAGAGCCCGCGTAGAGCGCGTCTAGCCTTGCACGCACAGCTGGTGAGGCACGGGCCGCCCGCTCCACAGCCTGCACCGGGTCCCACTCCACTACCCCCGCGCCACTGCTATCTCTGCTGCTCGCCTTCCCCTTCACGCTCCTCTCCATGACGTGTGCGCGCAGCCATTGTAGCAGGTTCGCAAAGCGCACGCACTGGGCAGCCCAAGATACGTTCAGCACCTCCTGCAAACGCTGCGCCATCCGCGCCTTGCGCTCGTTGGTCGTCATCTCAAAGCGCATCCAGTGCGCCTCTGCTATGTCTGCTGCATTGGACAGGACAGGCGGGAGGTACCGCACGGACTCCACCACAACTGCAGCGGGGGAGGCAGCGCCACCACGCGGGGACACCGCACCGCCATCCTCGTGGTTGCTCTCGTCGCCATCGGGGTACGCTGTAGCCCGCGCACACGCCCGCTGCAGCGCGCTCAGAAGATCCTGGGCGAGCGCCGCACGTGCGCCTTCACCGAGTGCGTCCGGGGCAGGTCGCAGCAGCACGCTGAGAGCCCGACAAAGGAGGTGCCCGGCGGGGTGGTCGTAGGAAAGCACGAAGGTGCGAATCTGCCGTGCCTTTGCACGCCGCTTGCCTGAGTGCGCGGTGGAGCTGTTTAGGTTGTCCTTCTCAACATCACCACCGGCATATTCGTTTTTTCCAGCAGTTGCAACCCCAGAAGTAGCAGCTGCATGGCCGCCACCGACTTCAGCATTCTCTCTATCACGACCCATTTCGCCAATATTGCTGTTGTTGGTTCCAACAGCTTCCCTGCTGCTGTTTGGGCCACCGTCAGACTCCGCTGCTCTCAGCCCATGAGACGGCGGTGCCTTGTCCATGAAGAGAGAGCCAAGTGAGGCGCCGGTAACGGAGGCCAGGCTGCCGCGCCGCGATGGCTGCTGGGCAGCCAATGCCAGCCGCTGAATCGCTGCTTCTTGTTGCTGCTGCTGCTGATCTCCCTCTTCATTCGGCTGGTGTCCGGTGCGGAGCGTCTCCGCGGATCGCGACAGTATCGACGGCGGAGGAGGAAAGGACAGCGAAGACATCAGCGGGTGCAGGGGGCCCGATTGCACCAGCCCGTTTGCATCGTCAGCGACGCCGCCCACCACTGAATTAATCGACGGTCGGTGTGGCAGCCGCACGTCAGGCGTGGTAGCGGACGACGCGGGATGCTGCAGCTGCAGCTGGCTGCGTGGGTGCGCCGGCGGTGCACGTGGCGCATCCAACGTAGAGAAGAGCGTGCGTTGCGCGCCAGATGGAAGCGTAGATGCTGGTGGTGTGGCACGACGCCGTTGCGGAGGGACACCGTCCGCAAAGGTCACCGTGGAAAGAAAAGGCCCATGCAGCGGAGGCTGGTCTGCGAGGTAAGACGTGGATGCGTCCGCGTGCGACTCCGATTGAGGGTCCCCGCCCACCACACGGCCCACCTCACTTTTGGGTACATAAAAGCGGCTGCGGGGGCAGGTGCAGAAGACGTCGCCGCTCTCGTCGCAGCCAGCGTAGAACACGCTCATGCTACCGCCATTGACGGAGAGCCCACGCCCACGACCCGAGTTGGTATGTTGTTGACTGCCAACGCCACCGCCGCCACTGCCGCTGGTGCTGCTGCCACTTCCTAGAGTCCTTGCTGGTGGCGCGCTAAAATACACGGTTAACGGCGGAGCCTCAGCCTCAGTGGAGCCGCGTGCCGCCGAGCGCAGCGTGGCACGACGCAGAACAGCTGCTTCGGCGGCGGTGCACACCTCGCTCAAATACGCGTTGCACTCGCGCGTGTTTGAACTCGGTGCACGGGTACCGCCGCTCCCCATGAGCTCAGTTTGCGCGTCACCCTCGATCGTTCCGTCCGTGATGTAGCCGCTGATCCTGTCCACGTCCCTGTCTTCGTCCTCCGCGCCTTCAACACCGGCGTTGCGCTGCAGGGCCAAGGCCGTCAAGTGCGCAATCGCCGTCGACGGCTGCGCCGCCGTCTTTTTCGTTGACTCTGGTCCAGTCGCCGCCGCACTTTCCTCCGCGATGTCCTCCAAAAGAAAAGACGAGAGTACTCGCACACACCCGCGAGCCGTCAGCAAATTGTCCGATAGATTCAGCACCGTCAGCGAAGCTAGCATTCCGGTTCTGGCGCGACCTCGGCGCACGCTGACACAGAGGCCACGGGCGCCCGCGTCCGTCAGACCGGTTTTGCTGAGGTCCAGCTCGCGCAGGTGAGCGAAGGCTGCGGGAACGACTCGCTGCCGCACCACGGCGTTGTGCGACGCGTGCGCCATCAACTCACTAAAAATGTCGCCCACACGTGTCTGCCCTGCCACCGTGGCGGTGTCCAGCACGAACTCCACCTCCCCTTGGTCCTCAAGGTACATGTGCAACCCGCGCTGCACCGCTGGTCCGCGCAGCCGCTGCTCGACTGCATCGCGGCGGTTCGCCTCTGCGACGAGCCGCTGCTGTTCCTGTGGAGGCACAAGGGACCACTCAAAGGTGTCAGAGAGATCCACGAGGTCGAGAAGGGGGCAGCTGAAGAAGATATTCAGCAGCAGCTCCCGGCAGCCTACGGGTGAGCAGGTCTGGCTCAGCGGCACACTGTGGAAGACGATGGTGGACAGAGGGCAAGAGGTGGCGAAGCCCCTCACATCGCTGAAGGCAGCGTGCTGCCGCCGCATCAGCGCACCCGACAAAATCAGCGGTGTTTTGGCAAGGCGCAGCCGTCGCGGTGCGGGACCGAGCCGATAGGTCCGTGTTTGTTGTGGCCGGCCGCTGTTACCACCATCCTCCGCGCCTGGCTCATTGTTGGCCACGTCAAGCGCTTCTTGGTAAGCGGTCGGAGGTAGAGGTAGCAGCGATGTGACACCCGCGACGTTGTGCGAAAGGAGGACGACGCGGAGTCGATGCGTGCGGCTAGCAGCTGCGAGGATGTCCGACAGCCCACGCGCAGAGGCACGGCAGTCGCGGAGGTCGAGGAGGACAGGGCCTAATGGCAGTTCCGCCAACGCCTGCAAAGCCGCCGTCCTCTCCTCCTTCTCCTGGCCAGGCTTTCTGTCGCGCTGCGAGAGTGCTGCGGCGCGGCCCCCATCTTGAAGGAGACGGTAGTGATGACGCAGCGTCCTGGGGAACAGCTCTGGGTCCTCCCTCAGCGACTCCACGTTCATCTTCGAGAGATAGATGGCAAGAGTTTGCATGCCGTAGTCCTTCAAGGGGTTCCCTAACAGCCTTACTTCCTCCAGCGAGTCCGCCATCCACAGCAGCATCTTGCCCAGATGGTTGCAGCTGCGCTGCGTGATGGCGTTTCCGCTGAGGTCGAGCACGCGCAAGAGTTGCAGAGAGGCAGCGCGAGTTGGTGATGATGCTCCCGATGCTGCCGCTGCTGCTGGCGGAGGATGAGCGCCATCAACGGGAGACGACGCCAAGCCTGCGGGGGATAACGAGCGCGCTGGCCGTGGTGAGCCACGCTTTGCTGACGACGGCAGCGATGTACGAGAGGCGTGCGTGTTGGTGCAGAGGCCGCAGCAGCCTCGCACGAGCTCTGCAACTTCCTCGTCGTTGAGTCCCATCTGCACAAGGCGCAGCGTCTCGAGCGATTGCAGTTGGGGCAGAATCTCAAGCGTAAACCACGACCACTGCTCTCGCTGCATGCGATAGCAGGTCAGGTCCAGCGCGGTGATCTGCGTTGCGTGGGTGTGGCGCCGGAGGTGCACCTGCAACCCCACCCAACCCACCGTGCCCTCTAAGGAGAAATGGTTGTACTCCTCCGTGAGAGAGCGAAGCGTGAGATGGCTGAGTTGGAAAGGATCCGCAGGCGCGTCAAAGGCATCCGAAATGGGCGGTTGTAGGACTTGTGAAGTGCCGCCACGATGGTTGGCAGCGTCATTGCCTTCTGTCACGATGGCAGCGGCGTGGGCCGGCGGCTGCGGAGTCCACACATCTGTAGCGGAAGCACGCGGAGTGCCGCGTGTGGCGTTGCCTTGACCACTTCGCCCCGCTGGTGCGGCGGCTCTCTGCTCATACGCGGGCATCTGCCACAATGCTGGCGGTGCCGCAGAGTTGGGACCCGATACAAAGTCGGAGCGCGTGTCCGTCGTCGTGCTGCCACCAGCTGTAAATGCACCTGGGATTGCCTCTGAGGTGCCTTGACGGATGCCCACAAGTGCCGGTGGAGGGCGTAGTAGTGAAACTGGACCAGCGCCGCCTTTGCTGCCCTGACCGACAGCCGCAGCCGCGTCAAACGCGTTCGCAACGGTAGGCGGTGGCAACCAGGCGGCTAAAGCAGATCTTTGTGGTACTGCAGGGGCAAGCGAGGAAGCGAACGCGGCATTGTGCTCCCGTGAGGGCAGCCAACTCTTTGAAGCAGAGATGGTCTCCCAACTCGCCGGTTGCCTTCCTCGCTCGATTTCCAACGTGCGTTGCGGCGTTGCATGAAAGCTTGTCTGCGGCTGCTGCTGCACCGGGCTGTGTCGCCTCACGCCGCTCGACGCAGTAGGAGAAGGAGACGACGCTGCTGAGGCGCGAGGTGCGCTGGCAGACTCGCTGCGATACCGAATCTTTGGAGTCAAGCCTCCTCTCTCGGCGGCTTGTGCACGCAACCCATTGCCCTCTGTTGCAGGGCGGAGGCTGTGTGACCTCCACGCTGGTGTGCGTACAGGCGCCTCCTCTGTGGAAGGCCGCCAGGTAAAAGGCGTTGTGTTTGTCGCACTGCCAACACCGGCGCCACCGTACCGCACAGACGGCCTCCACAACGACTGCTGCCAGGTAGCAGACACAAGCCCGGGAGGTGCCATCGTGGCCGATCGGTCGACTGACGCATCTCGCGAGCTCGACGGCACAGGGACGGGTTGAGGGGCGATGAAGCTCGGTTGTGGCTCCTCATCCGAGTCCTCGGCAGCAACTGTCGCCGCTACAGCTCCCTTTGGTGCGGAGGCGCCACTTTTTGTGTGACGACTACTGCTGCTCCCGCTGCTGTTGCTGGCCTTGGGGCTACACTGCGCTTCGTCGCGGATGTGCGGTGCATCTGCGGTCAGTGAAGGACCATCTTGTCTTGTCTCGGCGGTCGGTCGAGGGGGCGGGGTGGTGGCCACCGTAAAGCTGTTCAGAAGCGACCTGGCCGGCCCTTCTACACTTCGGCTCATTTCGATTAGTTGCTTGGCGGCCAAAAAAAAAAAAAAATTGAAAAAGTTGTCGAGTCACAATACGCAGAAAAACTAAAAAGATAAAAAATAGTCTAGCCTAATACACAAAGAGGACCAAAACAAAATTGAACACTTCTTTTTAATCTGATTTTTTTTCCAAAAAACGAAAATCTAGTGTAAACTGAAATATATTGCAGATGTATGTGGCGCTGATGCCTAAATAAGCCGTGCGCCTTTCTTTTTTTTTTTTTTTCAAAGACGATGCGATAGTGGAGTGGCAGCAGCTCTGGCTTGAGGTAGAAAGACAGGTAGCTCTCTCTTCTCGTTGAGCTTGACCTGCTCAATAAATGTTTGTGTGTGTGCAGTACAGGTACAGAAAAGGAGAGCGATATGCGTTATACGCGCTTTGTTTCACCGTATTGCTTCTACAACGAGAGAGAGCAGCTACCTTAAGGGTCAAGCATGCACGACTTAAAAGCAAAACCAAATAGTAATCCACGTATTTTTTTTTCTTCTTATAGAGCGCGAACTGGGTTGTTTACAATCAGTAGTAGAGCAGCTTATCGCTCTACTCCACTGCGAACAAAAATGGTGGGCTACTCTTCGCTTCTTTGTACTTCACCTACGCGATTCACGATTACAAGGAAAAAGGGAGATTGTAGTATATGAATAGACTGATTGAGTTCGTAAGAGCATTAAGGGTACGCAGCACAACCTGCGCAGAGAACGGCAATAAATAGAAATACAGAAAAATTGAGAGAAAAGTTGTGGAGTACTGGACCGATTCGTGAAATCGGAGAAAAGAAAGTGGAGAAAGAAGTTGGCGAGAATGTGAAATAAAAGCGATCATTATATGCGCGTTGCGACATGACATACTAAAATCGAGAACAATAAGAAAATCCCGCGATGCGGCGTCAGGTATAGTGAGGTAACGTGGGCAGTCATAAGCATAGCACTAGCAAACAAGCGATGTTTCTTGTTTTGTTTTGTTTTTCATTGCACAATACTTTCAAATATCTTCCTTTTTTTTGCAGACAGGACTTTTTTTTTCTAAACGCTGCTGTTCCCCCTCTTTTTTTTATGTGCTAGATAAGCAGTCCACTTGGTGCTGGACGCAGCGCGACCCGGCTAAAATAAAAATAAACACTTTTTGCTGATGTTGTTGTTTAGCTTCAGTACTGTATGCGAGTACGCCGCACATGCCTCCATTGAAATGGCGAAAACCCTTTAAAAATTTGAAATAGAGGTGTAGCAACTCAAGCAGTCACTACGATAGAGAGATATAGAAAGCGCATCTCAGCAGATTTCGGACGCTTTGCTCTTCACGCGATCACAAATTTGAGAAGAAGAAGAAAATAGAAATTTAGCTGCGTAGCTACGCATTGCGCGTATTTCTGCTATTTGCATATGCATTCGTTTATAGAAAGAAAGCATGTTGGCCTCCTTTATCTTTCTTTTTTTCTTTGGCGCCACATCCGACGGTGTCCAACATAACCACAACAAAAAAGGTGAAATGTGTTCACTGAAAGAGAAGCAATCCACAGTATCAGAGAACAAAAAGAAAATAACACCTGTCAAAAGCTTTGTTCCCCCTCGTGCCTCCCTCGTAAGATAACTACTGAGAAAAAACAAAAAGCAGGGGGAAAACTTCCGAGCACTATGTGTTGTTCTTCACGCCTCTTACTTCCGCTTCTTGAGCATCACGAGCGCTACCGTGGCCAAGACACAGACGCCGCTGAAGGCCAGCGGCGCCACTGTCTGCCACGCAACTCCTTCCTCTGATTTCGCCGCCTTTCCCGTCGCTGCCACTCCCTTACCGTTTTGTGACGCTACAGTGGGGCCGGTCGATCCAGCCGCAGACGTCGACGCAGCAGGCTTCGTCGCCGCAGAGCCTGACCGATCGTTGCTGCGCACCGCCCCACCGCCGGCACCACTTGTGCTGCCGATGTTCTTATTATCGTTATTGGCAGTGTTGCTACTACTGCGTCCTCCGCCCTGCACAATGACACGTGAGTACTCCGGCAGCTCATCCCAGGTCACGTCCTCGTCGAGCACAACCGGCTGCGGCATCGCCTCCACAGCAAGCCGAGACGCCTTGACCAAGAACCGCGATGGCACAGCGCGGATGTCGATGATCTCCACCTGGTAGTTCTCCAGAGGTTGAAAGATGCTGGCGAAGGCGTCGTAGAGGGGATACAGGTCTACACGTTTGCGCATAGCCTCCCAGATGGACATGGTTTCCAGCAGCTCCAACCCTTCCCCGCGCTTCAGCAGCAGGTCTGTGATGTCCTTCACCACGTCGTCCTCGTACAGCGCCTCAGAGCGGGAGTTGGGCGTCTCCTCCGGGCACAGGGCCAGCACCTCTTTTCGGTACTCCTTGCACGCTACATAACAGTAGGGCACGGCGTAACGCTTCCAGGTAGGACCGTAGCCGATGTGAATGGCGTAGGCGGACGGCATCGCCTGAAGAACCAGGGAGAAGTCGTAGTGGAACTCCATCAGCTCGCCTGGGGCGACGTCGTGGAAGTGGCGTGGGCGGTAGTTCGTGACGAGCGGGGCCACGATGAACTGCGCGATGGCGGTCTCCGGGTGGCCGCTCTTGCCAAACCGTTGATCGACCTTGATGTGCGGCAGCGACGTCTTGCACTTGTCCCGCAGTGGGGCCATGAAGGGCGACACGCTGTGCAGGAGCGCGTTGGCGAAAGCCTCAAAGGCGCTACGCTGCGACTGCTCCTGACGCTGCTGAGCCTTGGTCAGCTTCTTCCAGTGGTGCTTCTTGCTGGCGTCCGTGGTGGCTAAGGTGGGGGCCATGCTCGCGCTATCGTCAGGGTCCGCCATAGCCGCAGCAGCAGCAGCAGCGCTGCTCGTGCTGGCAACACCCATCGTCGTCGGCTTCCGCGCCGCTGCCGCCGCTCCCTTGACGGCGCTCGCGTAGGTCGTGGGCAGCGGCACCGCACTCGGCTTCGCCTCCGACGCAGCCCCTCCAGCAGACGCAGCAGCAGCACCGGCCGGCACGGCAGCACCGCCGGCGCTGGCGTTTGCATTCGCCGCAGCCACCGCAGCCGCGGCGGCGGATTCGTCGCCGTCCAGGCCGTTAAGCTGGCGGTCGATCATCTCCCCTGTCAGCTCCATCAGCTTCTTGTACTCCGCATCCCAGTCAATATTAGCGAGCTCTTCGGCGATGGTGGGATCGCCGCCTGTCATGTAGCTCGGGATATACGAGGGTGGCGTACTGTTCAAAGCTGTCGCAGCACCAGCCACGCCAGCGACCGGCGGTGTGCCGGTGTAGCCACCTCGAGGGCCCTCATAACTCTCCGCCTCGTCGGGCAGTGCTGTCGCGGGTGGGAGGGCAAGATCGAACATGCCGTGCTCATTGTTTCCTGTCGGCTTCCACTCCGTCGCGTTTGGATTAAGATGCGACATATTTGCCCTTCTTCTCCTATTCAACCGATTAGATGACGCTTCTATGTGTTTGCTGGTTTTTGTTTTTTTCTTTGGAGGTACCCAAGACAGAGAGAGAGAGAGAAATGCAGCACGTACGTGAAGCTGTGGTGTGTATTACAAACTCAAAGGGTTTGGAAAGCGCAGCGTTGGCGTATGATGTTGAAAAGATAACCAAAAGGAAAAAAAAATACGATCTTGACCACAAGAACAGGGTGAAGGAGAAAAACAAAAATACAAAATGAAGTCCCAGAAGCAACGAAAAGCGCGCTATTTTAACAGCTTTAGTTGTTGGTGGATGCACTGCACACAACAGGAGAAACACAAAGACCTACGAAAGAAAAGAAGGCAAACAGAGAGCGCGAAATATACACGAGGTGAACTTTCAGCTTAATTTGTCTTGGCAGCCGCTGTTCAGTTGCTTTTGCAGACAATGTGCCCCAGCAGGCATGGTTTTCCCTATCATAGCACACACGCCGTTTGTGGAGAGGGGAGGGAAAACAAGAAAAGAATGGGTAAACCACCACTTTCGCCTATGGGTCAGACTAATCATAATGATAAACAGCATGCCTGCCCGTTGATTTTTTTTTTTTTGGGGGGGGGAGCTTCTGTTCCCACAGAGGAGTAGTGACTCGACCATCAGGTTGAAAAGAGTCAAATAAAAAAAAAGTGTCTTTTCTAGATAAAAAAACTCTGAAAAATAATGTGTATTTTTTCTTTTTTTGCTAGCGTATTGTGTGTACATGTGTATTTTGGATTGTCTCCGTACCTGTTACGGAAATGGCTTCCTGGTGCACCCCATTACAACGACGAGATACATCTCGCTTTCAGCCTTCCTGCCCCGTGTATGTCGGGTTTTTTTTTCTGTTGGACGGGAAAGCCAGTCTTGTCTATTTAAAACCAGCAACACTAAGAATCAAAATTGCGGTATTGTAAATACAACGGACACTCAAACAAAATAAGTACCTGCATCAAAATACACAACACAGTTTAAGCTTTTTGGGGAGATATTTCCGTGGCTTGTGTAAATCGGTCGAGCAGCGGGCGATGGAGATACCGTACAATCAACAACGTGACGTCTGAGAAAGCAAACCAAGACCACAACACAAACCACACAAGTTTTTTTCAGCTGTGTGAATCAAAACAAAGATGAAATGTAAGATGCCGCAAAAAGGCGCAACAAGTCTTCGAGACAGGCAAAAAAAAGGAGTTCAAAAAGAACGATTGGCTGACGCTGCTCTTGTCTTCCCTCAGGCTACGGTGCATGGGTACTGTCTTGAAGATCATGATGTGGCCTTGTTTGTCATTTTATTTTTTCTCTAATCTCCTCTTCTGTGATTGCCTTGGTCTACGCTGAAAGGGTGGTGTCCTTCCAGCTTGGCGAGAAGAACGTGTCGAAGACCTTGGAGGGCATGTAGGTGTTGTACTCCATGACGTGTGGCTCATCACGCTCCCAGCACGCCTTGAAGTACAGCAGCAGCGCGTGGTGCAGGGCGAACAAGCCTGCCTCGCCACTTGTAAGAGGGCCGCACGACTCCCAGAAGGCAGCGGTGTCCTCGGCGCCCGTGTTGGCCAGCGTCACGCCCTTCTGCGCTGCAAAGGCGCGTCGACTAGTAATTTTCGCCGTCGCGTCACCCGCGGCACCCTGGCGCAGCGTGTCGTAGATGAGCTCTAGGTGCGGCAGGTAGAGTGGGTGGTCCTGCTCCAGCAGCAGCTGCGTTGAAAACTGGATGCTGACCACCGCGAGGAGGTACCAGCTGTGTTTATTCTCGCGTTGAATGCGCTCATTGTAGGCCATCATCTCCCTGAAGGCGGTGTTGTGCGTCTGCGCGAAGTGCACGAGCTGGCGCAGCGCTAGCACGCCACCGCCGCGAAGGTCGGTGACCGGATCCTCGCCCTGGAAGCCGAGCGCACCCCACTGGGGACCGAGACGGCTGTACCCCGTCGCCGGCTTACCCGACGCCATCCACAGCTGCTGCAAAAGATTGATGTGGCTCCGGTTGTCATTGTCAAACGCGCTCGCCCGCTCCACGTTCATGCGGCGCACGGAAAGGTCGGAGGCCATCAGTTGAGTGAAGAGCTCGTGCTCCATGCGCAGCGACGCAGGCACGTTCGCTTGTGGTTGCTGCTGCGCAGGAGAGAGCTGGCGGTGTACGGCGGGCAGATAGCTCACCTGGATGTAGTGCAGGACGGAGTAGGGGATACGCACCAGGTGGGCATTCGACGGCGGCAACTTGCGCGACGTCCCCCCCTCCCCCTGCTGCTCCTGCTGCTGCTGCACCTCCGTGACGCCCAAGCGGGCAGCCTGCGGCACCGGGGCAGCTGGCGGGCCGCGCAGAAAGGCGACAAGCTCTCCACAGGTCGTGCAGCGGCCACTGCGGACCGCCTCGAGGGCCTCGGCGATGGCCTGGCGGGGAACGTCAACGGCGGCATCGGAGCGAAAAGCGCGGCGGCCGCCGCCCCCACTGCGTCCGCCGTTGGATGACAGCGCGAGGAGCGTCAGACCTGCACCAAGGGCCGCGGCGGCGGTGACGGCGGCAGCGATGATTTGTGGGACACGGCTGCTGCCGCCACTCGTTGAAGTGGATAGAGAGGAGCTCATCTGATAAGTATGTATATACAAATATATTTATTTTTTTTAGGTGTTGGCCAATGGTAAAGAAGTAAGAGCTCAAAAAGCTGGAAGGTGAAAAAGAAAAACGATGACGGGTTTTTCTTTTCTTTTTTGCTGATGGGCTTGGTCTTTCGTATCCGTGCTTGCTGGGCAAAGAATGTGCAATTAGGAACGCGCCACCTGATGCAATGTTTGGGTGTGTATATCAAAGTACTTATTTTTTTCTTGTGTGTGTGTGTGTACGTGTAGAGCTATCTTTTTTTTTGTAGGTGAGTGCGATACTCTACAGAAGACGGCAAAAAGAGGTAAATAGGGAATGCTTGTACGTGTGTGTATGTGTGTTGTTTGTTTGTTCAACTTTCACTAGTTTGAGGGGAAGGGGATGCGAAAAAAAAAAAAGATGCGAGGTGGGAATTGGGGGTGCGTACGTTATGAAAGAGGGAGAGAAAGGCAACCAAACATCAATATGTCGACTTTAAATAAAATAATAAAATACTTTGCGTTCAGGTCAGGAAACAGGCGTCTAATTTGAGCTCGCTCATATAAATACAGTGTGAAAAAGAAACGTAGGTCTTCTGCAAAGTCGGTAGACAGCATTCATGGAGAAAGCAGGCGAGAAAAAAGAAAAAATGTTATCGCGCAACCCTGTGCTGCTGCAATTGATAGTCCTTCTCAGTAAAGTTATCTTTTTGTTGTTGTTGTTGTTGTTACAACAAATTCTTTTACGCTAGAGTACTTTTGCTGTTTTGTTTTTGCTTCATTCTTCATTAAAGCAGTTGGAGCTACGACTACTCAGCATGAACCTCTCCGACTCTGTTTTTGTTTACTATTTCTTGAATCGAAATACATACCATGATGTTTTCCGCAATCGTTGCTGTCGGTATTCCTTCAGATTTGTTTTTTTTTTGTTGTTGTTGTGGCTGTTGCTTTCTTGTGACTACAAGCCCTTGAGGTCGCGAAAACCAGCGACATTCACCGTCAGTAACATCAATATGCCACAGACTGAAATAAAACGTAAAAAAAAAGTGAACAGAAACCCTCACAGGTTTATTTATAGATGTGTGCGTACAAAAGCGCACGTGGGCACTCGCACCAAGAGCGAACGCAGGAACACAAAATGGAAGCACAGAGAGCAAGTTTCATAAAACAAAAAGCGGTAAAAATTGGGTTTTCTTTATAGTGAAGAATAAAAAGACAGTCTCGTAACGGTGTTGTTTCCTATTTGCTGCTCTTGTCATTGTTGATCAGCTTAACGCGACAATAGGTCCTTTCGATTTTATTTTATTTTTCCTTTCCAAACCGTGTCTCTCTCTCTCTCTCTACCCACGTGTTCACTGTTGACGCTCCAGCTCAGAAGCGGAAGCGCAACACCCACGCCGGAGCGGCGTTCATCCACGTGGTCTCCAGCGTCGTCGTCCACACGTCACCCTCCTGGATTGTACCCGCCACGTTGGCCTCCTGGGTCAAGTCGCTGATAGGCGGGTCACGCATCACACACCGTGCGGCCGTGCCATCGGTCCGGTTGCCCGTGGCCAGGAGAACCGCCGTGTCCTCCGCTGCGACGGGATGCTCCTGCGTGTTGTAAATGCGGGTGGCATAGCGAAAGAGGGGGAAGGTTGGTGCAAGCACGTCCATGGGCCGCAGCAGCATCACGCACGTCACACTCTCCCAGTGCCGGTAGCCAGACATGTCCCGCGCACCGCTGATGCCACTGCCGCCCACCACGTGCTCCGCCGCCGTCGGCGTCGACAGCTGCTGGCCAAAGCCACGCGCCATCTCCTCCAGCACCTCGCCGTTGTCGTCGGACGACACCGATCTGCCGTTGCCTGCCACCGGCGACGCAGCCGACTCATCCTCGC
The DNA here is from genome assembly GCA_030849845.1 of Crithidia brevicula. Taxonomy (NCBI): domain Eukaryota; phylum Euglenozoa; class Kinetoplastea; order Trypanosomatida; family Trypanosomatidae; genus Crithidia; species Crithidia brevicula. The sequence continues at coordinate 63,702 of JASAOD010002005.1, read as the reverse complement.
TGATGTTCTGCGAAGAGGGGAAGCCGTCCAGGGACGTGGGCCGTGTAGGCGACGTCGAGGACGCTGGCCGGCCCAGCAGCATGTCCTCAAGCCGCTGGCATAGCTTCCACACCTGCGGCTCATCAAAGCCGAGGCCGCAGCAGAAGACCACGAGGTGTGGGTCCTCCTTCCCGGTGAGCGACGGCCCATTCTCCACGCGGCAGAGACGGTAGTAGTTGTGCTTGGCCGAGCTCCCGCCGCGGTTGGAGTTCATGCTGCTCGCATTCGACGTCACGGAGCACGTACTCATCTCCATAAACGACGCAGGGCCCTTTCGGCCGTACACCCCCGTGCTGGCATCGTTCAAGTACGCGCTGTTCAACGCCGCACCCGCCGCCACCACGTTCGTCACGGGATACGGGCAGGTCGCCGCACCGCCCAACATCGGAGCACTCACGGCGCTCGTGTAGTAGCCCACGCTGCCGAGGCTCCCCATGTGCTCCCCGCCCAACCCGTTCACCAAGTGGTGTGCTCTGGTCGGGGCCAGCAGCGATCCACCGCGCAGCAGCGTCAGCGTGTCGCCCGGGAGGGTGAAAAGGGGGAAGCGGCACAGAGTGGCGTTCGAGAGGACACCCGGCCGGAGCGCATCGCCCTCGTACAGCAGCACACGCGCCGTCGGCTGCGGCACGCGACTTGCCAGCGTCCGTGACACATCAGCAGAGGCCGTTGACCCCGCGCAGGAGGCGGGCGTCGTCCGTGCGAGGGCGGTGGAGGGGACGGAGTTCGGGCTGCTGAAGGAGCTGCAGCTGTTGGAGACGGCGATGGCCTCCGGGGCCACAGGATCGAGAAGAGGCACTGGCTCCTCGCGCTGGTCATCACGCACGGTGCCGCCTCCGGCGGGGACCAGCAGCGCCGGCTTCAAGTTCAAGTAGTGTGGCACTAGGGCACGGCGAGCAACACGCATGCGCGATGGCACCAACTCCAGCCCCACGCCCACCCACCCACGCCAAACAATGTTTGACGCAGGCACGCCGAGAGGGGCCACGGTGGCTGCCAGTAAGTTACCACGACGTGCGGCAGCAGCGTAGGTGCCCCCGCTCATGCTGCTGCTGTGCGTGCTTGGCGGGGTGGCAGGTGCGCTGTCGTCGGCCTGGGAGCGGCGCCGCGAGCCCTCTGGGCGGCGACGGCACGCCGCGGTGGCCAGCCGGGCCCACTCGAAGAGCAGTCGCCCGTTGCCGCAGCCGACATCAACGCCCATGACCACCGCCCCGCGTGGTACGTTGCCGGCCGTCAGCAGACTCGGCCCGCCAGCGGTGTGCCGCGCACTCCCCGCGTGACTGCCGCCGACGCCGCTGTAGCTGGAAGAGTCCCCGGCCGCCGCGCCAGGGGAGACGCAGGGTGGCGAGATGCCGTAGCCGAAGTTCTGCGAACGCGAGCGTGACAGGCACTCACGAGAAACGGATACAGAGGCCATGCTGATCGCCTGCAGCTGCCGCACACCGATAGAAGTGAGCTCTCCGTACAGCAAGTGCTGCTCCGAAATGGGCAAGCCAAACGCCGTGCTCCGAGCCTGCGTGGGGGCTGAGGGGAAGGGGCGGCTGTGTGGGCGGTGAGAGGGGCTACTGCTGCTGTGGTTCGTCCCTGACGGGCACGGAGAGGCCGGCTGCGACTGCCCCACCGCTGCCGCTGCGGCCGCCCGCATGGCCGACACGTCCCCCGGTCGCAGCCCGTAGACCTCCTCCAACTCCTGGAAGACCAAGTCCGCCTCTGCCTGAATGTCGTCAAGGAAGTGGCTGACTGAGGGAGCAGAGCGCAGCGGCTTCCGCAGCTGCATGGCGTCCAGCAACGCACTGACCGTTTCGGCTGGCGAGGCAGCAGACGAAGATGGGCATGGCTGCGATGAAGCTGCTGGTCTGGACGCCTTTCCTGCCGTTGGAGAGCACACAGAGCCCGCCTCGCGTTGCTGGCCCTTGGCGGAGACTCTAGAGGTGGCGGACTGGCTCGCTGTCGCGCCGTGATCGGTGCCGCACAGGCTGCCGCTATCCTCGGTGCTCTCTGTGTTCGACGGCGACGCAGCATCACAGGGCGTGGCAAGGCGCGTCTCTTCGGTGCCATCTGAGTTGCTCGAAGCTGACGCTGCCGGCAGTGCTGGTGCCGCTGCATCTGCGGAGGTTGAAACCTCCACCGCTTCCGAGGCACACTCTGTGGCCTTTGCAGAGGCAAGCGCCTGAGGCACACCAACCGAGGAGAGGACGAGCGTGGCGCAGGCTTCCTCGTAGGTCTCGAGCTTCATGTGGAAGATGAGCTCGCTAATGCCCAGCACATAAGCGAACCACGTGTCCATCTTTCTTTCACACGTATGATCGTCTTGCAAGAGAACAGAAAAGAGTTTTTTTTTCTTAATGAGATAAATATATATTAAGAGTTATGTATAAACGCTTTAATTGTTTAGCGACGCTTCACTATTGTGTTGTCGATAAAAACTTGTTTTAATGTTGAGTTGCGCAAGTTATCCTATTGGATTTTTTTCTTCTGCGGTTGCCTTTCTGCCTTCTCTCTCTATCTCTCTCAATATCTACAAGAGTGAGAAGTAGGATTTAAAAAAAAAAAGGCTTGCAGAAAAAGAATAAAAAACAAAAAGAGAAAAAAAGGTAGTTTAGTCAAAAGTGGTACAAAGTGAATGGAAAGACGCTGAAAAAAATTGTACACGGTCGGTCGAAAAAAGAAAAAAAAAAATAGATCGCAAGCTAAAGCAACAAATACAAAGGAGTGAAAACAATTAAAGCGACAATTATTTTTAATGGTGAGAATACTTCACGCAGGTTCGTATACGTCTTTCTGTGTAAGCAAGCCGCACGTGTGAGCCAACTTACTTGAAAGACACAGAGTGAGAAGAAGAGCACAACAATCTGCTCGAGTCAAAAAGACTCTCGTTTGGAAATATCAGAGTACAGAAAATGTAAGCAGTGACGATGATAACAAGCAAGAAAAGAATAGGGTGTTTTACAGCTTCGCCGATGCTTTATCGTTGTGGCCCAAGAGAAGATCGCCAGATAATAATAATTAAGAGAGGAAAACAGGAGACGATGCTCTACAGGGAGTAGACCTCACAGTCTAATCCTCCGTATCAAGTAGTAAAAAAACAAACCCGAGGTTGTAAAATACTTTGTATGTCAAACTCTTGAGTTATTGTTATTGTTGTTGTTTCTTCAAGAATGAAACTAAAGCGCCTTCTACCTTGTCAAGACGAATACAAACAGAAAAACGCCACCAAAGAAAAAAAAAAGATCCGGATTGTCTTTCTCGGCAGGAGAAAAGGTTTCGTAGAACTTTCTTGGTATTGTTGTTAATGCCTCTACGTGTGTGTGAGTGTGTGTAAAAGCCTTTGCGTTTCGTGTGTGCACAGACTCAACTGAAACAGTTTATATGTACTTGAACACCAAAGCGCAAGAACACACTTTCCCAAAAAAAAAAAATGCGGACGAAAGTGGATACTGAAGAGGAATGTAATGTTTTGTTTAAAAAATATTTATATAAGACAGATTGAAAAAGGAGCCAGTTTAAAGGAGATGGAGAGATGAGGGCCTCGCTGCGTTCAATTGTTACTATTATCGTTTTGAAGAGAAAAAGAACGAAGCCAAAAGGGCAAAAACACAAAGAAGACGTCGCGCAAGTGACTCAGAGCACAAATGAATGTGCGAAGGGCTTAAAAGAGATGTGCTTGACTGTGTGTGCAGAGTTTCTTCTTTCCCGGGCGTGTGTGTGCGCTTCGCTTTCTTTTATTCAGTTCCTTTACTGTTTTGTATGCTCTCCCTTTTTTTGCCTTCTCTAATATTAATTCTTTGAGAATGCCAGAGAAAAGCTAACGGAATGTGAAGATGAAATACAGAGGGGGAGGAGATTTAGTACGAGTTCGCCACGGCTGTTCCGCGTGACCTAAATTAAAACTCGTTTTGATTCGTTTTCTGTTTTTTTTTTAATGTGCTTTAGTGTTTTAAATGAGAACTACGAGTGACAGTAGTAGTAGTAGTACGAGTAGGAGTAAAAGTGGAAGAACAATTAAGTAGAAGTTCTAGTATTATGTGAGATGAATGTAAAAAAAAAAAGATATGTCTCACTCTTATAAATGTGGTGAGTAAAAGGCGTTTAATATATATATTGTTAGTTTTTCCGTGGGTGTGCGTTCCTTTCAGCGATTGTTTGTCGTTGTCAGCATTGCATGTTAACAGAAGGAGAAAGACAAGTTCGATTGGTGCTCGTTATCAGAGTATAGGTCAGGATGGTGAAAAGGCAGAATACGACAGGAAAGAGCGGAGGCGCGACAGTTGCAAGCATGAGATCAACTTTGTGGACAGAGCGATTAACACTTGTCACATAGCGTGACTGTTCTCCTTGTGTTTGCTTGTTTTTTTCCAATTTTGTGCCGTGGTGCCCATCGACGTCCAAGAGACTCGGGAGCATAGGAGTTGGGCATTTAACATGCAGTCAGTCACGAAAGCTATGTCTGAATCTGATTGTTTGCTGTTCTTGCTTTTCGAAACGAAAAGAACACAATTCGAGCTCTTTCCCTATGAGGGTTCAATTGCTGTTTGTCGAAACGCCGCTGTGCAACTGTCTAATAAAGAGACCAATATAGAAGCACCAGAAAATAAGCAGAGAGAGAAGGTAAAAGAAATAACACAAAAAAGGATAAGTGCTCAGAGGTAATACAGTATAAATAAAGCATCGCCCAAAAGCGAAAAAAAAAACTGCGTGTGGAAGCTCAACAGCTTGTTAAACCGAAGCTCGTCTCACTTCTCCCCATATCACTCTTGACAGAAGTTAGAAAGGCTGCGGCGGAGGAACATCAGGTGGGTGGCGGCAGCGCTCCCAAAAGCGGCGGCACCGCGCTGTCGTCCCGTTCAACGCACGCGGCGGCGCCCGCAGCCGTTTTCGTCCCTGCTGCCCGCCACCACCACCACCACCACCGCGCGGAAGTGCAGTACCCCGCCCATCAACGGGCAAAGAGTACGCCGAAGAAGTAAGGGGCGGGCCACCTTGACGAGTGCGTGGTGATAGCGGTGGGCGCTGCGGGAGGAAGCTCGGTTGGCAGAGGTAAACTTCTCCGTTGGTGCGCGGTGGTCGCAGAGAAACACCGGGGTGAGACGCGCTGGCGAGTGCCGCAGGTGCCTGCACCGGCCACGCTCTGTCATCCCTCTGCACGTCGCCGCCAACGTAGTGCTGCACGCTGCGTCCATCCTGCCTCTGTGGGGGGCCAGGCGGCAGCCAGGGAAAGCTGCTCGGTCGAGGCGCATGGGATGTTTCGGTGTCAGAGGTGCCTCTCGTGCCGATCGACCACGCATCCCAGGCCCCAGGTCGTTCCCACGGCGCTGCCTGTGCTACTGCTGACGTCGTCGCTCTTGCCGGCGGTGACGGCAGCAGCCAGTTGGCTTCGGTGATAGAAGATGGAACGTCGAAGAAGCAACGCTGCGAAAGAGGAAACACGGCGGCATCTGCGGACCATCGCTGACCATCCGACGGATGTGGGAGATTCCAGTAGCTCGTGTCGTGCAGACCCTCTTCCTCTTCTGCTATAAGACACGGTGAGTCCTCAAATGCAGACGGCTGATGCGGTGGTGACCAGCCCAGTGGGTGGTCCTCAAAGTCACCGTGACTGACGGGTGGCACCACCTGCACCTGACGAAGCTGCTCCGCACCCCACGAGAAGCGCTCACGCACATCCCTGTCCGACATAAACGGCAGTGCGACCTCTGCTTCTTGGAAGAGGGAAGCATCAAGCGAGACGGCCTCCGCGCCGCTGGGGCAGCAGTCGGCCGCCACCTCTACCATCGTCGTCTCGCTTGCATCGGCCACACCGCCAGTCCACTCACGCACGGCAAAGGCAGCGCCACCGCCCCGCCGGCGTTCATCCGCTGCATGTCTTGTCGCATACATGGGCAGCTGCGGTGCGATGCCTAAATTTTCTCTTCGACGCTCCGGGTGGGAGTTGGGCGTCGACGTAGTCGCCGTCACGGTGGTGGTTGCGGTGGTGGTGATGGGTGTTAAGGACTGTGCTGTGGTGACAGAGACAGCTGGGCCTCCAAGCAAAGGAAGCTGCACCGAGACACAGTCCACCGACACAGCGGGGGGGGCGGCGGCGGCGCATGGGTTTCTGCCAGCCTTGCCGAGGTGGTCTGCGCTATTACGTGGCCTCTCCTCTCTGTGGCATCGGTGGCTGCTACGTTGACGCGTGGCGCTTTCCCGAGCGCTTTCAGCAATGCCTCGTTGTCGATTCTGCCAACGGCGCTGACGTGCCTGCGCCTCTGCGCGACGTTGCTGCCGCTGGAGCAGGCCGTATGTGTCGCTCACCGCGTCCGACGAGAGCGAAGACGCGGTATCGCTGCTGTCAAGGCTTCCCTGGGCTTCGCGCAATTCACCCACCTCATCCCTGTCCTCGTATGAACAGCTATCTTGCTCGCTCCCTTGCGCAAAAACTCTGCCTGAAGCCCCTTCAGTTGTGGCACCGCAGTGCCGGCGGTGGTAGCGATGCTGATGGCAGTCATTGCGGCCTCGGCGGCGTTTAACGGCTTGATGCTGCTCCGCCGCCAGCGTTGCCCGCACAAGCCGTTCGGTGTGAAGGAGTGAGGCGGGCGACACGGTCAGCTGCGAGCTGCCAACATTGCTAACAGAAGGATGACCTTGTTGCTGGCGATGCTGCGCCGGCGACTGAGGCGCGGTAGTCGGTGTGTCCTTCACCGCGTGAGTGTTTAGAAGGTTGAACGGCTTGTTGCCCTGGCACCCAAGTGGGGAGGCGCTAATGTGCTCTACATCGAAGACGGCACCAGCAGCTTTAAGTGGTGTGCGCGTGCCACCTGCAGCAATGAGGTTGGCATCAGAGAGTCCGTCTTCTCTGGGCTCTTCACGAATCTCCGCATCGGCAGCCGTACATGCAGCTTCCCCACCGGCGGTGTTGCTGCTCTCGTGCGGATGAGTAGATAACAGCGGGGGAGCTGAAGAAGGCGGGCGTGAAAGCACGCCTTCTGTTTTGTAGGCCGGTAGAGGCTCACAAACCCGCTCTGTCACGGGTGCCCTGCGCGAGGCAAGAAGGAGTCGTCCTGGTGCACAACTAGGCCCATGCTGCCTTGCCGCCCGATCTGCACGAGCTTTGGTGCCTGCTGTCCAGCGAAACATGAGAGAGAGAGAGAGCGCGCTAGCGGTGGTGAGTGCGCGAAACAGAGGCCAATACGCAGTTCAAGCCATCAGCGTTGCTGCTGTTCTTTTTAATTTATTTATTTTTTCGGAGGGCAATAAAATTCGGGGAGGAGATGCTTGCACTCGTTTAAGTCCTGCACCGTTAGTTTGCGGATCTGTGCAGTGTCTGAAAGTGTCTGAGAGAATAAAACAGTGGTAAAAGGTGAGGTCTCTTTTATGAGTTTGCTTTCTGACAACGATTTTTCTCGTAGATGTCTCGATCTGAGCGCACGACCACACGTGCAGCACTCTGACACGCTAGTGTGTCTTTGGGCTGCGTACGAGTCAATAAATGCCGATGTTGCTGAGTTTGCAGCACTACCTCGCCGATCACAGAATTGTGAAATCGCCAAGCCCGTGCGCGCTAACCTTCTCCGGCAACTCCTCGCGTGCGCAGTATGATAGGAGTCTTTAATGTGAGCACTTGGCTGCCAAGAGCGCTCAATAGACAAAGTGCTAGGGAGAAGAAGAAAATAATAAGGATTACAGAACAAGAAGAGAAGGAACAGTTGCACTTTTCGTGGTAGTGTTAGCTTTCAGATAGAGAGAACGTGAGGCAAAGGAGACCAGCTTTCTGCTTCAAACGTCAGCATAAGCTTGGAAAAAACCTTGTCCTACATTCGAGATTGTTTTGTGTGGACCCGGCGCACAAAGGAAATTAAAACTCTCCGCCACATACTTTAATAAGATTTGAGAAACCGCCACAGAGTCTTTCATCCTTTAGCATACACAGCAGTCAACGATATCTCCGTCAAATGCCTTCCGTTCAAAATAAAGCTAAGTCCGACTACAGTAATTCGTGCCTATTTCTGATGGCTTTGATTTTATTTGCCATTTTTTTCCTTCTCGGTACGAATAACGCGCATTTCAACTAGACCTTTTTTTTGTCAAGGTCGGTTTGGAAAGAGAGGAGCGAAAGCACTACGCCCAGTATGCGTCGTACCATCAATGCAGTCACGAACAAAGATATTTTTTTTTTGTTTTTAAGCTTAGGAGGCAGCCTTTCTTGGAGAACCTCGCTACTGGGCTGCAAGGAGTGAGGAGACATGTATTTGAGCACTATAAAAAAGGAAAGAAACGACAAAACACACATCATTTAAAAGCGGAAATACAAGCACATCAAGCCCATTTGTACGCCCTGCCTTGAACGCGTTCTGTTCAGGTAAATCTCAGATTATTTCCCCTCTTCGTCGGGTTTTTTTTTTTTTGAACACACTAGTATCACCGCTACGTTGCGCAGTACGCCCGCGCCAGGCCGCTCAGTGCGGTGTCGTACTGTGCCCATTGATAGTAATCCAACAAGCCGGCAATGACCCGCGCGTCCGCATCGCACAAGGCGCTGCTCGTGCCACCTGCCACCAGCGCACTACCTCCCGACCGAATGGTCTCTTCCTTCACGGCCTTCTTTCCTTCAGCGCTACTGGCAGTACCAGGCGACAGTGGTGAGGTAACCTCGCTGCCAGGGCGAATCGCTGCCGCTACAGGCGCGGCTGCTGATGCCGCTGCTGATGCCGCTGCTGCTGCTGCGCCAAAACCGCCCTCCTCCAAGGCAGCGTCAAGGTTTGCCACCTCACGCAGCGCACGATACCGGCGCGCAGCATCCGTCATCACCTCTACGCCCTCCGCGAAGTAAGCCACCCACGGCACGGACTCACTGCGGGTGTTGGTGAAGTTGCCGTCCCGTTCTTCCCCCTCAACCTCGCAGTGGCAAGCACTAGGGTCTGAGTAGGTGGCACGACTGCCTCTTTCTGCTCCTGCACCGAGCTGCTGTTGCTGTCGTGCAACGGCGGAAATATTCTCCTCCATCAACTGCGTGAGAGGATTCCCCAGCTGCGTCAGGTCCGTGCCATACTCATCACCGCAGTCGACGCCACTGGCGTTCACACCCGCTCGAGTTGTCGGTTGAGGAATGGACTTCTCGTCCTTGGCAGCCGCGCTCGTGTCCTCTCGAAAAGCCTTCGCCTGCGCTTCGCGTTTGCTCGCTGCGTGAGGCGCTATTGCGGGCTTGTGCTTCCACTCGTTGTAGGCATCCCAGCACATCAGCTGCAACGCGGAGACCATCAAGAACAGCGGTGCGTGATAAAAAAACGTCTCCCCACCGCCACCGTTGTTGCTGTGGTGGTGAGCGTTGAGGGCTCCGTGGCTGTCGTACATCGCCTTGAACCAGACCTCCGACCGGCATCGGTTTGGAATAAGCCCAACGAGCGGGAGGCGCACGTGCGGCGTTGTGGTAGCGTCAAGCCCGCCCTCCACAAAGCTCTGGCTCGCGACTCCGCGCGGCCGCGCACGGCTGTCGTCGTTGTTGCTCATCGAGTAGCTCTCGGCAGCGTTGGAGGTGTAGCCCACCGGGCCGTCCTCCCACGACAGGCGGCCACGGCTGGCCGAGACGGAAGACGCGTTGTCGTCCTCCTCTCCGACGATGGAGGGCGTCGTCGTTATGTGTGTCAGCGGCGGCGACGAGACCCAGCGCGCAACGTGGTAGTGCCGCTGCAGACTCCATAGGTCAAACGACAGCGCCGCGCGATCTCCGCGAAAGACGGGGCTGCCCCATGAGCTGTTCATCGCAGCCCCCTCGCTCTTGTTCGCAAAGGGCACGAAAAGGTGCCGCGGTGCGCGGAGGAGGTAGAAGGCGAGAAAAGTCCCGCAGCTGTGCTTCGCGGAGTGGCCGCCGCAGAAGACGGGCTGCCACATCAACGCCACCCACGACTGGTGGTCCACGTCCGCCGAGGTGGCTGTCAGCAATTCCGCGTAGCACTCGTCGCCTCGTGCGAGCTCGGTGATCTGCTCAAGAATAATATTCCGGTTATTTGGCCGGTCCGCAGCGCTCCACGTGAGTACGCCGTCCTCCTCCGCCAGTGAGCCCGCAACGTCACCGCTGCTGCCACTACCGCCCACGTCGCCTCCGACAGCCGCCCCGCACTCTTCGCGGCGGCGTTGACGACGGACGTGGCGAATCGCAGCAAGGCGCTTGTACGCGGGCGATGCCGGGTGAAATCGAATCCGGAAGCCGCTCAGCAGCGGCGTGTACACGAGCTCCTCCTCCGCGGGACGCATGGGGGCAGGGTAAATGGGCTCGGCAAGGTTCACTACGCACCCAAACGGACTGTCGAAGCTCTGCCAAATGGACTTGAGGGTGATGACAGGCTCGCAGTAGGACGGGCCATCAAAATCCCAGTAGTGGCTGCGATCCGCCTCAGCGGGACGAGGGGGCGGGCCCATGAGAGAAGGCGGCGCGGTGTCCTCCAGGTGCAGGGATGGACCACCGTCACGGCTGCCCACACCGGACCCGCGACTGCTGTGGTGCCCCGGCGCAACACCCGTTGAGCGCAGCTCCGGCTCCTCTGCGTTGATCCCCACACCAACAAGCCCAGGCGCTCGCACGAGCTGGCAATGCTCCTCATCGCACGGGAACTCCAGGTCGCTGACGATCGGCACCTGCGGGGCCAGGGCGTCGACCAAGCAAGCGATATTTCCGAACGACGGCGCGTTAAAGCCCATGGCGGAGTGAAACTCTTCTAACAGCACATCCTGGCCGATGTGTTGCTCGTAGATGTACGCCGGCCGCTGCGACACCACCGGAAACCCGCCATTTGGCTGCGCGGAGCCGCTACTGTTGTTATTGTTGCTATTGCTGCTGGTTGCGTTGCCCCCGTACTGATGACGTGGGCTGTAGCGGTTGTGCTGGGGCGAGTTGGCGTGCACGCTGCCACTACCGCCCGCCATGCTACCTCCACCAGCGCCAGGACCGCTGCTGCTGTTGCCGTGCTGGCTGCCGCCACGCGGACTGGGCGTGTTTCGGCCCGCAGCTCCGGTGGCAGTGCCATTTGGCCCCTGCGGAGCAGTTGGCAATGGATGCTCTGCGATGGGGGTTGCCGTGCCCCCAACGGGTGGGACTGGTCGACCCGCACCAGTCTGTGAGGCATTCAATGGCCCGACGGGGGTGGCAGAGACCACTGGCGGTGCGCTGAACCCGAGGAAAGGCGACGACGTGGTGCGGTAGCCGCCGCTGTTCCCCTGTCGTCCGCTGCCGCTCTCGCCAAAGAGCTGCTGCTGAGCCGTCGCCGCCCGAGCCGAAGGACTCACAGGTCCCCCACTCTGCAGACCTTCCCCGTTTCCGCCTTCGTGCGCTTCGCTCCTGTCATCGAAGCCGCCGCCGTACACATCCGCCGTGTCCCCCTCCGAGGCCTCTAGGAAGCCGCCGGATGTCGAGTTCGTGCGCGGGGATGACGAGCCAGGCGATCCGCGCTGGTAGGAGGGCTGCTGTGAGTTGTGCATGGTGGAGGCCGCACCGAGGCCGCTCGCGCCGGCCATCGCCACAGCTGGCGCGCAGCTGGTCGAAGTGATGTGTGCAGAGAGGCTGCTTTGGTTGATCGCCGGTCCGGCGCCTCGGCCCCGCAGCGGCGGCGACACACCACTACTGCCAGCGGACACAGACGCGCCGGCACCTGCCGGCGACCGCGGCAGCAGAGAGGCAACGCTGCAGGGCGACTGCACATGCAGATCGGAAGTGGCGTTGGATACGGCGGCCATTGAGACAGGCTGCAGAGACGGGGATATGTGGCGGTATGCATGAAGGTGCTGTGGCAGCCCTGACACCTGAGGCGAGTCAGCCCGCTGGTGCTGGTTGTGATGGGCAAAGTGGTGCATGTGGTGCGGGCGGATGCCCGCCAAGGAGCGGGGCGAGCTGCTTGGCGTGGACATCGTGGCAGGGCCCAACTGTGGCGACGTCTCCGGTCGTCGTCCAGCAGAGGCCTCGGCCGCAGATGCAAGAAGCTCCTTCGACAGGGCACCTGCGTCGCTGCGCTGCTGCATGCGTAGGCCGAATCCGGCCCTCTGCTCTGGGCCAGCAGTGCTTTGAACTCTTATATCTGATTTGAGAGCGTTGGTGGCAATTGCTGTGCGGGCTGCGATGGGGCCCCCTGGATGCACATCCTCGACTTCTCCAGCATCGCCCGCATTCTCTTCGACGGACTGAGACTCGCTGCCGCGCTGCGGGGCCGCCTCCTCCGCTACGTCCTCCGCGGTGGCAATGGCGGCACGCCCCGGCTGCGTCTCCCGCGTCAGCAAGCGCTGCATCGGCCCGTAGAAGGTGGGAAGGGCTGGCGAGGAGGATGCCGAGAGAGAAGCGGTGGAGAACCCCAGACCAGCGTTGTCACCACTGCCTCCCTCTCCTCCTCCACTAACCGCTGCCGCAGCAGCCGAGGCAGCGGAAGGCGGGAGCGACTGAATCTGAGCCGCCTGGCCCGCTATCGCGCCATTTAAGTACGTGTGAAACGGCGGCCCCACACACTGCGTCAGCGGGGAATGGCGCAGGAAGCGCTGGGTGGCGCTGGGTGAGTTGCCGAGTGGGTGGGAGGCGGAGCGGCCATGCCCTCCGCCGCTGGCAGTGTTGGTCGGGTACAAGTCGCCGGAGCTGCTGGTGCCGCTGTCACCCAGAAGGGCGTTGCTGCCGTTGCTCGTAGGGGTGGCCATTTCCGCCGTCAGATTCTTCGCAGCGATGGGCCCTCGGACAGCTGACGTCACATGCACCTCGCCTGCGTTCGCCGCCAGAGCTGCTCCGTACTCCCCCTGTCCACCGGCGTTGCGCAAACCACCTCCCTCTTCTTTGATGCCAGTTGATGCTCCATACTGAGGGGGCCGGACAAGCGATGCGTGCTTCCCCGCCGACGAGGTCTGCTCTAAAGGGACGAAGGAGTGCGGCATCGCCGACCGCGCTTCGAGAGGGGCAGAGCTGCGTCTTGACAAGGCATCCCCAGCTCTGGTCGCCTGCGGCGTGCTGCCCGCACTCTCCGGCGAGCCCTTCGCAGCTACTCCAGCGGAAACCTCGACGGTGTCCGCGAGATCTTTGCCCGCTGCCTTGGGAGACAGCGTAGCGTCATTTTGAGTGCCTGGTTGCGACGCTGCTGACGCGCGTGCCGCCTCTTGAGCAGAAGCAGCGGCGGCAGCTGCAGCGGCTTTCTTTCGCTTTCGAATTGCGCTTTTGCTCTCCCCGACACCGGCGCTTGCGTTTCCTGGTACACCTGCAGTTGCAGCCGCGGCGCCAGTAGTAGCAGCAGCAGCAGCAGCAGCGGAGGAAACCCCAGACTTTGCTGGTGTTGCGAGGAGAGGCGGTTTGGATCGTGCTGCGGATGACGGTTCATCGAAGTCCGTGGTGCTCCTCAAGCACCGATCCTGCAAGCCAACCTCCTTTTGAGAAGTGCCACCAGGCTGCCGCGACGATTTCGACTGGGGAAAGGCGTTGCCTTGCTGACATTCCTTTCCGCTGCGGTTGCTCTCTTGCTGTGCATAGTGCTGCTGCTGCTGCTGCTGCTGCTGCTGCTGCTGCTGCTGCTGCTGCTGCTCCTGCAGCTGTAGTGGCTGCTGCTGATCGTGTTGCGCATTGGCCGACATTCCACTCGCTACACCGTAGCCTCCAAACTGATCCTGGTACTGTGCCTCGTAGCCGTACGACGCGTGGGAAGACTGCCCGTACGGCCCGCGAGAGCCACCATTGCCACGTTGGTAGTGCGGCTGCTGGCGCTGTTGGGAGGCTCCGCCGTAGTAGCCTGTATTGTACCCATACCCACCTGCAGGATTGTTGTTGTAGTAGTCCCCGTACCCGCCCGGCATGGCCTGGCCGCCATAGGAGTTGCAGTACTGCTGGGCAGCCGCGCTGTCGTACTCCGCAGGGTAGACGCTCTGGTTTTGTTGGGGGGACGGGTAACCGCCAGACGATGTGGAGTGCGGGCCCCTCCCGCCAGCGTAGCCGACCAAGGCATCCGTGGAAGACGCATGCGCGCTGCCGTTGAAGCTGTCAGTACGCGATGCGGTGCGCATGTGGGGTTGGCCTTCGACCCCGGTCCCCGTTGCCGCCTTGTCCACGGCGCGATACGGTCCGCCTCCTCTGTTGGTCCTCAAGCTGCCACGTACGACATACGACAGACTGTCGCCGGCGTTCGTGTTGTCTTCGTTGCGATCGCCATAGTAGGAGCGACCTCGAGTCCCGCCGCGCTTCCCGTAGCCCGCTCCATAAGACGGTGTGGCCGGACTTGACGAGGAACCGTATTGAGTTGCCACACCACCCATCCTGCCCGAATCGCTCTCCGGGTAGCCCTCATTGCCCGCGGGGACCTGTGCGTACCCATACGACGTGCCTACATCACCTCTGTGGCCGCTACCGCCTGATGCTGCTGATGTCGCGCTTGTAAAAGCATCAGCTGCCTGCTGCTGTTGCTGCTGTTGTTGCTGGCTGTACAGCTGATATTGATAGTACTGCTGGCAGTACTGCTGATAGTACGCAGCTGTGTTCGACGCATCCACATCGGCACCGTCGACATCTGACGTTGCGCACTCTTCTGGGGAAGGATAGTCTACATAATTTTGAGCTCCATGACCACTGCCGCTAGAACTCATCTTGGCAGGGTTGCGTTGAGCCCGCTGTTGCTGGTGGTGCTGCTGTTGCCGGTTGCCGCCCATCTCATCTTCGTAGTAAAAGCCGTCGTTGTCGTCACCCTCATGCTGCGACGTTGGCGCGTACTGCTGAAACTGCTGCGGCCCTGCGTCGCCTGTGTAGCTGTCCTGATACGACCTCACCTGTCTTTGCTGGGTGTGCACCCGCTGAGCTGTCGCAGACGTCGACGAGGCGGCGCTAGCGCGAAGAAGGAAGGGCGAAGCCGCCATCCCATTCTCGCTGCCGATCAACGCGCTGGAACCGCGTGGCGCGGAGTGAGTAGGACTGCTGCCTCCCGGCCCGGCAGTGGGGGCAGATCCCCCAGCTTCTGGGAGACGAGTTCCCTTGTAAGCATTCGCTGGCACTGCCCGCCGACGAGATGCGGGATACATACCACTGCGTACGACCGGCATGGGACCCGATGGCGCCGCAGCCGGCTCATTCACCTCTGACACAGCGGACATGCTGGACGTCAGCGGAGGTGGCGGAGCGACGTGCGTGCCAGGTCTGGCGGTACCTCCCGTCAGCTGGCCATTAGCTGTAGAAGATTCCGTTGCATTATGGTAGCCTGTCTCGGACCTCACACCCTGATGAACAGGGAAGGCGGCGGTGTGCGAGTTGGACACCTTGGCGCCCTGCCGGGTCGAATGCGTTGCTTCACGCGTAGCGGGGGAAAAAGCACCACTGCTGCTAGGTGGAGTACGCTCCATTGACGTCTCCTCTTGTGCTTTTTCCGCTGTCGGTTGCTGCTTCGTTCGCAAGCCCACTTGCCCGGAAATGGTGTGTGTGTGTGTGTGTGCTTTTTTTTTTTGATTTCTATAAGAAGACTTTATAGATTGTTGTAGTTTCTTTTTTTTTTTTCCGTTGCGATATTGCTAGGGCTGCGGTGTCCTCACTTTCGTAACTTAGGCTCTCAGCCGACAACGCGTACTGAGGAGATGAATTTAAAAACTCGAAGAAGAAATAAAGAGAAAAGATACAGAATCTCAAACAATAGCAGTTATCAGAATGGCAATGAGACAACTTTTTTTTTTTTAAGGTGTCAGAGGTAGGGGAAAAGGTGATCAGCAAAAAAAAAAAAATTGAAGAGAACGAGGTGTTTGTCAGATAATAATAATAAAAGAAAAACAGAGAAAAAAATATCAAGCAAAAGACTTTTGCCTTCTGCTTTGCTCTTGTGGTGATAGAAGTGATCAACCTTCAAAGCTGTAAATGACCGAGTGTGCTTCGCGAGTACAAGTAACGTGGGGCAGAAGTGCAGGCTGAGGTGCGAATTTAGAACACGCAATTTTTAGCCTTTTTGGGGGGTCAGAAAAAGAAAAAAAAGAACAGTACGCGCACGTCGACGCCGAGGCACACGCTATAAGGAAAGCGAAGCAAGAAGTGAGAGGTGAAAAAAGAAGAGGCTCAGTGGGAGAGCCAGATAAACGTGGATACGTAGCTCGACTAGTAAAATATGTACTCAACTATCAGAGAATATTCTCAGGAAAAAAAAAGTGGAAAAGAAAAAGAAGAAACACCAAGCTTGGAAGATAAAGAAAACAGAAATCTTGAGATTCGAAAGCTGATGGTCAAACGGAGGTGATTAGGTTCGGCACCAATAGAGAAAGCAATTCAAGGCAACAAAATAGAAACACCGGAACAAAAGAAAACGAGGCACGTTAGTAATACGGCACGCGTCCGAGAGCTTTTCAGGGTTCTTCTTATCTGCGTCCAATATCCTTCAGAAGGGAGAGAGAGTGACAAGAGATAAATGATAACAAAAAACGATGCTATAGTAGGAGAGCACCGCCGTTGGAAGCCGTGTCCAGGTAAACACTCGTTGCTATTTCGGGGATAGCTCCTCGCTGCCCTCAACCACTACAAATGCGCCAGCTATAAAAAAAAAATCGCAAGCGCGTGAATAAGACTTAAATAGCGCCAAACGGCACGCACATACGAATTGGTGTGGGTGATGCACCTCTTGTGGAGAGGTGTTTGTGTGTGTGTGTGTGTGTGTGTGTGTGTGTGTGTGTGTGGGTAAAGGTGGGTAGGGGGTGCGTATGATTCTGTTTTTCTTTCTCTCTCTTCCCACTGGATACCAATTCACTGCTTATTTTTCTTTCTTTTCTTATCCTTCCTGTAGAACTGCGCAGATGGTAACAGAAGACATAAATGTAACGATGCGTGATGGCAGAATGCGCGCAACAACGAAAAAAAAAACCGATGGCAGAAGGAGTAGTGGAAAGTGGAAATCGAGAGAACGTTATTAGTCGCTTAAACCCGAGCGCGAGAATAACAAATCCTGGATGCAACGCTGGTGTTCAGCATTTAAAAAAAGCGCGAGAACTACGGTCCTTCCTTGCTCACACTTGGCGTGCTGCAAAAACTCCTACAGCCACCCGTCTGTGCGTAGCTACTGAATGGCTGACAGCAGTTGAACAGCCCTCAAGATTGCTCGCTCCGCGAGGTCACTGAGGCCTGAGAGTTGGCGACGCCTGCAACGCACACTTTTCAAAATTCGATACTTATTTTCTTGTTGGTGTCAAGTGCCCTAACGTAAGCTTTGATTTTGGTAGAGAGAAAAAGAAGAGTGAGAAAAGTCGCTGCGAAAAGAAAAAGAGTTCGCTTTAGCGATGCAAAGTTGCTGTCGAAGGGAAAACAAGACAACTTGACTGGAGGGCTCTGGCCTCGCCAAATACGATCGCATGGCAACAGAACAACAAGAGAAGGGAGAATAAAGCTGAGTTGAGAGAACGGAGACAAAGTGCTGATTGAACAAAACGTATTTAAAAAAAAAAAAAGAAACTCTACATAAAACGATGAAAACGTCTGTGTGTGTGTGTGTGTCTGTGTCTGTGTAGAACACTGACTGTGACGTCACGGGGGCAAAAACAAAAGGCAACAAGACATCACCATATTCGGTGATGACATGCCACAATTCTGGCGGTCGAAGCAGAACAGGAATATGTGTCATCAAAGAAATGCCAAGCGTTGGTGTGTCACATAACGAAAAAGAAACGTGCGGAAACGAAGTACAGTCAGCACACGCCGTGTTCTCTCACCGACGACATTTGAGGGAGACATCTGCTTCGCAGGCAGGCAAGCGGACGCCATACGGAAGGATTGAAGAGGCGGATGAAAGCGCGTTTTAACAACATTGTTCGTTATTGCTACTGCACGAATCCCAACCCTGTCAGTACACTCAGAAACACATAAAATAAAAACAAAAACCGAGAGAGCAGTGTAAACACGGCTAGCTCTCGGCGTAAAGGACGCTCCGCACTGACTGCGTAAATTCCATCATCTCCGCATCCTTCGCGTCCCACCCTTTCGCCGAGTTCGCTCTCTCTTGCTTCTTCTTTGCCTCCATGCAGTCCACCAACTCCTCAATGGTGCGCAGCTTGTCGTAGTAAAATTGACGATCTATCTGGAGCTGCAAGACATCGCCGTCAGTAGCCGGTGCACTTGGTGGTGCGGAAGGAATAGCTGCCGTCTCCCCGTGAGCTCCGTCTGCGCTTGGCGCAGGAGCAGGAGCAGAAGGCGCGGCCTCGGCCAAAGCTTGGGTCTTTGCCACAGGGGGAGAGGATGGGGGAGGAGGCACGGTGCTCAAGGCAATCACCGGCTTTGCTCCTGCCTTCGATCGCCTACCGATGGGCTGGCGTGCAGCTCCGGTGCCGTTCGCCGGCGCACCTGCGACACGGTCAGCGGCGCCGTTGCGTTGCGGTGTAGCAGCCCTGCGGCCTCCCTGAGTGGCACTCTGTGGCGCACTCGATGCCACTCCGCTCTCTCGCGGCGTGCTGCCACCCTTGGTGGATGTCCGGCGAGTCGCACTGGAGCTCATACTCAGACGCACTGGTATCGGTTTGAACACAAACGCACTGCGTCCCGTCGCCGGCGTGCGAGCGCGTGTGCTTGGTGTGGAGGGCTCTCTTCGGTGTGGGGTTCGATTGCCGCTTACGCCAGTGGTGGTGGCGGCAGCGGCCGATGCGGAGGGAGGTCGAGAGGCGGGAGAACCGCGACGCAGTGCTACGTTGGATTTAGTCGGCCTTGCATTCGGGGTGGGGGCTCTCAGCTCCTCCGTGACTGGTGCTGTTTCTGTGGTAGCGATGGTGCGCGTGTCCTTGCGCTCCGTTGAGTTGGTTTGGTGCTCCAGTATCCTCCGAGGCTGCGAAGGCGGGGCGGCCGGCTTTGCGACGTGCTTCACCGCTGGCGGCGGTGGGGCTGGTGCAGTCGCCACAGTAGCAACACGGTCCTCCATCAACGGCGGCCCAGGAAGGGGGCTTCTTGCAGATTTGGTGTGGAAGGAGTCCGTGGGCTGCTGCGCCTCAAGTCGTGAAGAGCTGGCAGACTCGTGACGAGGCTGTCGCGGCGCGAGTGGCTGCAGCACCTCCGGCATCTGCTGGTGGTGCACAGGGTACAACCCAGAGCGAGCAGAGATGAGGGTGGTGCTTTCAAACGCTGACGTGCGCGACTGGCTGCGGTTGTTCGATAGGCTGCGGTTGTTCGATAGGCTGCGTTGCTCGCTAAGAAGCGCCGCCGCAGCAGCTGCAGCTGCATCCCCTTGCGAGCCCGCCGCACGAACCTCTCGCATCACCTCAGAGTCGTGTTTGGTCTGCTGGACGCTCTCGGCGCGACGGCGATCCTCGGCACGGACCACGGAGGCGGGCGGGCTGCCAAGACTGGGGATGCTGTCTTCGGCGTTTGAGGCCTCCAGGATGATGCGGCCCTCGCCCGCCTCGATGCCGCACTGCTGCAGGGCAATGTAGAGGCCGCGAAACCACTGCAGCAGCTGCAGGTTGGCTTGAAAGTTGCGGTTCACAAGCTTCTGTGAGCTGTAGGCGAGGACATCGGGAATTACAATGCCATTCCGGCGCAGCGCATCGTGCATGATTTTGAGGTTTGCGACAGCCTCGAAGTCCGTCTTCGCTGGTACCTTCACCCGCGAAGTGAGCAGCGGTGTGTGTATGATAGGCAGCATCGAGGGCAGCATCAGTACGTAGGGCACGCCATGGCCGCAATCCTCCACTTTCCGCATTGTCGGTGTCTTGTTGTGGTTAGGGGCCTCAATAGGCATCGAGCGGTTAAGCCAGTCCAGCAGCTCCGTCCACGACTCCGTCGAAGGCACAATTTCGAGGTTGCGCAGCATCGTGGTGAATTTACTTGGACTATTTTTTTTTTTTGTGTGTGTGTGTGTGTGTAGTATACAGAAAATATCTTAGCGGATGTCAGTTTGTATTAAAAATACAGAAGACAGCTGAAAAAGTATGTTTTTCTTCCTTTGCTGTAGACTATCTTCAGCAAGCGAAATCGAGCTTCTACCAAAGATCCAGTGGCTGCAGCAGGGCCTCGCGCTCTTCTGTCAACCGCAGCAAAAAGTGCAGTACCGGCAACTCCAAAAGGCTCTGAGTGTTGGCTGGCCAGACGCACTTGCTTTCGGCAAAGAACTTCTTTCCTTCTTTCGATGTAGCTTTTTTTTTTTTTTGGAATGTGTGTACGGGCTTTTTTCTTCTTCCGATTTTGGTTAAGAACTGGTAGATTAATTTGTTTTTGCTTTTTTCTTCTTTTCCGTAGCGCTTTGTCCTTCACTAATGGGAGGATTCACTGCTTTGATTACATTGCCGATACAAAGAGCACAGTATACAGGGAGAGAAAGAGAGAAACGTTGTAAGAGCTAAGAGTGACACGAAAAAGAAAAACAATTGAACACAGTGGCACTGAAGCAGTCAACACATCCGCTGAGCATAATGGTGAGTCAGCATATTTCTGAGCGCTTATTGGCGTTAGAAACAGAGTGAAAGTGCACGCATACAAATGCGGCACGAAGCCACCAAAAGTACAGCTTTAGCAAGATGCTGGTACGTCCATGTCTACTTCTAATTTTGTGTAGTGTGGTGGCGTCATTTCTCTTGACGTAAATACGTGCAAACAAACAGAGGGAAGAAAAAAAGGCCAGCGCTGTTTAAGCTTTATTATTGCTCAAAAAAGGCACGGCGCAGACGCATGAAAGGCGAGGAGAGGAATCGAACAGAAGTATCACTTTCAGAAAACATCGCGCGGTATGGCGGGCGTCAAGCTTCGTTGCCCGCTGACTACTCCAGTTAGGGAGAAAAGCCGTTAGAGCTCGCAGGCTTCTCCTCCGCTGCGCGAGCCGCATCGCGTGCCGTCTCGACGGGGTGCATGCGCCGCGAATGCGCTGTCAGCAACCGTTTGCTTGAAAATACCCTAAACTCGTTGCAATAGGGGCAGACAAATTCGTTGGAGACGTTCGCCTTACTGCTGCACGACTGGCGCCGTTCAAGCGTCAGAAGACCCTCTGCACGAGCCATCATTTGCTCCGAGACAACAATGGGTGTCGTGACGCATTGCGCTGGCAACGAAAGAGGAGGTGGAAGCGGCACGGCCGTCGCTGACGGTTGAGCTACACCGTCCGTGCATCTCGCCGCAGTGATCTCGTGCGACGGGTCCAGCCGGTGCGCCTTGTGCGGACGCCGCAGAGGCGAGTTTGTGAGGGCCAGCAGCGCACTCTCCTGCGCGCGTAGTCTCTTCTGTAATATGTGCCTTTCACGCCTGTGCCCGCTGCCGCGGCGGTGGAAGTGAAGGTGCAGCAGGTCCTCGCCAGGGTCCACGTCAGCTTCCTCTTGTTTCCACCCACTCGCTGGCACGTCCTCCCTTTCCTTCTGCTCCCTAACACCGCCCAGAACAGGCGCCAGTCCGGGACTAGGCGAAGTCGTCTTCTTCTTCGGCGAGGGTAGTGGCCCATGCAAGGGGGTCCGCCTCGGAGAGACATTGGACAGCGTTGGGGACGGCGCAGGCTTCCCTTTCGGCGATAGAAAAATGGTGTCGTCACGCCCTCTGTGTCCTCTTGGTGGCAGCTCGTCCATATCACTCACTGCAGATGACGCGGAAGAGGAAACGAAGCTGTCCGCATCTTCTTTCTCCTCCTCGCTCCAGTCACTGGAGCCTTCACTCGCGTACGCATCCTCGACAAATTTGAGCCCACTCTGGGCTGCAACGCGCGTGAGATAGTTTTTCTCCTCCTCGGTCAGCGCCAGTGCAGATGTCTTTTGTCGGCGCCTGCCATGACGACGATGCGATGGCGAAGCGGTGCTGCTGCGAGAACGCAGTGCATTGCTAGCGCTGTCCACGGAGCTGTATCTGCTCTCCTCGTCCTCGTCCTCCCCATTGTCCCCTTGGCCTTCCTCCTGCAGTAGCTGCTGATGTTCAGCTCTGTAACGGTCTACTGCATCCTGCACGGGATCTGTGAAGATGTCGTCTCTGAATGGACAATAGTAGCGCTGGTGGCGGCGCAGCTTCGTCCGGCTGGACACCTCCAACTCACAATCGTCGCAGATGAACGTTTTCGCAGGCTTCTGCTCATCCTCCTGCTGCGTGCCTCCGACGGTGAGCGCCGAAACCGACTCGGGGTCTGTGGAGGCGGGGCCACGTCCCTTAGTGTCGGCAGAAGCTGCTTCTGCCCCTGATCCCTGTCGCCTTGATGGCGCTGGGTCTGCAGCAGGAGAGGAGGATGCGGCGGTCGCTGTGGGTAAGGCCAGCGGGGCCAAGTCCACGAGCGGGACGTCGCCATCGCCACCTACATCCTCTTGTGGTTTGTTTGGTGGAGTCAAGAGCATGGGATGGTGCGCTGCAATGTGCCGGCGCCTATTAGGCTTTGTGGAGAAGCTCTCGTTGCAGTACGGGCACGGAAATGGACGCTCACCTGTATGAACGAGCAGATGACGGCGGAAGTTGCTGCGCACACCACTCGTGCTAGAGTTGCCACTGAACTCCTTGGCGCAGTGCGGGCAGACGAGGTGGGTCATGTGCCCCGCCGACGCATGAGATTTCTTTGGGCCCATCGCGCACCTGCGTCATCCTAACGGGAACGTAATTGTACAACAGGATCAAAATAGCCTGGGGTGTGTGACTGTGGGTGTAGGGAAGACAAGTGCAGCGGCCAGCGTAGCTTCGTATTCCCGTCCTTTGCGCACGTCTCTTATTTTTGTTTTGCAACGTGTGACCTCGTACGTGATAACGCCAGATGAAGAGGAAAAGCGGGCGGAGCGCAGTGGGACAGAGGAGAGTGAGACACGTTTTAATCAATGGGAAGGGATTCAAGGAGTCTGAGATTGAGTCGCTTTAGAGACCTTTTTGGCGGGACATTAGGAAAAAGTAGAAGAGTCTACTTGGTTCTTCCAAAGTTCAAACCTCTTTATAAGAAAGTTAAAGGCTTCTCTGAATACACACACACACACACACACACACACATACACACATAAACACAGACACTTTGAAATTTGCTGAGCAATGGTGTTGAAAATTGATCAGAAGACTCTTGCTTAACTGATCTCTGTCATGTGTACTTTCTTGTATCTGGGATAGCACAGTGTACCTTTCGATGATGTTGTGCGCGTTCAAAAAAAAAAAAGCCTTTTGTGCAAAGCGTCCGTTTTCGCCTTTCTGTTTTGTATTCTCCTATATATATTTATACCCTCTCACACAAAATCCCGTACTCAGTCATTTCTATGACGGTGCATTTGATGTAACGCTGCCTCTCCTGGTTCAGGATTAGGGTATGGGCAGATAAACGGGTAGCGCAATACTGTTCCCCCTTTGTACACCCAGCTGCTGAGAAACCAGAGAAAGCTCTAGTTTCACCCTTTAAATACTCAAGTAGGCCCGATAAAGAAAGCAAATGACGGCAACAGAAAGTTATGTGGCGGCCTGCCCGCGGAGTAGTGGCGCTGAAAAAGTAGTTGGGGGTGAGGAGAAAAAAAAAGTAATCTACCTCGCACAAACATGTCTCAGATCGTCTATGGATGAGACCAAAATATTGTTGTTGTTGTTTTAATGGCTTAGTCACTGTTACTACCCACCAATCCAAAGTGTTGAAAAACACATAGGACAGCAGGTGTCCCAATCGAGGTTCTGACCGTTTGAGGTGAGTCAACCATTTTTTTACAGAATAAAACAAGAATAAGTCAAATAAGACGCAAAAAAAAAAAATAGAAGCATTGACTTCATAGGGCTGAAGGGAAGAAGGAAAGATAACGAGCACCGCGCTTGTTTGCACTCGACATGCACGTGTACCTTCTCACGTTAGAGTCGCCAAAGGTTGGTTGCTTCCTCGACTACGTAATCCGTGTTTAGATGTTCTCCATTCCCTTTTCGATAGAATACGAAAAAGTTAATCGTTAGCGGAGAGAGGTGGCGGTGCTTATCGCGGTTTCAGATTGCAGCTCACTTAGTATCTCGTTTGACACCTCCGCCTGTTCATGGCGAAGCAGCCAGACCTTGAAGCGGAGACCCAGGCCATACCCGCGCAGCGCGCCCGTCGAAGACAGCACGCGGTGGCACGGGACGATTACTGGGATCGGGTTCGCGCCCATCGCCACGCCGATCGCCCGCGGTGACGATTGCGATGCCGCAGAGGAAGCTGTGGGGGACTTGAAGAGCGCGCGGCTGACACGCGTACCCAGTTCCTTGTACGAGACTGTTTCTCCGGACGGCACTGTCTTCCGCAGCACGTCCCACGTGGTGGCCATGAAGGCGGTGGTCGGGGGATACGCGATGGGCACCTGCAAGAGCAAGCTTTCCAGCACATCAGGCCGGCCAGCTTCGACGGAGGCAGGGTTGAAGTACTGGTGAAGGAGGCCCGCAGCCTTGTCGCCTGGAGTGAGAGACGAGGACGGCGGTGGCGGTGCCATCTCCACCATCACCGTCTTGTACCACCGGGCCTGCAAGGACGCACACACGTCACGCTGCTCCTTCTCCACCGCTGCGGTATTGCCGGGAGCGCACCGCTGCCAGTGGCAGCAGCGAACCGCGCCGTCGCCGTCGACGAAGAGAGAAAAGGGACCCACCGGTGTGGGGATAGTGCGATAGAAGAGCTGAAGGCGCTCCGAAGGAGCACGACGAGAAAGCGCAGCCGAGGTGCGAGACTTCTTTGTGGCAGACGGTGCTGCCATCACCTTCGGCGCCACAGCTGCCGCCTTCACTGCTCGCCTTGCAGTAACCTGCTGCGCAGTCATGATGACAAAAGAAAAAACTGCCGAGAGTCCTTTCGCTGCCTCTTTTGCGTACGAGAGGACAAAGGGATCAGTTTGTTAGAGTGTAGGAAAAGCAGATATGAGAAATATCAGAAAGAAAAACTACGCGCGACTTGATAACAAACGAGAAAGTGCGATCAATAGCGCGAAGACAGGTAGTAGAAAAGGAAAAAAAGCATGTGATAGTAAATTGCTCAAGTGTTAGGATGTTTTTTGAGGGGCAAAAGTTTGGTTTTGCACAACTCGAGAAAGACTTCGCTGGTCTGTGGAAATTGATGGCAAAGAAAGAGAATGCAAAGAGGAAAGAAAGTATAGGAAAGAGAGGTAGACGAATTCAACCAGTAATGGGTTTCTGACTAGTCATGTCGCTAGAGACAGCAAAGATGTAACCTTTCCTCTTCTCTGTCCAACATGGTCACCTGCCTTGCAGTTTTGCGAGATACACAATATTACCGAATGTCAATGGAAGCACTTAGCGAATAATCGTGCCGCGAGCACAGAATTGTTGCTGTTCGTGTGTTTTAAAGCAGATGTGCACTTGTTTACAACGCTTAGGCTTTTTTTTTTTCCCAGTCACCTCTTCCCCTTATCAAACTTCGACACGATAAAAAACGTCGACTCTCAAAATAGGTGTTGCTTTTCCGTTCTGTTTAGGCTCTTTGATTAAAGGCAGAACCCTACTGCTGCTTAAGACTGTTACAAAAATAAACGCACGGAGGATAAAAGAAAACTAAACCTCCAATATTTTTTCTTTCTTTTTTTAACAGCTAACATGGCGGCGACAATACCACCTTTCTAGATGCGTGTTTAAGAACAGAAACGGGGCAGCTTAAATTATTTGTCTGCATCCACGTATCTGCACATTTTAAAGCCCCCCCATAGATATATGCGTATGCGTGTGTTCAATGCCTTACTCCAAACTCAGCTCATGGCGTAGAGCACGTCCTGGCCCGTCATGTGCGACAGGTTGTTGCATAACTTGCGGGCCTCCTCGACCACGGCGTCGTCGCGGTCCTCCGTAAGCTCCACAACCGTGGGCAACATCTCCGCCATCAAACGCGACGCCAGCTCCTCCCCGCCGTCTGCGTAGATGCCGTCCAGGCAGAGCAGCGCCTCGCGGCGAACATACCGGCTCGGATGCCGCAGTGCACGGACAATCTCGGCTTGTGTTTTACTCTGCAGTTTGCTGGAGCCAAGACACGCCATGAAGGCGCGGATGGCCGGGATGACGTTGTGCTCCACGCGGAAGCGGTAGTCGTGCAACCCGTCTTCGAGGTACTGCAGGTTGTGCAGCTGATGCACCAGCGCCGGCATCACACCAGGGAAAACGTCGGCGTTGGCAAGGTACACGTCGAGCTGGATGCTGTAATCGTGATCCGGGCCGGGCGTCTGCGCCAAGGCCATCCCACGCAGACTCTCCAGCGCACCCTCGAGGGCCAGCGCCACGAGCGAGTCCGTCGCCTTCGAGACCGTCGCCGTCGCCGCGCAGTACGTCCGCAGTGTCGTGATGACATGAGGCAGGACAATCGGGAAGGCAAAGTCCAAGATGGACCCCAGCTTGCCGAGGAGGTGGTTGCTCAGCGCGAAGAACACAATCCACGACTGCAGCGTGAGGCGCGAGACAGACTGTGCCGCCCCGTCGTGGCCGCGGCCGTCGTGACCGTCCGCGTCATCGTCACCGTCGCTGTCAGCATTGCCCCGCGTGCGAGACGCGCCGACCACGCCGCCGCTTGTCTCCGCAAAGGCCCAGTCCGCTACAATGCGCAGCAGCCGCGTGCCGTGTTTCGCCTTAAACTTCAGCAGGAACACAGTGAACGCCTGCAGCACCGGCATGATTGCCTCGCTTGACGGCACGCTTGGCGCGCTCGCCAGAGAGTTGAAGGCGGCCAGCCAGAAATTGTGCTGCGGCCCAGTGCCCTCCATCAGCGTGGGCATGTGCACCAGCTCCTCCTTGGTCAGGTTCTCGATGCGGCGCTCAATGCACGTGAAGAGCAGGGAGAAGGAGTGTGTGTGCACCTGCACGCGAACATGGCGAGAGCGCCGCGCCGCAGCCTTCTTGGTCTTGCTCGTCGCTGCGGCAGCTTCCGCCGCGCCTGTGGTGAGGCTCACCAGTTGATGCTGCTCCGACGCAGGCACCACGGCGCCGTTCGCGTAGGGGATTCCCTGTAGACACGACGTGCCGGCGTCCAGCAGCAATTGCGGCTCCATCACAGCCTCCAGCACCGCCAGCATCTCAGCACACAGGTAGTGCGACTCTGCATCCGTGACGTTCGTGAGGTGAGACGCGATGAAGAGCAGGGACGGGAGATAGGGCTGCGTCATCTGCCAGCAAGCGGGGAAGCACCGAATCAGAGAGGACAGCGTGCTGTGGCGCAGCAGCGCGCCAGCCTGGCTACGCGCCACCAGCCCAGGCAGCTCTACCACCTGATACATCCCCGCCGAAACGAGGGTGTGTAGCAGCGCCAGGGAGTGCGAGGCGGCAAAGGCCGTGCCCATCACCTGCGTAATGGTCGCCAGCGTCGTCACGAGACACGTCATGCAACCCAGAATGCCCTCCTCTGCGGCAGCATAGAAGAGCGGGGACGGAGACGAGCCATCGGTTGCCCCGTGTGCCACGCCGCGGCCTCGCAGGCGCATCTCGCATCGCGTCAACAAAGGCATCCAGTGGTCACACACGGTCTCCACAAACTCACGCACCTCCGTGACACGACCGCGGTTGCCAAACAGCTTCACCAACGCAGCTTCCGTCACACGTCGGCTGCGGTTGGCGTTCAGCAGCGTGCGCTCCGACTGAAGGCTGCCACCACTGCTGACAATGCGGACGAGCTCCTCGACACACGCAATGCCCAGCTGCGACGTCACGAGGAGTTGGTCGACGGCGCCGTTGGCCCCGGCCTCCTCCGCTGGCGACGCTGCAGTTGCCTCTGCGGCCGCGGGGGACTGAAGCAACGCGTAGAA
Source organism: Crithidia brevicula (assembly GCA_030849845.1). Classification (NCBI taxonomy): domain Eukaryota; phylum Euglenozoa; class Kinetoplastea; order Trypanosomatida; family Trypanosomatidae; genus Crithidia; species Crithidia brevicula. The sequence goes on along the minus strand of JASAOD010002005.1, from coordinate 36,078 downwards.
GCCAGCAAAGTTCGCCTTGATCTCCTTCACCAGCAGTGGGAAGAGAATGGTGGAGCGCTTTGTGGTGAGTGGGCGGGCCTTGATGCGGACGAGATCGACCAGCGAGAGGCGCACACGCGGGTCGCGCAGGCGGCGGCGATGAGCCTCCATCTCCTCATCAGACACGACGTTCTCCAGCGTCGGCAGTGAGTGGTGCAGCCGATCCAGCAGCACCTCCATGCCGATCTTGCGGAGAGCCACCCGCTTGTCCTCAAGCAGGCGCTGCTGGCATACAACAAAGGTGGGCTCGTTGATGCCGGCAAGCACGCAGGCGAGTGTGTTGCCGGCGAGCAATTGCAGAAGAGCTGTGTAGGCCTCCGCCTCCGCCTCCACATCAGTGGACGCTTTGCTAGACGATGCAGCGGAAGGAGATGCACGCGTGTCAGCGTGCAGGTCGTGATAATGCGCAAACAGCTCCAGCGCGCTCACTAGCAATTCCATGCAACCGCCATCCTCGCGCTGCACAACGCCCTCAGCCTTGTCCTCCGCCGCATCGTCCTCGTCGCTCTCCTCCGCCTCCGCCTTTGCCGCTGCCCTGTCGCCCTTCTTCTGGGACTTGCCCAGACGACTCGGCTGGCTTGAACGGGCGTGACGCTGAAGGGTAAGGAAGGGCTCAAGGAAGAGATCCGACTTGACGGTGAGGTTGACCAAATGCATGATTGTCTCCTGACGGTTGATCACCTGGTTCGGCTTCACCATGCGGCGGAAGAGGTGTTGCACGCGCTGCATCTCTGACTCGCCCTGATCCTCTTCGGCGGTGGAGGCGGCGGACGTCAGCTGCGCCACTGGATCCGCGACAAGGCGCATCAGCTGCGTCACGCACTGCACCTGGGTGCGAATGTCGAAGCTGGTGAGGATGTCCTGGCAGACTTCACGAGCGCTTCGAAAGCCGAGAGCCTCGGTGTTGTGGATGGGTTCTAGCTTGATCAGCAGCGACACCAGAGGGACGTGCAGGTACGTCATGCTGCCTTCCCGGTCATCGGTGATACCCGCGGTCTTTGCTGAACCGCCGCCCGGTAATTTCAAAAGTGGCGCCGTGGCACGGAGCAGGCTGGCGATGGTGTCCACGTGGAACTGCAGCTCGCCCTTCCGCCTCTCTGCGTCGTCCGTTGTGTCCTTCTCCGCGCCGCATGCGGCACTTGCCGCCGAGGTGGACTTCTTTGCAGTTGCCGCCGACGCCTCTTCGTTCCCGCCCTCCTCGGCGTCAACAAGCACACGCGCCATCAGCAGCATCATCTCACGCAGCAGACGGCTCTTGATGTGGTACGCGCCATCCGCAACCTTCTCGGTCAGCAACCGTGTCTGTTCCGTGCACACGCGCACAAGGGCTTCGACGTATCGTAGCACCGCCTCGACCTGCACCGACCCGCGAGCACCCAAGCGCACCTGCTGCACGCGTGGCATCAGCGCAACGTCGTCGGCTGCAGCGGTGACAGCGGCTTGACGTAGCAGGGCCTCCATCTCCTGCAACGGATAAAGCTCTAGGCTCTGCTCCACCAGATGGTAAGTGGACTCCTGCTCCTCATCGTCATCGATAACAACAGCGGGCAGCACTCGCAGAAGCATGCGCAGCAGCCCGAGGCTCTGCTGGCTGATAGGCCCCAGCTCCCACTTGCCGGTAGCGACGGTGGAGCAGACGTGCGGCAGGCGCAGCACGCGGACGGCATCCGCGTAGGTGAGCGGATTCGATACGATTGTTGCCGTTGGCGGACGCCAGTGCACGCTGCTGTCTTCCTCGGCGGTGTTGGCATCGTCTCCGGCGGCGCGCAATGTATCCCCGCCTGTGGGCGTAGTTTCAACAGGGGCCAACACCTCTAGCATCTCACGCACTCGCTGCAGAGCCACCGCCGCCGCCGCCTCCTGATCTCCACGGACCTCGCCATCTTCCGCCAGCGCCGACGACTTCTTCCCGCGTCGCGACGCAGTGCTCTCTGCAGGCTTGCCGCCCTTCGCTGCGCTGTTCGCAGCCTCCTCCGCATCAGCGATGAGAGGAAGGAAGAAGTACTCGTAACCGCCAAACGTCTGCATGCAAGCCACTGCAACGTCGGTGCCGACAACGTCCATCGCGCGCAGCATCGTTGGGCGAAGCTGCGCCGCCACCAGCTTCTGATAGTCACTGGAGAGCGCCTTACTGTCCCTGTTCGTGCTGTTGGCCTTCTTCGTCTTCGACGTGAAAATGGTGCTGTGTCCCTGGCGCTGGTTCTCGATACCTGCGCTGAGGCCCACGGTCAAAGCGGTGAGGGCGTGGCGATAGACAGGGCGGGCGCCTCCGCCGTTACGCACGTGCAAGTATGGGTGACGGAGCAGCAGCTCCATCATAAGAACAGACGCGTTGCCCGAAACGCTCTCCTGCGACACATCCGCCTCGCCCCAAAGCTGTGCACGGCCGCACACAGCGTCAACCAAATCAGCGGTGTCCGCCGAGACGGCGCGTGACGAAACAGTCGACCGCCCGGCAGCTGCTTTGGACGACACGTGGGCCGTCGTGCCCGAGTTCGTCAAGATGCCCTCAACGCGAGAGAGAAGCTTCTGCGTCAAGCACACCTGCTGCGGAGCGACGGCAGTCGAAGTGGACGATGGCGAAGCAGACTTAGCTACCGCACCCCGGCCGCGCTCGGCAGAGGCACTGTTTGCGGCAAAAAAGTAGCGAACGACGCGGTGGGCCCATCCAGCAGGAACGACGTACGTAAGCGCATCGCTTTCACCGCTGGCTGCCGCGGTGGCGCGCCGAAGCGTCAGCAAACCGCACAGCAGCTCCGCTGCACTGGATGTGAGCTGGTACTGCCGCTCCTCAACGGCCATGCACTCAATGACGCTGCTGAGGGCCGTAACGGAGATGCTGTTGTGCTGCATTGCGGCAACCACGACAGCGTGCGCGCATGACGCGATGCCGCGCCTCGCATTGGCAGAAACGACGGCATCCTGCAGAGACCGCAGCTGATGCAGACGCTGCGTGGTGGGTGCGCGCAGCGGAAGAAAGAGAGCAAGAGCAAGAGCTGCCAGAGAAGCATTGGCGGCCCTCTGCTTTGGTGAAGACGTAGCGGCACCCTTTCCACTTTCAGCCTCGGCGTCCTGCTCTGTGGCCTCAAAAACGGCGCGAGACACCAACGCAAGCCAGTCAACTCGGTGCACCGCCGCACCGCTGTTCTTTTCGCTGCCGTCTGCCCCCTCAACGCCCACAGGCGCTGCCAAAGCGACAGTTGGAGCTTCGTTTACCAAGTCCAGGTACGCTGCGGCCAGCTTCTCCGCGTGCACCGTTACGGCGGGCAGAGACGCGCCGGTGTACGCCAGCAGCTTGCACAGCTGCACGATAAGCGCTGCAGATTCTGTCGTCGTTTCCGGGGAGGCCAGTACTTGGTGAAGGGCAGTACGCAGCACAAGGGTGATCCGCTGAACCAGTGGATGGCCGTAGAGCTCCTCACGAGCCAGAGCAGCCGCATCCACAGCACCTCGACCGGTTCGGTTCGCGCGTCGGCTGCTGTTCCTCTCCAGCAGGGCGGCGTACACAACGTTTAGGTACCCCTCTTGCCGTAGCTTCTCTCCTTCCTTTCCTGCGGTCTCGTTGTTGCCCACAGCACCGCACAGGAAGGTCGTGATAGTCGCCACAGCTGGAAGAGCATACGCGGTCTCCTCCACGGGCAGCAGTGTTGCCGCCAGAGCGACGACCACCTCAACGGTGTTCGCAGCAGTGCCCCCTGACGATTCCTGTACCGCCGTTCGAGCGGTCCTGAAGGCCTCGGCCAAATGTGCCTGCGCCTCGACGCGAATGGCCTCCATAAGACTCTTACACTGCAGCAGACTGCGGAAAACCATCAATGACGCACTTGAGGACAAGGTACCCTTCTTTTGCTCGTCCTCGGCATCGTCAGAGTCGGAGTCGGAGCCGGAGGCTTCGGCGTGGCGGCCCTTCTTTGCCTTGGTGCCCTTTCCCTTTGCTTTTTCAGTGTTGCCGCGCGTCGGCACGTCACGCAGCAGAGGGGCGAAGACACCGGCGTCGCCGCCACCCAGCTCCAGCAGCCCAGCGGCTTCGTCAAATGCCTCAGCGAGGGCTGACGGTCCCTCCTTGGCCGTTCGCTGCATGTACAGCAGCGTGACGTGGTACAGCACACAAGCACGGAAGTGACGAGCCGAAGCGCACGTGGAGCTCGGCGACGTCCACTCTGCCAGGGCAGGGCGAAGTACCGACTTCACGAGGGGCACCACAACCCGCTGAAGTGCCTCGGCTAGGGCAGCCGGGTGATCGGCGTGGCTCTCCATCAGCGACAACACCATGGAGTAGAAGGCGCGAACAAGCTTGCACGCAGCAAAGCAGCTGGAAGAAGCGGTTTCCTTGTCTTTGTTCGATGCTTCCAGTACCCAGTGACCCGTGAGCTGCTGAATCACGGTGGCACCAGCGGCGACAAAGGCCTCGGCGGCATTCGTCACGTGTTCGTACGACACAACGTGGGCAAGCAGCCCCAGCAGTGACTGGCTGTCCGCCAGTGAAGCAGCAGAGGCCGCCGAAGTCGAGCTCCCGCTGCTGCTACTAGTCCACTGCGCAACCGTCATGCCCTGCAGCGTCTTCGCCGCCAACGCACGCACCTCGGCGACGGGGTGCAGGAGGCAGGCGAAGAGCGGTAGCGACTCCGTCATCCCCGGCACCCTTCCGCCCACCTCGACCATGTTGTAACGCGTGCCTTGGAAGTGGCGCGCCAGGAAGGCCGACGCGGCGGCGGCGGTGTCAGCGTGCAGCAGCACCTCGGAGAGCACCTCGTCAAACACGACGGCGTACCGACGCTCAAGTGCGGCGATGGCGCGGTGGTACAAGGACGAGGCATCCGCGGATGTCGCCGTCTCCACCGCCGCCCCGGCTTCTGCCGTCATGAGCACGCGAAGGTAGCTGGCCACCATCGCGTTTGACAGTGGCAGGTCCTCCGCAGCGCACGAGAGGAACTCGACCACGTCCGATGGCAGCAGACGCACTTCGGACGCACGCGTCAGTCGGTCCAGTGCGGTCTGCAGCAGCGTGGCGAGGAGGACACTGTGGCGCGGCGAGGTGGACGGTACACCCGTGGGGCCCACCACCACCACCTCAGTGGACTCCGCAAACGGCAGCTGCGAGGTAAGCGTACGCCAGGGCAGCGCCAGCAGCGACTGCAGCAGCGGTGCCACAGAGACATCCGTCAGCGCGCGATGCTGCGTGGCGAAGACGATCTCCAAGAACGCGAGAAGGTCACGCACGGGGAGGAAACTCCCACTGCTCCCACTCGTCGCGGCAAAGGCGGCAGCGGTTAGGTAACGCACGAGGGGCTTCAGCACCGTGTTCAGCATCGAGCTGGAGAAGCGCACTTGCCCAGACCACGCCGCGAGCACTACCAGTGCCGTTGCCACGGACTCCTGCGAGACGCGGCTCCCGCGCATCACGCTGCTGCCGTGAAGCTGCTGGACACGCTTCGACTCCTCAGTGCCGGCCTCCGCGCCAGTCACAGCGCCAGACAGCAACTCCAGCACAAACGGCAAAAATGTGCGCCAAAGCGCCTCGCCGTCCTTGTGCGTCGCGAGCTGTGTCACGACGCTGGCGAAGAGGGCGTTGGCGGCGTGATGGCGAATCTCGTAGCGGAAGGGCATGGCGACGGTGAGGCATACGAGGCGGGCCGCCTTGCGGCTCTCCGCGCAGGCAAGCACCAAATGCTCACGGAGCAGCGGCGCGCCACGCAGCTGGTTGGTGGAGAGAAAATCGAAGCCGGTATCTCGCAGATCCAGCAGGAGAAGCGCACGCGCGAAAATGTTATGGTCGTGGTAGGGGAGGAAGGCGCGCAGCACAGCCGCAACGTCGTAGATGTGGACCTCGTACACGCGCACAAGAAACTCGAACGCCTGCTGAGCTGCCGTCAGGAAGAGGTGCGGGCTCAGGAGGGTAAGGAAATGCTCCAGGCTCGTGCGCAGCTGGGCGTCCTCGGTGGAAGTCAGCATCGACCGCTCCTGGCGGACCTTCTTAACGTCGAAAAGACCCTGAATAAAAGGATGGAACCGGTTATCCATCGCCGTCAAGGTCTGCAAACCGTTGAGTGCCAGCTGATGGATCTGCTCACGAGAGAAGCTTTGCGCATCTTGAGTGCTGAAGAGAAACGACTTGGCAAGACGATGGCTGCTCTCGTCGGGACGCTGCTGCAGCCGCTGCAGCTGCGAAGCAAGCTGCGACGTCATTAGTTTATGTTTCACTGGAAAGGAAAGGTAATCAGTGTGTGAACAGCTAGCTGTGATTCACCTGCCCTATCGTGTGAGGCACGTTACGGCGCTCCTGAAAGACCGGTTTTTTTCAAATGTGTCTTCTCACGTGAATCGTTAAAAAAAGAGAAAATTAGAAACGTCTCGCAGTGGTTTGGCAATGTCAACGACGCACCTACTAATACTAAAAAACAAAAAGAGGAGCTTGAGAAAGAAAACTTAACCGCTGGTGTTTATGAGTGCTTTGGGGTGAGTTAAGCGCCTTGACACTGCTTGAAAGGAAGAAAGCAAACAAAAATGCGACGGGCTTTCCACTGAACTCGTTTAGTGGCTGCGCGTCTGTGGAGAGCCGTGCGTCGCTTTTACCGGACTTATATTAGTATTTTAAACGAGAAGCTGATTATGAGTATGACGAAGAGGATTCTTCTTCCAAGACAACAGATGTTTTGGTTGTTGTTGTTTTTAAGCGCGCCAACAGTGATACAGAGAAGAGAGGAGAGAGAAAAACACAAAGAAGCAAAGAGAAGAGAAGAGAAGAAAAGTGGCGAGCAAAGCTTATACTACACATCACACAAATTGTTTATTTTTCCGGATGACGGGAAAGATGACTGAAAAGTTGGCTAGGCAGCGGGCAAAAGATACCATCCGCCGCAAAAGCAGGTGACTCCTGCGGTGGCAAAGCAAAGGTTCAGCAACTTTCTTTTTCAAGGTTAGTGTCCTTTCCCTCGCTTCTTTTCAGTTCATGACAACTGGATAGCACATGACCAGAGAAAAATAGAAGGAAAGTGATAGGGAGGTAGTGTCACGGTTGTTGCCTTTGCAGCCCAATTATGACGTGTTGATTCCGAGTGTACACACGAGCGGTGCTAAAACTAAACCCCCACACGTACGTGCTCAGAAAACACTTGTTTTCGAATGTGCATAACAAGCAGTCAGCAGTAGCTATTGAAAAACTCTGTCCCTTTGCTTGGTCTGCTGAATAGTGCCTGCATAGCGTGTGCATTAATATATATATATATATATATATATATACATGCGCTGCTGACGCTAAGTTGTTACTTTTTTTTGTGGGGAGACCGTATCCTGTGTGGATATCGTCAGTTTGTTTCCATACTTGACCATCAATTCGCATCGTTGCGCGCCTTAAGCGAAGTCATCGCACAATGGGGGAGCAGAAGGAAACAAGAGCACGCACACAACAATAAAACGAAAAAAGAAACGCAAAAAAAAAAGAAACACTTTTCTCTATTCAACATGACGGCGTCGACGATAACCAAAGTCTCCATTTTGCGCCGTGGTGTCGTCGCTATCATCGTCGTTATTTGAGTTGCGGTGACGTCGCCGGGATGGAGGGGCATCAGGCTCGCGCGCAAACGCGGCTGTCACGCTGCCGCGCCCTCCTAACCGTCCTCGCTTGCCCAAACCCTGCCCTCGACCCGCGGTGACAGCCGAGGCCTTCCCGCCACCGTTGGCAGTCTTCACTGTCGACTTGGCGATCTCCACCCGACTCAGTGCACCGACCGAGCAGGCGGAGAAGACGCGCTCGCTGGGGCTAAAGAAGTGGATGCGGTAGTGAAACGCCGGTGCTGTAGCGCCTTTACTGCCGACCTGAAAAACAGAGGGAGAGGCCCCACTTCCACTGGCATCAGAACCTCCGCCACCACCTCCTTGAAAGGAGTTTGCTAAAAACTGATACGTGCGCAGAGGCACACTGGAAGTTGTGGCAGCCAGAAGCGGAGACCCGGGCGGAGAGTTGGACTCGAAGCTGCCCGCTGCTGAAGCGCCGCCCCCCGCATGCACCGACGAGTGCAGCGGGGTTAGGACAGTGACAGGGTTGCGGTGCGCGTTCGAGTGCCGCTCCAGCCCAAATCCGTCGAAAAGAGACCCGCCGAAGGAGACAGAGTGCTTCAAAAACTCACTTTCAAGATCGTAAATTTCAACATCCATCCGCTGAAGTGCAGACTCAACGCCCTCGCGCCGCTGCATGATATGCGCCAGCTGATGCTCCACGGTGGGAGACAAGTACACTGCAGCCTCTTGGCGCAACACCTCCTCTGGGTTCACCGGCTTGCTGCCGACATGGTCACGACGACTCATTAGAGAGCGTACCCAGCTACGCCGTCACCTAATCGAACGTGAGGTTAGCGGGGAGACAGCTAGGAGAAGCACACTTTAAAAAGAGCACGATTGGGATGAGCAAAGTCAATATCCACTTGACCTAAGGCTTCACCTCACAGTGCGCCTGCTCCTCCTACCAAAATCAGTGCGAAGTCCCGCTTGTGATCTAAGAAGGAAAAACAATAGAGAAAAAAAAAACAGATGCTGTGCGTCTGCAACACGCTCCAATGGGGAAACAAAAAATACAAAAGTCTATGTGTGCTATGGAATAGTGAGATCAGTGCAGCAGCACATGTGTACCTCTGAAAACGCGTCAATTTCTTTGCGTTATTTCTTTTCAATGGTTGTGCAATACCGATAACGTTTCTCAACACACCGGTCAATCCTTGCGATGTGCAGATCGCTTACGCGTTTAAAACTCAGCGGTCACTTTCACTCGCTGCGCGATACAGGAGATAAGGAAAAAGTTTATAAAAAAAAAAGGGAGAAGCATAGGCAGGAAAGAAGGTAGAAAGATTGAGAGGTAAACTGCTGCGGAGGCTCTGTGACTTGAGCTCTTTCGATGCCCGAGGTACGAAGCTGCCAGAAGCCAAAGTGTTCCTGTACACCACAAGAGTTCATACATGTTAAGGGTGTGTGTGTTGGCCCGATTGTGTTTGTGTGTGTGTGCGACGGCTACACACTTCGACAAAAGCTTTTCATGATTTTAAGAGAGCATGTAAGACCTTCGCCTCGACAATTTCTCTTTCTCGAAGTTTGCCTATTTGTTATGCTTTAAAAAGAAAGCAAAACCCACGAGCAAACCGAAAGCATCATCGATTATCTGTTGTTGTTTTTGTTGTTGTTGAGAGATGGGGACTCTGGTCCCATCCAATAATCGCTGTCAGAATCGGTAGTAGGCAGTGTTAGAGAGAATAGGGAGCAAAAAAAAAAAAAATCCGCGGAAGAACAAACCCGTCAGGCCAAGATACTTAAAGCAACAAAGCAGGTGCAGCTCGCAGTTGTTGCACAATAGAGCAACGCTGGGTGTCGAGCACATCTCTGTGTTCTCTAGTACTTGTCTCTTTAGTGCGTTCAAATACAAGAAGAACGGGGGCTCTTGAAAAGGAGGGGCAAAGAAAAGCAACACATGAAATGTGCTCACAATAAAGCTCCTGCGGGGTGGGTGAAGTATATATGTAATGTAACGGAAAGTAGTATTTCTCAATTCCTGCCTTCCAGTGAATGCCAGTATTTCGTTTCTCTACATTCGGAAAGCTGCAAAAGGCGGTAATAATAATAATAATAAATTAGAAGAAAGAAGCATTATAATAATAATAGTAATAATAATAATAGTCGTACTAAAAATAGGAAAGAAGTGTGAATGTGAGGGTGCGCTTCAAAAACAGAGCGAAGTCCAACTGAACTGTGTAAATCTCAAAACAAAACGCAGCTATGAGAAGCGACCTTGGGCCTTATCATTTTCCTTCTCAGATAGCATCGACCGAAGCTGAAGAGGTGAGGGTGGCCCCTCCCACTTCTTCCTGCCCGTACACGTGAGGTTCAAAACGCGCCTCCTCGTCTTCACGTCGATTCATCCCCCTTTACCAAATCGGCAAGGCTGTTGGCGAGTTTGACGAGTTCATCCTTCTCGCTTAAGCCATCCACGAAGCGAGATGGAATGCCAGAGAAGCCCACCTGAGCACCAACGAGTGCACCTGTTAACATGGCGCGGGCACAGTTCTGGCCACCACCGTTCACGGCGTGCAACACGGCAGACTCGAAATCGTCTTTGAAGCGCGCTGCGAGGTAGTAGGCTGCTGGCAAGACGTGGTAGATCGCACAGGGCATGCCGTAAACAAGAGAAACCTTGGAGGCGGGCTCGATGCGGATGTGAGACGAATCCGACGCCGCCGCCGCACACGTCGAGGGCGTGATGAGACCGTCTGGCGAGGCAAACTTCCCGGCATGTGGTGGGTCAGCAGACCCTTTCGCTGGAGGCTGCAGTTGATTGGTAACCGTATGAAACGGGAGGGTTCCGGCCTCCACCAGTGCAAACAAACGGTCGGTGATGTTTTCGTCAAGGGGCTTCCCTTGCACGAGTAGCGCCAGTACGGCATTGTAAGCCACCGTCAAGCTCACCACCAGCTCGTCGTTCTGGGTGAGGTTTGTGTTGCTGGAAACGTCCTCCGCCAAGGCACGGAGGTCGTTGGCGTGAAGAACCCCCAATGCGAGGACGCGCTCGATTGCCTCCGTTGTGTCGGCGGCGCTGCCCGTCTTTGACCAAGGAATTCCGGCCTTCCGCTGCTGATACACAGCGCGAATCGATTGGCTGGTATAGCCGCCTGGTCCCGCCATCGGCTCGCCGTTAAGTTTTGATAAGAGCTCAGCGTCCAGCTTTTCACAGAAGGCAGTCTCCTTGTACCCTTTGCTCTCCACCACAGATTGCATCGTCAGCTTGAGAATGTAACCAGCTTGTGTAAGGTCGCCCGCCTTAAGCATGTCGTGGTAACGTCCCGCAACCGGGTTCGTGTAACCACTAATCCAGTCTCCATGGTTCTTGTGCATTTCATCGAGATCATAGTACCAGTGCACGCCCATCCCGAGCGCATCACCAACAAACGCGCCGATCAGCGCACCGACTGCGCGGTCATGAAGCGTCAGCGTCGGCATTCTTTGTGGAGAGGATACGGTGCAAGAAAAACAGCTAGTGAACCTGATTCGTTTGAGAGCTTCAATGATGAAGGCAACAGGTTTTGTGTTCTGTATAGTGAAAAGAATAATCTGAATTAGTTTTGCGCAATAAAGAAGAGAAACTATGTGAAGCGTCAGACGAACAAGGCGACGTCCAGCAGCCATAACAGCCGATGTTGTTGAAAGAATTCATAGAAGTTTAAGCGTTTGTAGAGGCGGGTAGAAGACACAGGACAATCGAGCAAAAGTAATGGCATTGAAACACATGGGAAACCAGAAAACATTTTCACGAGCTGGGAATTTCAAATCCGGTGTCCCATCCAAATCTGCACACAACCCCGAAATCACGAATAGAACCGAATCCTTAGCAAAGCGTCAACGAAACAGACAACACAACCCGAGAGCTGTTCCTTTTGTTAACTGCCAATCACTAAAACACCCCCACCCCCCGCTACACAAAATAGAAAACGAAAAACGAAAATCTATTTGGACGTTAGTCATAAAGCGACAAATTTAATCTCAAATCTCTTAGCAAAAAAATTAACTCACATACTTTTTTCACACCTTGTGCCTGCAAGCGCGCCACCATTGCGCAGCCACGGCACCAGAGCAGCACAAAGGCCTCGCATGCACCGGCTTCCCTGGCTTCGCACGGTCCGGCACACCGGGCACGCCACGCACGCCACGCACGCAGGCAGCGTGCCAGCACGCACACACACAGGGCTGCAATTCCGGAGGCATCAGACTCGACCCGCACACAATGCGCAGGCCACGGCGAGTATTTAACCTCACAACGTGCAGAACACGCTCAAGAAAGGTACACTCAGATTCTGCAGAATCATCACGCGGCTCCACGGAACTCGTCGTCACACACGCGCGCACACCCCACACACCCTCAAGCTTGCAGCAGCAGCAGCAGCACTCACCACGCAGGCAACTCTTCGGGACTACCAGAAGGTCGCACCACGGCACTGAGCTCCGCAGCGGGAGAGCCACGTGCACCTCGGATTGCCCCGTTCCGCATCGCGCGCACAGCATCTCACACACCTCAGGATCTCAGTACAGATCTACACGCCGTACAGAGAGCAATAGTGCGTTGCAAGCAGGTCCAGCACGCGCCGCGCACACACGCACAGCGCTGCACAGCGACGAGTCCTGGGACTCAGAAGCTCTCGCGCCACGTCAAGGCCGTATGCGCAGCCAATTGAAATGCGCACGGCTGGTGCGTACGCTGAGGGAATCGACACGATTGCGCATCACACAACCACCTACACGCACTGCGAGCCCGCCGGCGCGCAGCCCTGGCGCGGCCACGGCACCAGAGCAGCACAAAGGCCTCACATGCACCGACTTTTTTTAGTTAAAGGGGGCAAATACCACTGCTGGAGATGCCACCTTACAGCGTTCTTTTAGTTTACAACAAACTCATTTGTGTAGTATTGCTGTTCTTTCAGTGATTTGGGGGTTTGGGGTGATTCATAGAACCAATCCAGAATGAGGAATTGTCTGGAATGGTTAAAAGATGAGAACGGGTTGGGAGTGATCGTGTATTGAGATGAGGAGTACTAGGTATAAATGTGGACAAAAAGTAAAGGCGGAGGTGAGGACTAAACACTTTAAAGAGAAGTGCACAAGGTAGAGGAAGAGTGAACTACGGTACCGTTTCAGTTTTTCGGACTCACCTACGGAAAATAAAAGTCGTCGTGTGTTGAGTAATGAATGGATCAAAATTTATGCTTATAAACAAATTGTACTACTGTTCTCGAACTTTACGTGAGCCTGTAGAATGTTGCTGGCGAGAGATGTGCTATCTTAACTCTGCCCTCTTATCAACTTGCCACCCTTTTACCCAGCTTTGTTTCGAATCAGTTTTCCCGGCGTGCTAATTGTTTAACAAAAAATTGCAATTATTAACGTCGTCGTGTAGACGAGTCGGAAGGACAAAAAAGAGACAGTTGATGTTTTATTTATTTTTTACATGGAAGTCAAAAGGAGGGGTGTAGGTGATATGCATGGTGGCTTACATCAACGAAAAAAAGCTACAGGTGTATGTATATATATATATATATATATATTGAAAGTTCTACTGCTTGACTCGTCACACTTCAAGTACAGAGTGCTGCTTGGCCTCTTCGGCTTGGGTGTATGGCAATCCTGTGGAAAGAGCCATTTAAAATAAGCAGAAGCGTTAGGAGGTAAGACAGAGAGGTGAAAAAGAAGAAGACTTGGCACTCTCACTTGACGCGTTTCGTGGGTAACTCATCTTTCCAGAGTCGCTGATATGTGAGCAGCATTTCTGTTCGCCTCTGCGCTTTCTCCTCTGCTGTGCCTGCGCTCTCCTCAATTTCCTGCAGCCTATCAGCAACGGCAGCAGTGTCGGCCTTGGCATCCATCTCTGCCTTTCGTGAGGCCATCATCTTTTTTTGTAGCGCGTTGGCGTGGAAGATGTCGCCATCGCTGTCCTCCAGCGACATCAAATAATGGTCCCGGCAACCATCAGCCTTGTCGTGGAAGTGCTGTTGCCTGCTGCGCGCAAGTAGCATGATTTGGTCAGCTATCTTGTCGGCGGCACGGGCGTGTTTCGTTTGTGGGTTGGCGGCAGGATATGCTGCTTCTTTCGAGGCACCTCGTGATGCATTGCGAGCTACACCAGTGGAGCGCGGTGGAGGCGTAGGCGATAAGGAGGCCCGCTGCTTTTCCTTAGCCTCGAGATGCTTCTCAGCCCATTGCACCATGTACTGGAGCACGTTCTGCGGCTTGTCATACATCGTGTCGGTCACAAAGTTCGTCAAGGCTTCTTGCACGGTAGTGCGAAGATCGTCGACATTCTGCACTGCGTTTACGGAAGCTACTGGTGAACTCTCGTGGCGCGCAGCGACAGGCTGCCCTGCCCGCGACTCAGAAAGCGGAGGCATGGGAGTACGGAGTAGAGGCGAGGAAGGTTCTCAAAGAGCAAACACACTAGCTGCGAGTGTACACGTCAAGCGTTCAAGGTACCTTATATTTTGCCTTTGAAGTACTGCTCTGCCTAACACTCACACTGAAGAATCTTTGATGGCAACAGTGGAATACAGAAAATGCCAACTAGACTTATAACGCCTTCCGAAAGTAGAAGAGTCTTTAAACGAGAAAAAAAAATACTTTGTAGCACCGTCTCTGCCAAAGTGTGTTGGACAGTGAAAAAGCGGAACACAAAAAAGGCAACAGTACGAAAGACGATAGAAGAATGATCAGGTCATTTGCTCAAACAACATTGTGCGTGAAAAACATGAAACCGACCGACAGACCTAAAGAAAAAGGCCAAAACCATCGAAAACGGTGACGCAGAACACATTTTTTTGTTTGTTTTGCCCCGTGGGGCTTTGATCGGTTGAGAAAGGTGCACGAATGCATTTCTGATACAATTTTTATTCGTACTCTGTAAAGTACAAGGAAGCTCAAGGTTGAAGTTTCACAGGAAGTTTTAGTAGCGAAGAGCAGAACAAGAAAGCAGAATTAAAAAAGTATAAATGTATACAAGTATCTCAAAAAGGCTACATGGGGCTCTTGAACGCAGCGTTTCTTGCCGGCTCGCGGACAAGCTTTTTTTGCGTCTTTCTAAATCTCACCCGAAGACAAAAATAACGGTCGCCCGTTTGCCGCGCAGAATCCAGTGAACGCGGGAAGGACGTATACGGCCTGTTGCTTCGGTAACTCACCCGAACTAGCGTGGCAACGCTCCGGACACGACGAAGCTCGCAGAGGACGAGGCTGCAGCCACCTCGCACCCAAATGTGAGGATATTAGCGGTCCCTTCGTTGCCTGCCCATCTCCGCAACCTGGAGAAAAGGAACCGGTGCGACTCGTAGAACCCTCCGGCAGTAACGGCGAGTCATCGATCGGAGCTGTGTCTTCTCCAATACCTGGTGTTTCGTTTCTGTCAGTTAAACCAGAAGACAGGGCTGCCTCACGCCCTGGGGCGAATCTCAGCAACGACCAGTACGGAGACTCTGAGTCCATGACACGCTTTTCTCTCACGCAGATGGGCCGGCCTGCTGCAGTAGTGAACATGGTGGGCACGTACAGGGTAATAGCGCGCGGTGAAATAATGCTCTCTCCATCCCTCTCCGTAGCAGCGGCACAATTTTCAGAAGCTGTTTCGAAAGAGGCGGGTTCGTCGCTGGGATCCCTTCCCTGTTCGTTCCCGCTGTCAGCAACGCGCGCTCTTCTTTCCCGCGGCGCCATGCACGCGGCTTCGCCCACTCGGCCACAAGCAGCGCATTCATCTTCTGTCTCTGATAGTTCGTGCGGAAACGGCAAAGAAAATTCATTTAATACTCGCTCCCCCGAGAAGCGATCGTCTCTTGATGGAGGCGCGCACTGAACCAGTATCTGAGCTGTGGCGCTCGACGAGCCTCGCGATCGCTTTCGCTCCGTGACAGCTGCAATCCCATCATCTCTTCTCTGCGTACAATCAGCCTCACCTCCGACGGCTGCCTCGCGCTTTGCATCCTTTCTGGCGGTGTTTGAGCCTCCTGCAGCCGATTCAGGGTCCTCACAGCCTCCTCGACGACAGAAACGGCTGTTCATTGCGTCTGCGACTCGTGAAGAAACCACCCAGAGAGGCTTTAAGAGGAGCTAAAGCTGCTACGTTTGTATCGACAGACGTTGCTATAAGGTTCGCCGGCCGCACTGTACTGCAACACTAGAAAAAAAAATGGGAGAAACAGAGAGAGAGAGAGTAGTTGACGGGAAAAAGAGGAGGAAAGAGTGAAGACGAAGAAAACACCAAGAGAGCAAAACTGCACTTTGTTTCACTCCCGATTGCTGAGATCTGTCCTTCAAACATAAGGACGGATAGGAAGCAAGCCGTCCAGCTAGATGTATGGTCAGCAGTAGGCCCACAAGTCTGCGCCGTGACGCGTGTGTAAAAGCATTGTTAGTTGCATTTTGTACGGAGTCCCCTGTGTGTGTGTGTTTTTTTTTGTCGAAGCATGAACCTGACTAATCAAATACCTCGAGATGTACGCTTGCAGTACGACATTCGTGCACTGAACTGAGGTAGCTTCTGCAAGAGAAGAACGAGGGGTTTCTTTTCACCATCCCAGTTATTGCCTGTAGTGTGCGAATGATACAGCTATGTATTGCTATCTTGTCGCCGTAATATTCTTAACTTTGTGCCCAAAGAGCAGGAAGATTCCACATTATTTTATTTGTAAGAGAAGCCGAAAAAGGATAGTGAACATTTTTTTCTTTTAATTTTTTTCAAATGGAGGCCCTGTTTTCGCCAATGTGACTATGTACATGCTTGCAGGTGGCGCCTTTTTTTTTGCTGTTGTTGGTGTTTTTGTCTGGAAGGAAAATAGACGCTTTACAACTCCTCGGTGTCCTCTCCCCCGTGTGCTATTTGTTCGATCCCTTTTGTTGAAGTTTCCGCATCTGGGACATCGCTTGCAGGGTGAGCAGCGCCAAAAGAGTTTCTGTGAGGATGCAGAGACGAGTCGGGGCCTGAAACGGCATCGGCAGAGTGTGCAGCACCCTCCGGCGACCCCTCCACTGGGTAGGCCTCAGCCGCATTGTCAGCGGCGCCCGCATCTGCAGCGGACTCGCTGGCAGCCTTTTTTGCTGCCCACAAAGCCATGTATTCATACACGTTCGCTGGGTGGTCCTCCATGGCGTCTGCAACAAACTGTTGTAGAAGCGTCCGCATGCCTACCTCCTCCAAATACGCTTTGTCCTCCTCCAGAACTTCGTGGTACTCGCTCATTGTGAATGGGAAAGGTTAAGCTAGAAAGCTGTAAGAGAGCTGGAAAGGATACCAAAATAGGTGGTTTTCTTCTTCTTTTTTAAGGCAGTAAAGAGTACCAAAAAGTAGAGAATGAGCAGGCGCAGCAGTTATCGTTTATGATCGTGTGGCTGGAGGGTTAAACACAAAAAAAAAGACGGCAAAGTAGCAACACAAAAAGGAAAGGAAAGAAAGTAGTGGAGAAGAGTATTGTCAGTGCTACGAATTTTTTGTTTGTTTGTTTGTTTGCAAGCGTCTGTCATGTGATATAGGTTCCTTTCTATTTGGTTTTTTTTTCCTGCTGCAGCACAGCTCAAAAAAGGAAAGCATTCTTCTTCATGTCGGCCTCTTTTATATCATCGATCCAGACTCCCGTAAAGCGGTAAAAATAGATATTCATTCTTTGGTTTCATGTTTTAGCAGTTCTCGTGCAGATGACTGGCCGTTCAATCCTAGTTTAAGAGTTTTCCAAGAGCAAAGCTTGCAATTACGTGTTTGTGCGAATTTAAAAAAAAACAGTGATAGTGCGTTGAGTGCGTGACTGCAGGACGACTGAAAAAAAAGTGCTAGTCTCGATGCAAGCATTGACCGGAGGCATATGGACACATGAAAAGGGTATTGACCGTTCGCGGCTCAGCAGCAAAGGAAGTAAGCGTGTGGTTGTCAATACGTGGTAAGCCGAACAAGTGTTTGCGCTGATGTTGTAAACCAGCGAGACACGCGCATGCTTCTTCTTCACTTTTAAATATTGCACCTTCATGCATTTCAATTTCACTTTGACACAACACTGCCTCCAAGACAATAATAAATTCATCAAAGAAAGAGAAACAATGACTATCTACATGCATGAATCGACTTGATTTCAGAAAACTTAGTTACATACCCAACGAATTCAGTACACATACACATACACACACAAGTACGCAAAAACGGAGCACAGAAAGTGGTCACAAGGCACCAAGGGTTTAATGAGAAGGATATATATTTGGTAAGAGTTGCATCTGCACACAGCACTAGCATCATCTCCGTCTACTGCGCAGCGCTGGGAGAAGGTTGCGGTCCGACGGCGCATCCTCACATTTTGCTGTCTTTTACTTTACATTTGCATCTTGCCTCGCACTCTCCTTGGCGATGAACTGCGGGGGAGGATGTGTTTTGGTGCCACGATCAAGAGACACGTAATAGCCCAGCTCTTCATCCAGCTTTACCCGACACCGACCGCAGATTTTTTTGGGGGCTTCGCCATCAAACACCGACGCTCCGCCTGCACCGTGGCGGCAACCTCTAATAAAACTATCCTGTTGCTCCTGAAACAGTTTGCGTTGTTTGGCTGCCATTTTTGCTTGACGACGTTCACGCCGCTCACGCTCTGCTGTGAGGGCGAGTTGCTCTGGTGTGTTGAGGAAACGCTCTAGGGCACGCTGCGCAGTCTCCGCCTTGCTAGCCTCTTCATCGCGCAGTAAAGCCTCCCAGTCGTGATCCGCTTCAGCCTGTAGAGAGCTTCGTAGATTGCGCTCCTCCACTACAATGAAGGTTAAAGCTGCGCGGAACCGGTGCGAAGCCGCACGCCGCTCCGCGTTGCTTGTCTGTATTTGCGCACCAGCGGTTTTGCTATTTGCCACTTGCTCTATCCACGCTAGCCTGCCTTGTTGTCGCAGCTCGGTGTCTTTCTGTGCGTAGTCGCTAGCAATGCGGGCTTGAATTCGTTGCTCCAAGTACAAGAGTGGAAGTGCCTCATCGCTTTTTGCACGCAGCAGCGCCTCTCGCCTCCTCTTTTCCAAGTCTTGGAGTGCGTGTGCTTGACCAAGAGCATCTGTCGAAATTAAGCGACGTTGCTCCGCCTCCTCATGTATAACGTTTTTGCGCTCCTGCAGTCGCCTTCCCTGAGTGTACTCGACCCTGGCGTCAAATCGCAGATGATCAATTTCGTCAGACGTGAAGAGGCGACGCGCCGCTACCGGCAAGGCCGAGGCTCGCTGTGAGGGGGCGCAGTCGCAGTCGCAGCGAGTGTGGGGGGTCTCAAAGGCCAACGGTGACCTGGCGGCGCATGAAACCCTGGTGTCAGCTTCGTTGCCCTTCACGCATGTCGTCGAAGAAGCAGCTCTTAAATTCATCTCCGCAAACCCTTGCTTGAACGAGCAATGAAAGCTCTTCCTTTGTGGTGAAGGGCGGGTACTGCAATCGTGTCTCGCTTGGAGATCTGGCAGACGCGGCTGCAGACTGGGAACGGCAACAGCGGCTCCGTTCTCAAATTCTAAGTGCGTGTCGAAGCCCGCACTGGTGGTTGCCTTCACACCGGATATCGCAGAGAGAGCAGGCGTATTCAGTGGAGATCGCGAGCGTTGGTTGGCACGATGAGGCGCTGCAGATTCCTGTGCACTCGTTGTGTTGCTGCTGCGGCGGCTTGACGTGTCAACGGAGCGCCGCAGTGGGCGTACCGGTCGCAGCATCAGATACAATTAAGAGAGAAACCCGACATCCAAAATGGAGAGATCGTTCTCTCTGCTGCAATCCACTTTTTTATGCAGCGGGCTGGTGAGTACCGGTTGTCTGTGTGTCTGCCTGTATGTGTGTGTAATTATGTTTTTCTTTTTTCTTTCCTGACTAAGTAAGCACAACGGCAATGTAGCGCAAAGACAACAAGCAGGACGAGCGTTCAAGTAAGAGACAGTATGGAGCTCACCGACCTTATAGTTGGGTTGCTGCTGTCGTTCACGCAGTCACACCGGGCGGATGGCAAACAAAAGGGACGAGATTTAACCTCCTCAAAAACAAACATTGAGGCAGCCAAAGGGGGAGGTAAGGAACCCGATAAATGAAAGAGTTGCCCGCGCACTTGCTGTGTTCTTTATCTGTAAGCTTTCAGTCACTTTTAAAGCTCAATAAATAAAAGTTAAGGACTTATGCACCGAAAAAAAAAAACGGTACATCTCCTTGGAAACAATATGTTTCTTTGATGTTGCTTTTTAAATATTTGCGGTGCGTTAGATTTCCTTTCCGCGATAGCAGTAAACCGTGGTGTATAAGCAAGGACAAACAAAAGCAATGGAAGCAATTAAAGCAAAGCCGAACTACACCAATGCCTCTAAGCTCGGCAGCGAACCTCTGTCGCACCGAAAAACCTCCAATAAATCTGAAAGCCGCTCCAGATTGGCACGCCGCTCGCCGGCAAGAGTGTAAAAGCGGACCATGCTTTCGACAAAGGGGTCGGAATTGCAGAGCACATGTGGCTCATTCCTGACGTAGCGCTCCATCGTTGCACAAAGGTTGTCCATCGACTTTGCGGGTTCAGCATCGCTGCAATACGCCATACACGTCGCCTGCGACACCTGTGCGTTGGCACAAATGCCTTGCAAAGTCCACTGCCGCAGCATGCGCACACTTACGCTGCCGTTTGCAAGACTAGTGAGGCTCCCATCGCAGCAGCCCACAGTCTGATCCGCCCTCAGCGTCTCTTTGGCCTCGGCGCAGCGGTTCACCACGACGCAGAAGAGGCGGACTGCCTCTTCGTAGTTCCCTTGAAAGACCGCCAAAAAAGCGTCACATGATGTTGCAACCAGCGCAGAAAGACTAGCATTTGACAGCGCGGCACTTACTGTTGGCGTCGACTCTGCTGGAAAATCTGCGGCTGTTTGGTGGATCGTGCGATGCACCTCGTGGGCTTTTTGTGCGTCCCCGACATGCAACGAGAGGCAGAAGACCTGCTGCAAGTGCAGCACGTGCTGCAGCTGATACAGATCGTCAGGAAGAACGTGAAACAGCTTGTGCCATACATCCTCGTTGCGAAGGACTTGTTCAACTACACAGTGCGCCAGCGACTGTTGATTCAAGTGAATGTGAACGTGGAGAAGCGCGCGCTGCACACGCGAAACCCGCATCGCCCACGTGCGCCATAGCCGCTTAACGGCCTCAACACTGAGCATGATGTCGGGGGAGGCCCCGGGCACGTGCATTTCGTGGACTGCAGCGCCGCACTTCCTTTCCCGTGAGAGGCACTCCTCAAGTAGCGCGTAAAGCTTTTTCTGTGCGTCCATTGGCGCCCCTACGTACAGGGGCAGAAAAGCGGCGATGAGACGTAGCGAAAACGGTGCGAAGCTGTCACGCGTGAAAGGGTGTCGAAAGCCCTCCCCTTCAACGTCGCCCAGCTCGTCAATCACCTTCTTTGCCGCCACAATACGACGCATCTTGAGGTTCGCAGTGACCTGCACGAGCACGTACGGAAGGCGCGCATTCCGCGCCGCTGCGTCAGTAGACAGCGGTGAGGCAGTTGTTCCAGACGGACTGCCATCGTTGGCGGAGGCGACGGACGGAGACACGCCCACTGAAGGAGGCGGTGCCGTGTGACCAGCGTCATCTGACTTCTCAAGAGCAGTGCGGACACCCCATGCGGTGAGTATAGGGGTGGTGAGCGGGACCATCGTGTACCTTGTCGGATGCCGAAGCGCCTTGGCTGTCACGTGTGCGTCCAGCTTTTCCGCAAGCAAAAGCACTTCGGACCAGTTTCCGTTTGCTGCTAGCATTCGTAAGCCCTCATCGTTGGCAGGAACGTCTGCCAGGCTAACACGCGCGTACGCAGTGTTTGCATCATACAGCGCTGCGCCGCAGAAGTCCCTGGCAGTTTTCACAGCCTTCTCAGATGCCATTTCAACAAGTGGGAAGAAAGCGGAAAAAAAAAGGCAACGGAGCCGGTGCGCTAAGCGTTGAGCGTATTCGCGTGCTTGTGGGAGTAAATAGCTTGGGGATAGAAATGCCGTGAAGTTCGTTTCATAAAGAGACGTTTTCTCAAGTGCCCTTCCTCACGTCTTGAAACTCTTTTTCCTTCAGCACCTCTCTCAGGGAATGTAATTCGCTTGTGTGCAGCACTTTTTGATTTGGAAATAAGCATCAGAAGGAACACCAGTAAAAGAAGAGACGGGCATTAGGAGGCAAAAGCTGAAAGAGTTTCGTTATACGTAAAGACAAAATGACTTGGTGTGACACACAATCAGCTCCAAACTTTCTATTTTCTTTTCGCACCTTCATTAACCGAGTGAACAAAGATCGTGTCTTCCACCACGCCGATGTTGTCATAATTTTTAGGAACCAAAAGCCCAACAAGAGCGCATAGTCGCTCAGGGTTGGCCAGCATAGTTTTTTTCTTGTCAAAAAGCATTTGTGCAGAACTTGACAGAAAAAGGAAACAGTAGGTACGCACGTTTAATTTCAGTAGTTGTTTCTGAAAGTCGAAGTTGGAAAACATTTTTAGAAAGAAGCAGATGTACTATATAGCAGAAAGAGTTGTCGCCGGGTATTCCTTTCGTTTTTTCTTCTGGTTCATTTTCAATTGCGAAGAGAAGCGTGTTCTAGGGTTATTTGGAATTGGAAGATGCGCTATTGCTGTTAAGCCGCATATGCGCATGTATATACCGCACAATTTTCGAATGCCTCGACACAAATTGTGTGGCGACGTCGAGCAAAGATGCGCCGTTTCGGCGTGATCGCGGCCAGTCCGAGCCTGCCCTCCGTAGAACCTCAAGGGTTTCGATCACGGACTTGCTCTTCCTTGCACTCATCACGCACCACATAGCAGGCGTGCGGCCCTTGTTGTCCTCCATGTCAACCCAGAGAGGGTCGAGCGGGGTCCAGCGCGATTCAGTCGCTTCAATCGCGGCAGTATCGTCAATTTGGGAGGCAGGCAGTAGCGTCTCTAACACTTTGGTGCTGCAGCCGCGCGCACAATGGTGAAGAATGGTCGTCCCATGTGAGTCGCACATCAAGCGTACATCCGCGCGGCCCACGGCCTTGTCAAACCATCTGAGCACGGCGACATTTCCCACCTCGGCGGCAGCAAAGATAATGCGCAAAACTCCGGAGTATTCAATGGATTGCCCCCAGACGCCGCCAACGCCGTTATGCGTGCGTGCATGATTTGATGCCAGATTCCCAGCGTTTGTAGTGTGGACCACGCTAATTGGCGACATGTTACGTGAGAGAAAAAAATCGAAGACGTCAGCCTTGTCCTCACAGAACATAGCGGCAATTGTCAATGCGTCCACCGTCGATTTCGCGTGCATGGCTCTCATCGCCAACGGATGCTCCGCCTCGATCCACTCAAGCAGGGCGACTTGCTGGCCCCCTACGGCGCACTGAGTCGCGTTCAGGCCAGTCGTGTACCGTTGCGCACCCCATGTGTACAGCATCGAAATTGGTGCCGTGCATTCCTTCTCCTCCAGCACGAAACTTGCGCCGAGAGTGCTCACCAAAAAGTTGATGAAAGCGATATGGCCACGGAAGGAAGCCAAGTGGCTTAGGTAAAGACCGTAATGATCTGGGCACTGCGCGGCAATCCATTCGAAGGAATGCAACTCTGTCGATCGCCGCGGCGTCTGACTGGGCAGCTGAGCCGTGTCGAGCGAAAACCACTCGGTGGCCCTTATTGCTTCTATTGGGTCGTTCATGTGCTGAGGGCCGGACTTGGCGAATGTATCGTGGTGGCCATTATTCGGTGGGGAAGGGAGCCAGTGAAGAGGAAACCCGCGAGGAAATAGGCGGAGGAGTGAGCGAAGGTACCCCACGTCGCCTAGCTCGGCAGCAAAGTGAGGGAGGCCGTAGCACATTAGTAACGGCGCGCTGCTGCTTGTGCTTGTTGCGCCGCTACGACGCAGAGTATCTGACTCCAGCACGTCGCCCATGAACTTTGGTGCGACACCGGGGATATACGGTGCCCCTTTCATCGCCACTAGCTGTCCCAGTACCGGATCGTCGAGCTTGAGGTTGAGTAACCCGGCTTCGCGACGACGAAGTTGAGGAGAGAGTTGCTCCGTGTAGTGGGACCCGTAACCCTCCACGAAACGTTCCCACTGCATCAGGATCTCTGGAAAAGTGACACTGGGGTTTGTCTGCGCTGCCACAAGAGTGAAGCAAAGCCCTCCGCTTCCCGTATCTTGCTCTGACTCATCCCCCTGGTCCGTTGGGGCCGTGCAGTCCGTCTGCATTGAGTGCGACTCGGACGCAGTGTGTGGCAAGTCACCGATGGTAGCATCCCACTGCCGAGAGCAATCGCCGGGTGTGGGTTTCCCCCTCTCTTGCAGCGAGTCAAGAAAACAAACGAAGATATCTGAAGAGGGGTCCTCACAAAAGTTTTTCTGAGAAGCTGAGCTGCTGGGTGAACACTCCCCACGTTGAGTCTCTCGGCTTTCTCGTGAGCTGCCAGATATGGCAACCCGCGCAGTGGGTGGAGAGGCAGTTTGATGCTCAAGCACGGACAATAGTAGGGCCTCAGGATTCCACACACGTCCCGAGCAGCGAAAGATTCGCTGAGGACGGAAGACACCCAGCATGGAGCAGCAGGGGTGTGAGCTTCGATTATTTCTCCTATCCTTGTTATTCTTTGTGTGTCATCGCGGGTAACACCATGTGTGCCTGTGTGTATTGTATGTGCGTGGAAAAGAAAATGGGCAAAATGAAATGGTGGAGAGGGAAGGGAGAAAACCGCGCAGAGATAATTAGGACGCAGCTAGAAGTCAGGTTTTAGAAATACAAGTTGCTTACAAGAAAGGCCTTCAACGCAAGAGTGCGGCCTTATCGCCTCTTTAGTTCTTCCCTTCTGATTATTTCGCACAGAAAGGAAGCAAAATAAAAAGAACACAAGCCTGTTCATTTCAGAGCACTACGGCTGGCAGGAACCGAAACAGAGCGGGTCCTGTCCGTTATTCATGGCGTTAGGATTGTGGTTCAAAAATCAGGAGAAAGCTGAAGTAGAACGAATGCAAAAGGTGAGTCGTAGCATTTGCATTTATCGCAACGCCCAGCCTCTTATGCCTATATAGTTACGCGCAGCTGGTTATCAAAGCAAGACTCCGATACGTACTAAGCAACCACATTATGACAAAAAAGAGAAAATGCGCAAAAGAAAAAATGGAAAAAAAGCATTCAGTGAAAAAAAAAACACGAAAAAAGAAAAAGACAGTCTCTCTTACAGCTCTGGATTTCGTTTAGTTGAAAAAAAGGTTTGTCTTTCTGGTCCAGAAGAGAAGTAAGATGGGAAACGTCACTAGAATACTTGGAAGCAGCATGGTAGGGGGGTGTTGCGGAAGGCGCGTGCAACTGAAAACAAATGTTGTTCAGCGATGATTTTGCTTGACAGCTTGAAGGCTTTGTCAAGTAGCAGAAGCAATTATTTCGTTTTAATAATTATAAATACTAAACGAGATCGTCGCAACACATTTTTTTTTTTCTCCTCAGTTTGTACTTTTGATGCATTGGCGAAGCGTCTCAATCGGGGAACTCGATCTGCATAAGCTCACTCCTATGCGTTTTAGTAAGTTCATCCTGTATCGATCAAACGACGCGGGGCCAAAAAAAGGAAAACTGAGAATAGGAAAGCAAGGAGAAGAAGTTCTGTATAACAGCAACAGCACTAAGAGCTTTTGGGTTTCATTGCCACTCTCGGGTTCAAGGAACAATCAAGTTGAAGCAACACACAGAAGTACAGCAAGGTTAGTCTGTCACTCACTTACGTGCAGAGGCAGATTGTGCCATTTTGAACTATGACAGCGAACGCAAAGCTCTTCACTCTCTCTTTCCGGTGAAACATATATAAGTTTACGAAGCTTAAAAATAGTACAACTCTCGACAAAGCTGACAGAGATTCATTTTTTTTTTTTCTCTCTTGAGGTAAGCGGAAGCGCTGGTGCCTGTTTTGTATTCTCAAAACTATTCTTCACGGTGAGTCTCCCCGTTTTTGTATTTTTTTAATGGCCAGGCTGAGGAAAAAAGGGGGTGGATAAAAGAGACGACACTTAGCTACAAATACAGGGTTCAGTCACAAGAAAAGCCAAAAAAAGTCGCTGCAGAAATTCTCCAAGTATTACTGGCGTCAACAAACGCCATCGCTGTAGTGACAACGACTTGAAATGAGTGTCAACAAACACCAAAAGAAAAAAGACATCTCACAGATGCACAACGGTGGAAAACCAACAATATAGAAACAAAGAACTATTTCCAAATCACTTTCTAGCACTGGGTGTGGACCGCACGAGCAAAAAGCTCAGCTAGTTACAACAGGAGTGGAACAGTAAAAACAACAAAAAGCGAGCTTGATAAAAGGTCACTTGAGAATAATAAACAAACGTTTTGCCGGCGTCAATTTGGTGAAGCTTATAAAAGTTATCACGACGATTGATAGAGAGCACGCCCTTTTGCATTTTCAAATTTAGAGTTTCTTGTGACGCGCTGTAGCGTTTGACAAGGATAGACAGGGAGCCAGATGTGACGCATACATGCAGTATGGGTTCGCTCCTTTCACAAAACTCAGTGTGTGGCAGGAATAATAGGAAATATTAAGTAGATAGATAACAAAAAACAGATACATATAAATAAATAGATAGCAAACACTTATTCGAATACTTCTTTGGTGAGGCCGTTGTCAGTGTAAATATTTAAAAAAAAAGAGCAGACGCAAAACAAGAAAATTTAGGAGAGAAGCAAGGGAGATAAAACAATGTTTTTGGTTTTCCATTAAAACCGATCGGCTATCGACACAACGCCACTGTAGCAGAGAATTAAAAAAGCTAAAGCAAGCCGAGGACACAAAAAAAAAATAAAGGCTGGGGCACGGAGATATATTTATATATATATATACATATATATGAATCGTGTGCTATATGAATGCTGCTCGACATTTAAACCATCTTCTGGTGACAGGCTTTCCTTCCTTTTTTCTTTCTTTCTTTTTTACGCTGACCGGAGCGAGAAAGCGGAGTTGATAGACGGATCCTGACGGTTCGCGTACTTGGCATCGAAAATCGTCTCTAGCTTTACCACAGAGGAAGTGGAGGCGTTGCCGGAAATGAGAGGATGCATAAGAAGGTCACGGGCACCCCAGCGACGCTCCGGGTCGAGCTGGAAGCACTTGTCCAAAAAATCAATCAGCGTCGCGTTTTGAGGCACCTCGACCAGGTACTCCTCCGTTGACTTCATCTCACCAAGCAAGGCCGAGTGCTCCATGAAAGATGGCGGGCACGCAAAGAGTTCACAGACGAGGCAGCCGATCGACCAGATGTCGCAGCTCAGAGAGTGTGGGTCGCCCTTGTACACCTCGGGCGCCATGTATCGAAACGTTCCCTTCACCTCCTTGGCAGCCTTGCCCTGCATTGCAGTTCCAAAGTCGGTCAGCTTCACCGTCTCACCCTTTAGGAGAATGTTTTGCGGCTTGATATCGCGATGAGCAATTCCGCGGCTGTGCAGGTACGCAATAGCGGTGAGCACTTGGCGCACAATTTGCACCACAGACAGATGGGCAGGCTTATGGCGCCGTCCCACAATGATGTCGGTGAGAGAGGCCTCACAAAGCTCCATGAAAAGACTAACGTTGTTGTCCTTGCGCTCGCAGTGGAAGTAGTGGACGATGTTGGGGTGGTTGAGACTGCACATGATAGAAATCTCGTTGAGCAACGTGCTAATGGACGACTCCACGTTCTGCGAAAAGTAGAACATCTTCACAGCCATTTTGCCTCCGGTGAGATCGCTGACAGCCTCGTACACTGCCCCGTAGGACCCACGTCCGAGCAGCTTGCCACGTGTCCATGGAGAATCTTGACGGAGGGTAAGGATGCGCTCGCGCTCCTCGAGGGCGCTAATGGCGTTCTTCTTCATCGACACCGCCTTGCCGACCTCCATAATCAGCTGCTGAACATCCCTCCGCACCAATGGCATCCGAATCGCGTTTTTAAAGCCAGCGGGTACCGGCATCTGCGAGTTGATTAGCGGAATCACAATCGCGCCGTGATCGTTCTGCATGAGTAAATCGCTCGACGAGCTGAGCCAGTCGCTGTCGCACACAATCACGTCCACATCGCACGGCCGCGCTGAAAGCCGCTGTTCCAAATCGCTGCGCTCCCGAACGCTAGCAAGAGACACAAACATCGTCTTTAGCAAAATTAGCGAAAGGTTGTGCTGGTCCACCATGTTAGTGATTGCAGTGACCACATTTACCGTACAGTTGATAATAGCTCGTGCCTGAGTGATCTGCAAGACTTGATCAGATGTCGGATTGTTTTCGCTATCGTCACCATCGTCCAGAATCGGCGCCACTTGGCAGGGAAAGTGCAGCACCACGCGCTCATCTAGGTAGTAGATGCCGCCTGAGGTGTTGCGCAGTAGCTGCTCTAGCTGCTGGGCAAGCTGCGCCTGATTCCATGGGCGGCACTTGGGTCCTAGCAATACCGTGACCGCTAACGAGAAAACGTTGCCGGTCAGGTTCAGCATCTGCAACGTCACAGTGCACCGCTCGCCGGCCATTTCGACAACTGCCCCGAACGTTTTCGGAACATCGGGGTGCACACACAGCGTAGGCGGAAAGAGAGGATCGACTAAAACTTCATGCTGGCTGATGCGCTGCCCCAAAGCTCGGCCAAGGAGCTGCTCTACGCTGGTCCAGTCCCAATCCGATTCCATCCCGCGCGCTAACGTTTCAATGTGGTTTGCTAGGCCGCTTTTGACGAAGCGGATAAGCGAGTTGACAAGTGTTGCGTCAGCGTGCGCCAGCGAAGGCCGCTCTGACAACGCCGAGAGCGCGCTAATCGTCTCACTCACTTGGTAATTGTGGACATAGATGCGGTACTCGCGAAGGTTATCGAGTGAGTTGGCGCAAATGAGCACGTTTCCAATGGGCTTATTCTCGCTGTTCAAGATCGGTGCCACGACGGTGCTGAGCGTCGTCGGGGCGGCGGTGAGCGACCGCAGTTTGATTTTGAAAGGGTTGCCACGCCGTGTCTGCTTGATCAGCGCGCTCACGTCCTCATTGTTGGGGCACTGTACAAGCTCGTCGAGGGGCTTGCCAATGCAGCCATCTTGAAGAAAGCCAGTCATCACTTCAGCAGCGTTATTCCACCACGTAATCTGAAAATTGCTGTCGAAGGCAATCATGACAACCTGCGCGTTCATTTGCCTTCCTTCGATGTAGCCCACTCCGCTGTTCTCGCCGTACGGTATTGTGTAGTAGCCCATCTTGGTCTCTCGCCCCATCTCGAGCCGCTTTGCAGGCGAGTCGCGAGGGCCGTCCCGGCGGCGCGGTTTGGCGGAGGGCTCTTGCAGCGAGCTAAGGAGGATATCGCACGGAGACCCACCAGCGATCGAGTACTCGTGGAAAAGCTGAGAGTACAAAATATGCAGGGACCGCACAGCCGTGACGCAATTAAAGGCAACTAGAGTGGCAGAAAGCATGAGAAGTGCGCACGCAACACAGCCCACAGGTACACCCGTGCTCCGCGCTGGCTGCACGGCGGGTAGTACTACCACCGCGACACACGCAAACAAGACGGTGAGGCCAAACGCCACTATGCTGAATGAGTAGAATCCAGACCCAAACGTGACGAGGTCGCGCCGCAGCTTCGTGCGAAGAGGAAAACGAAGGCGACAGCGATTCATGTGATCAGCGCAGTCTTTGGCCAGCGACAGCGAGCGTTTGCGCCACAACAGCGCCTGAGGTCCGATGTCGACCTTGTTCTCGAGGAAAACGTGGCGCAGCTGATCAATCAGCTTGGGGAGCTCCTTGTGCTCCGTCTCCTTCCCTGTCAACTCATCATAGTGACGAAACGCACCTTTCGGGACCTCTTGAAGAACTAACAGACGCTGCTGAATTGTGAGGTGCAAAACCTCGGCGCGTGTTTTAAACTCCTCCGGTGGAGACGGTTCAGCACAAATGGTTTCAATGGCGTCAAAAAAGGCTTCTAAAAGACTCGGAAGATTGAAAATTACGCGTATGACGTAATCCTCGTCATCCTCAGAGGCGAGGATCGGGTGAGCCAGCATTCCGTATCTCGTTGGTGTTGGTGTTTGAAACGTCCTGTGCGTTGAAAACAGAAAGGAGTTTGTGTTTATAAGATGATTCGGAAGACCACAATCAAAAGCCAGCAAAAAAAAAAAACGAGGGTGAACAGAGTATTTAAAGAAGTTCAATCCGCAGCGTCAACTCAATGCTGCACCTTTCGTTTGTGTTTTCGTGCGCATACCACTACCACTTTGCAGAAGAAACAATAGCGTCATGTTTCAAATTTTATTTGTGATAAGGACGAGAAGGGAGGGGACGAAGGCGGAGTTGTGAGAGAATCGGTCATTTTGAAACACCTCAACAATTTTTCGTCGAAGGTGATGTAAGAGCAGAATAGAGAATACTAGAGACATTTGAAGAGTCTTTTCGCGCATCATACCTCGCACTTTTGCTGGCGGCCCCATGTTTCAATATCACTGTGCTGTTTGCCTCCCCTCCTTCCCTAGCATTACCCCTCCTAAACACAAAACAAGAGGAGGGAACGGCAGTGAGGGAAAAGCAGCACAGCAGCCTCAACTCACGGCCAGTCATCACCTTTGCGACACAAAAAGTATCGAAGTACAGTGGCTGTACACATACAACACGGGCAAAAAGACGGCATCGCATATGTATAGGAAGAAAAAAAAAGGGAGTAGCGCCTGCCAGTTTTTTGAGCGGTACAACGAGTTATTTAGCGAGGCTTTGCTTCAATCGTCTTGACGATGAGCAGCGAACAAAAATGTCAACAGAGGCACAAAACAAAGAAAAGAAAGCCCCTCCATGTGTATGTGTGTTTGCTTGCTTGTTGTTGTTGTTGCTTTTGCAAAAATATTCCAGTTAATTAAGATGGAGAGAAGTACTGTACATAATTGAGGAAAAGAAGCACTATCTTTTTGCGGATGCTTTCGTCCCTGCTGACTTCGCCTTTTTCTCTTGCTGGCTTTCGTCACGCGCGGCTTGAGAAACTCGCGAACCTCGCGAAGCTGGTTGAATTCCAGGCTTTCCATCCGCGCCGCGACCTTCCTCGGTGTGTGCTGCTGCATCTGCTGCTGCGGGCTTCGCTTTCACCAACTTCGAACCCGCCTTTTTCCGCTGTTGAGAGACTCGTTGGCCGTTGACAACGGAACCGCCTGGACGCGGTGCCCCCTTTCGAGATGAAGAAGGTCGCACGGACGAGCTTCTCCGAGCACGCCCCACCGTGCTTTGACGCTTTTTCATCGCAGCGTTGATGGAACCGCGGTGCTGCTGTATCGATGCAGCAATGCGCCTGTCTTGCGAGGTGATCAGCAGGTCAGGCGGGAGCTCGGGCCGCGCGGCACTGCTGCTCTCCTCCTCGACCTGACACCGGTCGAGCACGGGTATTGGTGTGCCCCAATCTGCCGAAGCGCGTCCCCGAAGACCTCCCACAAGCGGTGGGAGAAACTCTTTGGAAACACCCTCTCTAGCAGCACCGCCACCACCACCACCACCACCAATCAGCCGATGCCCCGCCGCATCAAGACCGTACATCTCGCGATGGTCGATGTAGTGCGTTACGAGGTTCTCTTCTCTAGATCCGACGTTGTACGCGCCATTGTCGTAGCGGATGAGCGACGTGTTAGCGTAACGCGGCACTACAGCTCGCATTGCGTCATCAAGCACCTCGTCCTCCTCTGAGGTATCGCCGTCAAAAAGGTTGCTCTGCACGTGCGAGCGGCCGACGTTGTACTGTCGCCTGCCCTCTCGCATCACGCGTGGCACGTCGACAAGCAGATTAGAAAACGTGCGGCCACTTCGAATCGGTGCGGCAGGACCTCGGTGTTCACCATTGTGGACTGCCCCTTCCGACGTGAAGCTGCGCTCCTGTTCGTGTCCCTCGCTGAGGCGCTTTTGAGAATGTGAAGCGTCTAGGTCGCTGCTGCTGCTGCTGGTGCTGCTGCTCATCAGATCGTCCTCTCCTCCGCCATAAACCCCGTCGCCTGCGCGGTTGGCGGCAGACTTCAGCTCAAAGTCTCTCGTAAAATGCGCAGGGTCCCTCAGGCCCCGCTCCTGCAGTTTCAGCACCAAACCCTTCACATCCTGGAGAGCCAGCCCCTCATTTACGTTGACAACCTCCCACATAGAGTCGCCATGAACCTTGATTTTCCGCACCATCAGCGAGGTGCAGCTCTTGCTCAGCTCGCCTGACACGCACAAAGGAACCAAGCAAAGCGGCGTCGGGTTTCGCGGCTTCCGTATCATGAAGAAAACGTTCCGCTCGCGGTTCAAGCAGGCGTCCTTTCCAAATAGTGTTGCACATACGAGGAAGCCTGCACAAGTTCCGAGTCGCCGCAAGTTTACTGAGACCCCGTCTGCCGCCGCCATTGTCGTGGGTCCGTTGTTGGCGGCATTGCGGCTAACGAGAACACCATCGTCGTCCTCAAATGCGTCATCCTCTCTGTCCACGAGGGACTCGCCGTTCGTGAGTGTGATGTTGTAGTTGCAGTACGCACCACTCCCGAATTCGTCACCCAATACGACAAGGTGAGGAATGTAATGAATTCCTTTCGAATCCGCGGTGGTCCGACCGGTCGCTACGTAGTCCATTTTGGTCAGCTCGTCGTAGAAAATGCAAACTGTTGTGTCGAAGAAAAGGGGCGCCTCTGCTGCAAGGTCGGCAAACTTGACTTCGTTACCCCCGTTGGACCCCCGTTTGCCCAGTGACGCTCCCGCCCCTTCGTCAGCAAGCGCCTCAAACGCGGCGTCGCGCGGTGAACTATTTGTGACACTCGACGACGCCGCGGGAGCCCCATTCCTTTTTCGATCAGCGTGAGTCGCATCGTTAGGACCCGGCGCTAGTGCGAACTTGACCTTGTTCCCAGCGACTCCGGCTACCCCACTGCTAGGATTGCTCACAGATTCCTTGGAGGGGCTCTCACGCTCTCCTGCACCGACGTCTGCTTCAGCCTGTTGATCTGAGTGGGGGCTCTCCTCGGAGCGCACGTGCTGCTTTGGGCGGAAAAGAAGAATTTCAAACTCGCTGCATTTTCTTCCCAGCGTCATCGACTCCCCGGGCCTCAACACGCGGGCGTAGGTGTCAGTCTTCTTCACCATGACCGAGTACGATACACTTCAAAAAGAAGAGAGCTAAACAAGCGGAGCGAAATGTAAAACGGGTTCCTGACACAGAAGTACGTTGTCTACTGCACAGCGCCGCGAGAAAAAAAAAAAGCAGAAGGTAGAGAAGCAGAAGGGGAGAGCGATGGATGCAGCAGCTTACAAAAGTGCATAATGTTATTGCGAGTTCACGTGGGCTATAGAATCCCTTCTAAAAGGTCGCTTTGTTTCTCTCGTGAGTTTGGAGGCCACGTTCTACGCTGCTTTGTGTATCTTAGCTCAAGCGTTGTAATTTTTTTGTTTGTTGATTGGTTTATTATTATTATTGCGAATGTGTGTATGTGAATGCTTGCTTTTTGATCCTGAGATATTTCAATCCCACCCCAGAGCATATACACGTGTTGCGAGCGTGTTATGAAAGATGCTATAACAATAATAACAATAATAGTACAAGTAGAAATCTAAGCAGATAATCCGTGGATACAACACCAGTATGGCAGTGCGTTCGCTACCCTAAAGACGGATCGGTGCAGCTCTAAACCAGCAGAGGAAGACAGAAAGGAAAATACTTTTTGCAGCGCTTTTTTTGTTGTTGATGTGTGTGTGTGGCGTTAAAATATAGCTTGCAAATGAGTAAGGAGGCAACTCACATAAAAAAAACAAAAAGAGCAAATTGCCACATCTCACCTGCACAGTTTTCGAATGCGGTCATTCAGCTTTCCAATCTTCAGTTGAAGCTTTTGCTTTTCCTTGTGCCAAAAGTGTTCTACCTCCTCCTCGGTTAATTGGTCAATGCTGTCCAAAGGAAGCAGCGCATCGGTGTCAAATTCCTCGACGAGGTGGCATAAGGGTTCGCCGCGATCAAGATTTGCTCGAGGTGACTGCATCGGCTTGAGTGCCGCCATACTCAGCTCAATGAGCGCGTGCTCGTGCCGCAAGCGTTGCTCTAAACGCTCGCGCTTCATTTCTTCCTCCAGGATCAATAATTGAAGGGATTCTTCAGCGATTGAAGCAGCGAAAAGGCGCTCTTGACGCGTTTTCTCAGACTCCGCCCACCTCTCGAGGCTCTCAAGAGTCATTGGATCAAGCGCCATGACCGGGTATTTGCGCTACAACTAAAAAGAACGCATTCAAATCCTGTGTTTTTATATAGTTGTCAAAACGGGGCCTCCACTAACGACTATTTGGACAAAGCCAGAAGCCCTAAAAAAAAAAAAGCATCAGGAAAAGCGCTCAAATGAGATGCGCAGCTCATGTTGAAAAAGTTGAGGGGAAGGAGAGATATGTGGCGATAGAGTTGACGAGTTGGACATTTATAGCTGTATAGAGCATTTGCAGCGAGTTATACCTTTCGTGTATTTTTCCTTAGATTTAATCAAATGGGTGCTCTGGCATGGTCCCATTCGCACATGGCCCTCGAAGTCCTAAAGTGAAGTTGTGCGATGCGGATTCCATTTGTATCTTTTACAAGGCGCTCCGCCGCTTTCGCCAGCATAAGAGCCTCTATGCATCTTTCCTTTCTTTATTTTTCATAGAAGGAGAACGAAGTCCACCGAAGAGAAAGAAGTGGCAAATCATAGAGTGGGTGGAATGTGAAACGGATAAAACAAAAACGCACTTGAAGAGAGAACGTTTTTTTGCTACATTTATTGGCTTTTTCTAAAATGGCTCTTTTTCCTACTGAAGACCTGTTCTTGACATTCCTTCTTATTTTTCTTTTTGAAAATGGAAACGAAACAAAAGTAATATTCTGGAAAAATCAACACAAAATACTATACTCCTATGCTACTTCGAGAACCACGATGAGGAGCTTTCGCTGGCTCAAGTAATTTTAATAATAATAAATAAAATGCTCCTTTTGGTTGAGGGTTTTCTTTTTTTGATACAACCTTCCCTGCTCGCTGCTTTAGTGGATGACCTTGTTGGCTCCCTTGTACTCGTCAAGGCGCTCAATGACGGCCGGGGTCTGGAAGACGTGATCCGGAATTTCAGCGCCGCGGTACAGCGACTCCAGCAATGAGGCAGCACCGCGCGGCGTGGCCTCCCACTTCATGGTTTCGAGGAGAGACTTGGCGAGAAACTCAACTAACTCGATGTGCGGGATGACGACCTTGGAGTAGTCGTCGTCAGGATCCGCAAAAGCGTCCAGTTTGTGGCCGTCCATCTCCACCTTCAGCTGGCCGCCCTTATCGTCAAGAATAGGGTACGCCATCAAGCTGTAGCACTTCAGCAGACGGTGAGGGTCACCGAGGTGGGGAGGAAGGAAGACGCGAATGAAGGTCTTGTTCTCCTTGGAGACCTCGCCCAGGCGGCGCAGAACGTCGGCGTCACGGGGATCCATCGTGGAGGCGTACTGGGTGCGCACACGGTCGTTCACCTCAGGCTTGCGGAGCATGCTGCTGAAGATGGTGTCCAGTGAGGCATTGTCCCAGCCCTTGCCAAAGAAGGTGCGGGCGCACGACACTGCGGCGACAGAGGGGATGCAAAAGCGCTTCATTCTATTTAGCAAAAAGCTTTGTAGCGGAAACAACAAGATGGAAGCAATGCGTTGCAAAACAAAAGGAGGAAATTGGAGGAGTGTAGGAAAGTGTATTGATGATGTCTTTAAGAAAAAGTAAAAGACAGAGTTGCCTTTTAAATGGCAAATGCGAAGGACTTTCTCCTTTTCTGCGCATCGCAAGATTTGTTTTAAAAACGAGTTTTCCTTAAAAACATCATAGCGGACCTCACGCACTTCAGAGTGAGCGAGTAGGGTTTGTACATACGTTTATTGTTCTTTTTCGTTCATAACATTTTCTATTTCTCTCCCACTGCATCTTTTTTGGAGAGGTAAGTCCTCATAGAAACGAATACAGCAAGCTCGTGAGTGTTTCACAGCTTAGATGTGCTCGCTGCTGAGAATTCAAAAGAAGGGGAAAAAAAGGCAGCTGACTTCAAGTCGGGTTGCACATTTATAAAACATTTTTGATGGTGAAAAAGTACTTTTTGACCAGTCGCAAGAAGAAGTTATAGAGTGCTTTTAAGAACTGGCGCACTAAAGTTAGCAGATCTTTTAAGCACTGTTTGCTCTCCCTGACAGTCGCAGTGCGGACGAATCTAAAAAGGGACACCGCCACGCATAGAGCTTGTCGTTCAAAAAAAAAAATATTGTCGGAGTGACAGGACGAAAAAAAAAGGAATAAAGTATTACTTTTGAGAGTGTTTAAGCACAATAACAAGGAGTCGCGTGGAAACGTGCAGGGGAAATTGTCCAAGTCGGAGAAACAGATCTAACGGTGCTCCTATCTCTTTGACCGTATTAAAAAGATACAAAGTGTCACAATAGTAGCTAACCGTCCTTGTTCCACTTGCAGGGACCTTCGTGCGGCACCGCCGCCTTCATGCGACCAGTCGAAGTTGGGAGCAGCTTCTC